>CM033474.1:26402688-26809002 GCA_019447015.1 Hymenochirus boettgeri
TTAGATTACTAATCTCCCCATGGAACATCCATAGCGAACCTTCTGATAAAATCAGTAAGAATTATTCCTCATTAGTAACAGTGACTGGATAGTCCCAATGATTGTACAATTCTAGATTTTACAATTACACAAATACAGTTTATTCTTTACCTTCAAAACTTCCGTGAGACGTAATGTATCCAATGTTCAGGCAAAAATCTGTTATAAGTCTCATGGTGTCTTGTAATGAGGTTATCAGGTCTCCACCGCCGCAGTATTCCATGTTATCTACAGTAAAAAGGAACATTATGAAACGATTTGCTATATTTAAGGATTCATGGTGTACATAAGGGATTCACCAACTGTATGAATGGGCATTTGGATGTTGGGAGAGGTACACTAATTTGGGTAATATACATTTTCCCAGTCTTATTTTAATTTTCATTATCTGTTATATAAAATAGATATTGTAATAGAAATTGAAAATAATTAGTGTAGGCTAACGTTACAATATATTAATATTTAAGTCTATGACAATATATTAATTTATAATGTAAGTTTATATTTAATATATTAATTACATTAATTAAAGGGGTAATTCCATTCAACATTACACGGATGTGGCACAATAGGATTTGCTTTCCCAAGTAGAAATGAATAATATAATATAATACGTTACAGATATTATGGCTTTTATGTACACTAAGGATCTAAATAATGAATCAAAACTCAGGGACCTTCAGATCCTTATCAGTGTATTTGGAAGTGATCAGTCAGTCTATACAATCTATATACACAGGAAAATAGCGATATATTAAATAAATATATCTTACCCATAACTTGTCCTCTTGGGGTCTACAATTTCCTGCAAGCCGGCGCCATAGCAGCGCACTATGTTTTCATGCTCTAACTTGCGTAGAATGAAGATCTCCCGGAGTCTTTGTTTTTTTTCTCATATCCTACATGACAGCATATAGAAAGATTTATTTATTGAAGTTTTGGACATATAGCTAGCGTGATCTAATAGCAGGTAATAAAGTATTATTATGAAATTTTATATATAAAAAACACTAATTTTGCAAATAATATGAGTTGTTCTATAAGGTTTTTGTAGTTTTTTTCTTGATAATATTTTTCGATCCAATGGGTTTACCAAAAATGTATTCTAGGATCTTAGCACCTTACAGTGTTGGAATAAATACCCATTGTTTGTATTTTAATATGTAGAAGACGAGTATTTACCTGGGGATGACCTTGACTGCTGCTTCCAGTCTTCATCGCTAGTTTAACCTTAACAAAGGAGACAGAAAATTAGAAAAATAGGTTTAACTGGAAAATAGTGTAATTTCTCAATTAGAAATGATCATAGAAAACTTACCTTATTAGACTTTACCAAATCCCCCTTCACCAATGACCTGACACTCATCAAGATTCTGTATGGAGCCTAAAGAAAAATAATAACAAGGAAATTATTGTATTTCTGTCTCATTCAGTGCAATTGGTTAAACAATTTGCTCATAATAAAATGGCATCAGATTTATTATTCAATGGCAATTTATATCACTGAAGGAAATGTCTTTCCATTTTATCAAAAACAAAAGGTCATTAAAACAAGTAGAACTAGGAACTTCTCTAAACCCACACTTTCAAACTGTATGTTTGTACCTTGATTGATTCTCCAGGAGATCCCTAAACCCCTAACTTTTATATGCTGATTTGGAAACATTCTATCACACTAAGGCCAACTGATTCCTGTTTAAGTCATCTGAATTAACAAAGCAGTCGGATGAACTAGCAAAACATCTTTAAGAATTAACTTCAAGTCCAGCTAATAACTGAATACAACAGATATACCATGACCTGTATGAATGAGAACCTGCACACATGGCTACCTGTGGTCCCTGACTAGATACAAGATCTGCATCATGGGGATAAATGTAACTCCAACCTTTCTGCCCCATCCCTGTAACACTGCCCCAACTACACCCATGGCAGAACTGCTTATCCTGACCATCTGCCAGATACAGGAATTGGCCAAAACATCACAATAAATGACCTTCCATAAACAAGACCAGTCACACAATGAAAAATCTGCTTTGCTATCTTTGTTCTATAGTTATTTTCTACTTACGTCACACTACAGAGGGAATATTCAGCTCCTAGGGAAGGAAAAAATATAATTTTGTTATTTTTTACTGCAAAGAATTAACCAGCCTGTTTAAACCAATGACATTATCTGACACATCCTGACATGGGACTAACTGTATATTAACACTATGGGCCATATTTATAAAGCCACAGTATCGCTTTTTAGCTTATTTACATTTACGACGAAATTTGCTATTAACGAACGTTCGATCGTAGAATACCGTGTGGTAGTAAACTACAGCAATGGTATTCTATGGGGATCGTAAATCTACGATTTTGTTATCGTAAATTTATAATCGGTATATAGTAAATTTACGATCGTTAAAACCGATCGTTAATCTCCATCGGTTTAACGATCGTAATTTATGATACAGATCGTGTTAAAGGTTTTATAAATATGGCCAATAATATTGTGTGAATTGTACACACACTTTAGTACGGCCTACTGTATATTAACACTGTGTGTGTTATAGGGAGCAGATAGTGAAAGCCTTGCTTTATGGAAACATGGTTTAATTTGGGTAGGGTACTATTGTGTTGAATTGTACACACAGCTTTAGTACTGGGCTACTGTATATTAACACTTGTGTGTTGTTATAGGGGCAGATAGTGAAAGCCTTGCTTTATGGGAACATGGTTAATTTTGGTAGGGTTACTATTGTGTAATGTGTAACACAGCTTTAGTACTGGGCCACTGTTATTAACACTATGTGTGATTATAGGACACCTGATAGTGAATGATAGCCTTGCTTTCTGGAAAACTATTGGTTTTATCTGGTAGGTATATTTTATTATACAACCGCTGTACATGGCCTACTGTATATTAACACTATTGTGGTGTTAGGACAGATAGAAACCTTGCTTTATGGAAACTGGTTTATTTGGGTAAGGTATATTGTGGAATTGTACACACACTTTAGTACTGGCCTACTGATATTAACACTTGGATTAATGCACACGAATAGATGTAGATAGTGATAGACATGTTTATAGCTAAAAATGAAAAGTTATTGACTTGTGCTTCTTACCAGAGAGATTATTTTATCTATAATCTTGACCGGTGATTCATTTCCTCTTGTGAGGCTGAAAAAAGGTGATAAGATAATTAATATAAAGATTAATATAAGAAATAAAATAATAAAACGATTGTAAATAATATAGAAAAATCTATTCATTAAAACATAATTATAATAGACAACCCCGAAGGACAGTTTGGTTATAAAGATATATTAGATCTATAATTGTTAGAAGAAGGGTAGGAATTATAAGCCCCACACATGAGCGATTCGGTAATCGATTGGATTCACATATGGTCATTTTTCCACTGACCGACTCGACAATATCATGTGGTTTATCGGATAACTGTATATTAACACTATGTGTGTTATAGGGAGCAGATAGTGAAAGCCTTGCTTTATGGAAACATGGTTTTAATTTAGGGTAGGGTACTATTGTGTGAATTGTACACACACACCTTTAGTACTGGGCCTACTGTATATAACACTGTGTATTAATGGACACACTAATGTTAGACTGTAGAGTAGATAGTGGCAGACAGCTGTTTATAAATATGGGGGTTTAATATTGAATGGTTTATACTGGCTAGCTGGGTCAGTGATAGGTAAAAATGTACAAAGATATTGCCTGCGCTTCTTACCAGAGAGATGTTTTCAATCTAAATTGCCATGGCTTCATTTCCTTAGTGAAGGCTGATAAGGATACTAAGATGTTTATCAAAAATTTACGATTGTAATATATTAGCATATTACTTGACTATTGTACAACGACAGTGGTTTATATAGACAATTGTTAGAAGAGGGCTAGTGATTATAGCCCCACAATGGGATTGGTTAATTCGATTATATCGCTAATACGATCCCATGTATGTCGTTTTCGTGACCACTCGACAATATCTTGGTTATCGGCCTAACTGTATATAACACTATGTGTGTATAGAGCAAAGTGAAAGCCTTGCTTTGGAACAGTTTTAATATTGGGTAAGGTACTATTGTGTGAATTGTACACACAGCTTTTAGTACTGGCCTACTGTATATTAACACTGTGTGTGTGTTATAGGGAGCAGATAGTGAAAGCCTTGCTTTATGGAAACATGGTTTAATTTGGGTAGGGTACTATTGTGTGAATTGTACACACAGCTTTAGTACTGGGCCTACTGTATATTAACACTGGTGTGTATTAGGGACACACTGTAGTTAGATGTGATAGTGCAGACCTGTTTTGGTTGGAATATATTCAAGTTCGTAAAGGCCTGTAAAATGTTCAGACTTCAGGCCTGGTTTTCTAAACTGGACATGTGTGGATTAGTAATATTGGGTATTAGGAACAGCAAATTAATAATATCTATTAAATTATATAGTACAGGTGCACAGAGTACATTATAAGACAACACAACACAACAAAAAATCAGTCTTACCTTTGTAAGACAACATGTCTGAATGCGTCTGAATGCATTTGGAATGCTTGTTTGAAACTCTCCAGCCCAGTTGTTCTGTAGTACTTTAGCATAGAAGTCAGGTTAGAGATTAAAACAAAACATAAATCATTTGGGTTTTATCGTAATATGAATAAAAGACAATAGAAGGGCAATACATTATGGAATTAGCCCTTGCTAGGATGGAATGTGTACTAGTTGTACAGAACTTATGTTTTTACACCCATTCCTTTTGCATGGGCTAAAAAAAATCTAATGGACATAAAATATAAATTAAATATGTAATGTAAAAGGAATTCTTGTCCTGATATCTATGATGTGGAGAACATTCATTAAATAATTTGCACAATAAGTAGAAATAATGTAATGGAGGAGAACATAAAATTTCTTACTAACCTCTCCAGTCTCAAAAAGCAAGTGAATTTTTTTACAAGACTGCTTATATAAAGGGTTTTTTGCCATGGAAAACCATTATGATCACAACATATTTATCATGTGACCTGCTGTTAAATGTAAATTTTAATATAGGGGATAAATTTGAATTAGCCTTGCTGATGTAATGTGTAATAGTTGTACAGGGCATTATGTTTTTTGACCCCGTTCTTTTGGAATGGGTAAAAAAAAAACTAGAAAATCTAATGGATATCAAATATTAATTAAATGTGCAATGTAAAAGGACATTAATGGAGAACATTTATGAAATAATTTGCACAATAAGTGGAAATACTGTATTGAGGAGAACATAAAATATCTTACTACTCTCCAAGCTCAAAATACAACTGAATGTTTTTTACCAAGACTGCTTATATAAAGTGTTTGTTGCCATGGAAACAATTATGAAATCCCAACATATTTATGTGTCCTGCTGTCCAGGGACATATAATTAAAGAAATATAACCACCACTGTTTATATTTATTAGAAAGATTGGGGGAGATTTAATATGTTTTTTTCTTGGATTTAGATGGATTTTAGAGCACAGCGCCGTTTTCAAATGTTTTTAGAAATAACACTGTGCTTAAAGATCCCACGATGCAATACGACTAATCTCATTTATGTCACTTATTGTATGCAGGATCGGGCTAGTAAGTAACGCGCTTTTACGTATGATCTCCCCTTTGTTTTTAATATAAATATAACACAAAAAATAACACCAATTTATGGGTTGTGTGGTGTGTGGCATAGCTGGCTGATTGTCTAATATAAAAAAATGCAGGTTTTGCAAGAAAATGCCAACAGAAGAGGGAAGGGTAGGTGAGCGAATGGAAGCCAGTTTTAAAGTTTCCTTAATATTCTTTGGGCTGCTTTTGACAGTTTAACAGTTTGCTGTACAAGTGTCATTTAGGTTTTCTGTAACAGTATCACAACAGTTTGTTGTACCAGTATCGTGGAATTCCAGTTTTTCTGTACCAGTGTCTTTATTTTCCCATTTATTCATATAGCACAGGACTGCAAGATGCCTTCTGTTATAAGGTGTTTCTCCATTTTATGCTCAGTTAAGGGCATTTGTCCTTTCTCCCTAAGCTTTCTAGCTGCCTTTTCTATTGGGGGGCTAATGACTCAACAGAGGGAGAAGATGGGGAAGGGGACAGCATAGAGCATAAGGAGGCATGTCAGCCAAGTATGGAGTAAATCAATTGATATCTACACCACCTACATACGGGCTGTTTCGCCGAAACGTTGTTCGTTCCTACAATCGTGCGTCATTATAAACATATTAAAAAGATTAAATGAATCGGTTCATGTTTAAATTGCAATATATATATTAGTATAAAATATAAGAAAACTTTACAATGATGTTTGATTATACAGATAGATCATTGATTATCACATATAGATAACACGGGTATATCCATAAAACCTTTGCATAGAAACCACAGCACACGCGCAGCAAGCTATAACCACAGACTTTGTGGCTTTCCTGTGGGGATATTTACCATGAGCAGCAAGCCGGTATGAATAGCAGGAGATCTCCCCAGTTGTAGCATCAATCTTCAGATGGGCCTATATGAATGTGGAGAAGTAAGTTAAAGCAAGCCTCAAAAACCAAATTCTTTTCTCATACAGGAGAATACTTTTGTATTCAGTGAGGGAAATGAAAATTTCGTATTTAAGAAAGCATGATCACACACAACGGGAAACCTTGCATGTGCAGTGTGTGGGGGAAGCTTGCTTTTAAATACTGGTCTCTAAAACACCAGTTAAACACACACGAGAGGGAAACCCTTATGCAAAAAAAAAACTTCAGGAGATCAATAAAAGTGATTTCGTTTAAACTGGTGCTAATTTTGCCCCAACAATAGATCTTATTTAAACACATGAAACGCTAACATCTGATTGGTTCGGGCAAAAATGAGCACCATTTTAAAACGATAAGACTTTTATTTGAATTACCTGGTAGTTGCTCCAGTTACATCTTCAGAATCATACTGGAGAATGCCATTGTTAAGAATTGAAGAGTGCAAAAATATATTATATCCAAGAAGAAGACGGTACCATGGTCAATCCACTAGTGGGATTAAAAAATAGCTTTTATTATCCAAGAAGAAACATGAGGTGAAATGGGGGAAACGATAACCCTCTGAGCATTTCTGAGAGTCACACGTTCACTTCATCAGAGGAATCGCATTGGATCGTTCCAGTTGTGCCAAGAGCCGGGCCGAATCCCCGATACCTACGGCGATGCGTCGGACGGCGTAGGGGATTTAGGCAGCAGCTCGTCAGCGCTGGAACGATCCCGGTAAGTTCTCCTGCTCTCTGAAGATTTACTGAAAGAAGGGAGGTAAGAAATGTGCATTCCTCCGTCTTCAGTAAAATGCTAGAAAGCAAGTTAATTTGAATGGACATTCCCTTTAAGAATGGCTTTATGGGCTTGAATTCGTGCCCAGTGCTCAATTCCCACATGCATTTATTACACACAAATACAGCATTACACAGACAAGCTTTTGACATTTTTACACTCACCAAAACCAAACTTTATATTATATATGTTCGGCCCAGCAAGCACAACAAGTTTAGCAGCTATGAGAACCTATAGTAATACAAAGAATGAATCTTTCTAATCTCCTCACACTGTCACAGGACCCAGCCAGGTAATCTGCCTCGCAGCCCCGCCAGTCCCCCCCAAAACCCCAACCACAATGCATTGGTGCTGATATCGTGTATAATACCATCCGTACTGTCCAACAGCAGTGACACCGAGATGTGTGCTCGTACAATTACAGGTCATGGCTTGTTGGCAATTGACGAGTGCCACAAATTGACTACTATTACAAAAGTAAGCCACTAGGTAGGAGCAGGAATTTTAACCCCGGCTTTCAGGATACGCAGCCTTTGTTTTCCCACCCTTCTGACTCATAGACAGAACAGCAGTTTTATTAATTCTCCCTGCTGGCTTGCTGTGGGGATTTAACACAGGGATCCTAAGATTTATCCCTCCAGATGTTGAAACACTACAAAATCGTTCCAGGCCTTCCTTCTTAGTTGTAGATAAGATTTCAAAAATCTGGAGGGGCATGAGAATGGAGACCCTCATTAACAGGGGATATAATCAGGAAGGGCTCAAGATGTCCGGGGCTGATGTGGCCTGAGCAGTTGCAGGCATGTGAAAAGCTGTACTGAGTGGCAACTTCTTAGGGCATAGGCAACTGAAGGATAGCAAGGGACTGGGAACCACAAAAGGAGATACCAGAGGCTCTTATAAAATACAGCAATATTATTAGCAAATCCATGCATATATACGAGCGTGACCACACCTAGCTTTCGGGCTGTACACATTCATCAGAAGGGTGTCAGCAACAATTGTGTCCACTTCCTTTAACAGGTAGACAATTAACAAATGAGAAACTGGATTAGGGAAATTAACCGCCGAAACCACCAATATGAGAAAGAAACACGACTAAAAAACTTGAGAAAAAGAAGAATAAAACAAGAGAAGTATAACAAACACAGTTTCAGAGAAAACGGAATCGAAAAGCAGAATACCAGAGACTGAAAGGTAAACAAGTAATATATGCAGAAGGATATAAGAAAAGGGTTGAAAACCCATAGTGGCGACTAAGGTCGCGGACAAAAAGGGAAGGAAGGCGAGTAATAAATATATATACAGAAAGTAACGTATATACTAATCAAAAGTAAATAACAAAAGATAAATAATGTAGATAAGAAATCAGCTTAAGCTCCAGGCCACACAGGAGAAGCTGGGTAGACCAAAAAAAGGCAAGTCGTACCAGTAGGTAGGACCCAGTTTAAGAAAGCAAACCGGGGGACTGGTTGACTGGGCTTCTTTTGTAAAATAATTTGGCCAACTTATTGAAATAATTGCTTTATTTATCAGGGTTTAGCAGGACTGTTTGTCGTCGCAACCTTTTATTGGAGATAGCCAATAGGCAATTAGAATTGTTTGTGCACTAGAATCTAGTGTTTTGTATGTATTATATTCTGGTCTATAGTTGCCACTTTAATATGGATGTACAACAGCCCAAAGTTTATTTATATATGTATTATGATTCTAGAGCTTTTTATAGGGCATTAGAACAGTATGAGTATAGAGATACGCATTATAAACAGTATTAATAATAGAGCTATGGTATTGATAACAGTCTGATTCTAGAGTATACATCTAAAACAGTATTGATTATAGAGCTATATATAACCGTATGATTATAAGACTAGAGCATTATAACAGTATTCTTATAGAGCTATGCATTATAAACAGTATGATATAGAGCTATAGAATTTTTTTATAACCAGTATATTAGAGCTATATATAACAGTATGATTATATGCGTTATAGCATTATAACAGTATGATTATAGAGTATATATAACAGATGATTATAGAGCTATAGCATTAAAACAGTTAGGTTTTATTAGAGCTATGGACATTCATAACAGTCTTATGATATAGAGATATGGCATATCCCAGTATGATTATAGAATCTATGGCATTATAAACAGTCTAATTATAGGCTATGCATTATCCGTTATGATTATAGAAGCTATAGCTTATAAACAACAGTAGATGATAGGAGCTATATATAACAGTATGCTATAGAGCTATAGAATTATAACAGTATGATTATAGGCTTATACATATACAGTATGATTATAGAGCTATATTATAACAGTATGATCTATAGAGCATAGATATACCAGTATGATTATAGAGCTATAGGCAATTATAACCGTATGATTATAGAGCGTTAGCATTATACCAGTATTGATTATCGAGCTATAGCACTCTATAACAGATTATTATAGAGCTGTAGCATTATAACAGTATGTTATAGAGCTATAGCATTATAACAGTATAATTATCGAGCTAGAGCATTAAACAGAATTATAATATAGAGCTAATGCATTATAGTCCCAGTCATAGCCCACAGTGTGGCTGTATAACTAAACATTGGGAAGGAGGCTGGGCACAGATTGCACACTAAGTGACAGGACGCAGTGAGTTCATATTGGGGACTCTTCCTGACAGGAAACAGAGGAGGTGGCGTGGAAACCAATCATGCACATTCCCAAATGAATCAATCAACCGCTCTCCACATAATAATTCGGTGTAAATACTTCCTTTCCTGCCCTTGCAAGACGTATCGGTCACCTCCAGCCAATCACGGTCCACGGCAGGAAAGCCCACCCTTTTCAGACCAGCAGCCTCACTGTTCTTTGGGGGCGTGTTCCCAGATTTTTGTCACAGAACAGGAACAAGTGGGTTGATTGACACTAGGGAGGGAAGTTGCCGGCCAGACGGTGGAGAGATGCTGAGCGCCGCGGTAATGAGAGTTTGTTGCGGACATGGGCGGGGAACTTTGGTGACAAGAGGAGCTGGCGGAAGTTCTGCTTATCGGACAGCGGAGTGCTGAAACGTCCGGGGCAGGAGGCTGAGAGTGCGAACAGCCTTAGGCGGCTCCACCTTTGCTCGCGGCAGGAGGACACCGGGTTTGGATTGTGACTTTGTTAGAGCAAGTACAGCAGCTAGTAGAGGCAAAAGCGGGGGACCCCCTCAGATTAAGGGCCCTCTGTGCCTCCATATTGTGCCAAGCTGTGCCCTTCCCCCCTCATCACCATGACCCCAGGCCTGGATGGGTGAGATGTGCGTTCTGCTGCGTCAGTCCCGTGGACAAGATGTGGTGGTGAAACCAACGGGCAACAATTATGTGGGATTCGGAAGGTCGGGCCCTCGAGGGCCACAGGTTGAGGCAATCCTACCTGTATGACTGAGTACAGAGCGGAGGAGGGGCAGGTGAATGATGCCATAAGAAGCTTGTGATTGGCTGCGCTATGGCCAATGGCCACCCGGGCTCCACTCAGACCTCGTCCTCAGTGGGAGTCTTCACCAGCCCCAGGCCCAAACAGACCAGCTCGGTACTGAGGTGGAGGATGGAGCAGTGCAACTTCTTCACTGTGCTGAACCATGCGTTCAATAATTACTCTGCGGAACAGTGGATGAAAGTTAAAGTTTCTCCATTGCTACGCAATGGCTTCTCCGCTACGGTTCCAGTGGAGCCGCGGCAACTTCTGACGACAAAATCAGAGGTCGATGGCTCTGTAATTTATAGGGTGTCCGTTTCCTCTAGTCAAGTAGCCTTTTTTTTACCGCCATGGAACGGCTGAGAGAGAAGGCATCGGTACTGACTGCGGCTAGTGGAGCAGAGCAACACAGGAAAGCACATAAAAAGATTGATGTGAGGCACAGGGCTGGTGGTGAGGCGGTTACCATTATCGACCATAGTCTGCATAGCAAGATGATCTTATTTGTACAGCGCCCAGTCCTCTCAAGAACTTGCATGGAAAGGGGTGTGCAATTCGTGTGCCATGACTTCTCCAGGGCCATCCGCTCTCTTTCCACTCGCACAGTTCTTATGAATCATAGCGATGTTGCTGATGGACTCAGAAGCTGGTGACAGAAATTTGTGTACAAAGATTTCCCAACGATCATTCCACAAGCCACTGTTGCCTTTCAGTTTGATTCAGTTCTCTAAAGAAAATAGACAGTTTCTGTCGGAGAATGTAGAGGTGTTTAGAAGGAGCTTCCCAAATCTACGCAAGCTGTTGGAATGTGGAATGGACCCATCATTGGTTTCTGATTTTATTGCTGCTTCCAGTAATTTTAAGCGTGGATTCTGCCATTGAGATGTTTGCATTCTCTGCTTGACTCTGCCGTCTGACTGCTGCATTGAGTGTACAGCGCTCATGTGTTATAGTTTCTGAAAAATATGCTGTAGGATAACTCTGGGCTTCATCTACATCTAACGGGAAGCATTTAGACACCCTATGTTACAGAAACTTATTTCAGTATATCCTAAGGAGTGAGACATGCCCTCCGGTCCCAAACCTCTGAGAACCTCTCTTACTTCACCAGGTCCTAGCAGGGACATGAAAAGCTCCCCTGGTTGTCACACAATGTAAACCGCTTGTTCCCTGCATTCTTCAACTTTATTTCAGGCATCTTCTAAAATTAGCAGATGGTCCTCTGATAAAGAGTAGCTGGAATTTTTAATACAACGAGTGGGGTTCTATGATTCACACAAATTCCAACATAAAATGCCACAGGAGTTTTGAGCAATCAAATACCCAAGTGTGCGTTTGTACCATCTCTTGTTGTGGAGCTTTCTCGGGAGTTGTGGGAATTTGTAGGCTCAGTCAGAATATAGAAAGTAAAAGAGCCTTTTTTCCACGGTGGTGTTGGTGCGGTTGGGGAATATGGTCTGTTTCGTAGATAGAGGTGCACTGTGGAGCAAGAGTAATAGGTTCTTGAGTTTGGCGACTTTGCTGTTTGAGTTAACACCAAAGAGGGGCTCCAGCAGGTACTCCAAGTCATCCCCCCGGGTAATAACTGCAACTCTGACGGCACTTTACAAAAGCTGCGTCTCGCCAGCACGGACTTAATTCCAAGAGTGTCTCTAACGTGTCCAAGATGGATCCTGTGTTCAGAGTTAAGTCATGGATTTCTGTATTGGTGAAGAAGACCAGTGAGGAGATTCTAATTGTGACACTGGCTCAGAATCTCATTAAAGTGCCTAAGTGTGGCACAGTTTGTGCTGACGCCTTCCCCTGAAGTCAGGAATCCAAATTATCTTCAGTGATGCTTGTACCTCACATGCACTTGCTATCGTGTGTCAGTCCTTGTTGCAGAAGGAGCTCGTCCGTGCAGAAAGGACTGTAAGTTTTTTGGATTGTCTTACATACGTTCTAAATAGCCCATGCATTTAAACAAGGGATCATTGCACTGGATTTACCACATTAACTTGCAGTTTTCATATACAGTGTTGTGTAGTTTATTTTCGCATTTGGACTTATTAATATTCCAAAGGCTTTTCATTGGCCCTCTTGATTTGATCCGAGGGTTTAAATGAAAGTAGTTTGCCAAACTGTAAGTAATTCGTTGATTTGCAGTTGGATGGTAGGAGGACATGCCTGTCGCCTTCATTATTTTCTTCTAATCAAAGGATGACCTTTGAATGGAATGATCTGTAATTTGAAATCATGGTGGCACGACTGACTGTGTCCATCTAATAATGACATGAAACTTGCGCTATATTCTTATTTATTGTACTTTCTTTGTAAAGCCACCTATATGCCAAATAGAGTAGAGAAAATGTTTATTGTGAGATAAAACATTTTCCTTGGGATTTCAAGGAAATCAAATTGTGTGGTCCATCTTTAGAGAAAACAATCATAACAAAAACTGTGAGTTCGGCCGTACAGGCACCCCGTAGTCCAGTACAACTGTGTTAAAGAGCATGTCCAGCCTCCCTGAAGGGCCGTACCTGACTCGGTCCCTTACTGCTCTCCTGCCCGGCACTTCTTCCTCGGTCTAGGGCTGTCAATCAAGGTGCAAATTTGTCATATAATTACCTGCCAGCCACGACGAAGAAGCGGGCTCACTGCGGTTGAGGGACGGGTAGGTAAAGTCATTCAGGGGGCATCGTGCATTTATGCAAAATGGGGGGTTTGGGGTGGGGGGTGTGCTGAAAACTGTGGATTATTTCAGGGACACGTGGCCATCCTTTAAGATTAGAAGAAAAGTTTCATGTCAGGTTAGGACAGGTTTTCTTACAGTATGAGAACGGTGAAACTGTGGAACTGTCTTCACAGATGTAGGGAATGCAAGAAGTCACCGAATAGCTTTAAACTTGTAGGCCGATAAGTTTCTAAAACTAAAAAATAGTAAAAAAATGAACATAATTTGTAGTTGATCCCAGTATCCCTTTCTCTGTCCCCCCCCACGATCTGAAAACTGTTGAAGTTATTTTATGATAAAACAATAGTAAAGTTCCGGGCACATTGGGTAGACAATCAAACAGTCTTTATAATTAACGTTTCGACAATACTCAGGCATCATCATGATGATTTCTTCATTCTGTGTAATGCCTAACAAAATACGGTTTAAAATCTTGTAGTACAGAAAGCCATGCAGTACTGTTCCCCTTGTGGATTGCTCTAGACTGGGCAAACACGGGCAAATTTTTGTCCCAACTGTTGCTGCTAGTGGACTATTCTAAATGCAGGCAATGACAAGTACCAAAGCGAGGAACCTGAAAGGAGAGGTCTACGTTTATCCTTCACTGTGTGGAAAGGTTAGTAGATCTAGCTTCCAATGGTGCTGGCCTGGCTGGAGGATTGGAGTAGAAAGCTGGTAAATGTTTACCTAGGGGTGTGAGAAAGGAACTGCCAAAAAGCTTTTTTTCTTTCAATAAGAAGTAATTTTCTTCCGAAAAGCAGAAGAAACTTATAAAATGGTAGCGTATGCTGGACCTTACCCGAGTGCCTAGAGTCCATGAAACCCAGAACAAAAGGTTTTATATGAAACACGTGCTAAGAATGTGAAATCTGCATTCTTTTTGCGCTGTGGGAGTCGGGGGAATAGTCAAGTAAGATAATGCAGATTTCTAATCCCTAAGGGACTGGTCACCATCTAAACTCAAAGTATAACTTGGCTTTAGGACCCAGAAGACCCCAAAGTTCATGATACTTACTGCTGATCTGATGTCACTGAAGGCAGTATCCATATTCTTCTCCTTTCCGGGGATGCTCCCTCCTTGGTACTACCTGAGGGCAGTTGTGTCATGCATGGGTGATGTCACAGGCAATAACTGACATCTTGGTGAGATCAGAAAGGGCTATAATTCAGCTTTTAAGGAGCTAAGACCAGGGACGGTGACCGGCAAGGCACAGGACAAATTGATGCCGTGGGGACGGTTGTAAGTGTCGTGGTTGTATGAAGTTTGGAAGTACGGGACCGAAGTTAAGTATATATTTTAGTGTCATGCCCTTTAAATATTGGGAATTGTGAAAGTCTGAGGGGGGGAAAACTGGCCACACAGATATGAAGCAAAAAATGTCAGACGTTCCACCAAAAGACGAATGATATATGGATTCAATGGACTGCAATTCGATGGTTTTGGGAAAATGTAACCTGTGGATTCAGCAGGATTTCATATAACTTTGCATTTGGGGATGACTGCAACAAGAGGTGACAAAACGTTTCCCAGTTAGGAGGGACTAGGGTCACAACTGCATCCCTCAATGCTCAATTCCGTTAGTTAGGTCTGTTCTTGGACTTGTCTGTTCAGTGTTATTAATGTAACCTATATCCACCGCAGTGCGACTGGTTTGTGGCCTTAACGTAACCGCGTGTGCACAAGAACATTAGCACTGTCATGGATGTGGAATCTTTCCAGGAAGGATATGAAGGATATGGAACGATTCTTAATTATTACTTATCCTGGATTTTAGGCTATTTTACAGTAAAGTCATGGTATGGTTAAGAAGTGTCTAGTTTCTAGCAGATTTCTTTGCATTCGATCTCGGGCTTTATGCTGTCCAGGACTGGTTAATGTGGGATGTGATGTGAGGAGCTTGGACTTTGGCATCTACAGGTTGTGAACAGGGGTACTGCGCCCTGTCTAACATGTTTGGGGTTGGAAAATCTGTTTTCGTGTTTTTGGTAACTCACACTTGTGGGAATGTCGGCCTACTGAAAGTAAAAGTGCTAAACGGGCTCAAGTTGATCTATTTGGTGGAACGACCATCAGGTGTGATGAGTTTAGCCATGTATTCATATGGTTTCAAATCAGATTCACGATCCCAATTTGTCTTTCAGAAAGTGTGTACCAGACCCCTTCACCTCTGTCCGGGCTTTCAGTCCTACAGTGGCAATCAGCATAAAAGGATACTAGCCGAAATCTCAACAGTAACCAGTTACATGTAACATAAGCAATTAAGGTTGGAATAAAGACATACAGTCCATCTGTCCAACCTTTTAACCTACCTAACGGTTGATCCATAGGAAGGCAAAAAAAAATATTGGAAAAAAACTAGAAGGCATACCAATGCTGCCTGATAAAATATTCAGAAATTGGATTAGCTTACTGCGTAGTCCACGGGCATAAAATTCTATGTTCAAACTGTCCATCCAATTTGGCTTGTTCAACAGTTTTTTTAGGGTATCTGTCGTCTCCATATGGGTCCTGTTAAAAAAGATGTCCAACCTTTCAATATCAAGCCTAGGATGGTCTAGGCTCTTGGATCGTAATTCTAGGCTTTTAAAGTGACCACTTTTCTAGACTGAACTGTATCTGGGCTCTGACAGCCTAAGCTACACACCCCCTAAAATTGATCTTTCATGAAAGCCAGTTACAGATGCAATCATTCTCTGTACTTTACACCAGATGGGCACCGTTTCAGGCTTGTAGCTTTAAAAAATGTTGATAGTTCAGGGGGGGTGGGGGGGTTTTATGATGCAGCTAATGGGCTCGGTTCCTATCAGTTGAACATGCTCCAACCTTAAACTTGGGGGAAATCAGGGTTCTGGTGATGTCACAGATATAATACATAACCATTACAGCAATAGCAAGAAAAAAAACACCCATTATACTGCTGTAACTGTGGAAAATCAACTAGGTAGGAGCGTGCCCATTGATATAAAGGCACCGCCGTACTGGAGGACAATTTAAATTTTTAGGACCTGGTCAGATGTAAGGGGGGGAGGAGGGAAAATGGATTTGGACCACTTTTGTGGTGCAGTGTGACCTAGCTGATATGCAGGCAACCAACAGATTTAGCTTTTATGGTTTTTCTCCAGGAAACTATAATAGTATCAAATTGCTCAGATGCAACTTAGGGGACATGTTTCGAAAGCTGTAGGCCACCATCCAATACACTGAAATTTCAGTGTATTGAAATATTGGATGGTCCTTGGGTGGCCGTTCGTTGGATGGTCATGGCGAACAGTTGCCATCGGTACTTTGGCCACGCGGCCTACAGTCGCTGAACAGAAGGTTAGACGAAGACTCTGTAGGTGTGTAACCAGCAATAGGGGCATATTTCAAGTATCGTTCAAGCCTGTGTGTTACCTTTTAACCTGGTAACAGAACAGATTGACAGCATCCTCATTGGCGATCTTGACATCGGCAATCTTGACATTGTTCTCATTAGCAATCTTGTCAGCGTCCCCATCGGCGATCTTGACAACTTGACAGCATCCTCATTGGCGATCTTGACATCGGCAATCTTGACATCGTTCTCATTAGCAATCTTGTCAGTGTCCCCATCGGCGATCTTGACAATGTCCTCATTGGCGATCTTGACAGTACACACAGCTTTAGTACTGGGCCTACTGTATATTAACACTATGTGTATGTTATAGGGCGCAGATAGTGAAAGCCTTGCTTTATGGAAACATGGTTTAATTTTGGGTAGGGTACTATTGTGTAAATTGTACACACAGCTTTAGTACTGGGCCTACTGTATATTAACACTATGTGTGTTATAGGGAGCAGATAGTGAAAGCCTTGCTTTATGGAAACATACACACAGCTTTAGTACTGGGCCTACTGTATATTAACACTATGTGTGTGTTATTAGGGAGCAGATAGTGAAAGCCTTGCTTTATGGGAACATGGTTTAATTTGGGGAAGGTGACATT
Organism: Hymenochirus boettgeri; assembly: GCA_019447015.1. Lineage (NCBI taxonomy): Eukaryota > Metazoa > Chordata > Amphibia > Anura > Pipidae > Hymenochirus > Hymenochirus boettgeri. Next base: position 26,420,202 of record CM033474.1, read on the forward strand.
GTGGTGAATTGTACACACAGCTTTAGTACTGGGCCTACTGTATATTAACACTATGTGTATTAATGGACACACTGAAGTTAGATTGTAGATAGTGATAGACCTGTGTTATAGCTAAAAAATGAAAAGTTATTGCTGTGCTTCTTACCAGAGAGATTATTTTATCTATAATCTTTACCGGTGATTCATTTTCCTCTGTTGGAGGCTGAAAAAAAGTGAATAAGATAATTAATATAAATAAGATAATAAATATAGATAAGATAATAAAATAATAAACGATTGTAATATAATATAGAATAAATATATTCCTTAAACATAATTATAAGAACAACCCAGAAGGAAGACAGTTGGTTAAAAATGATATATAGATCTAATTGTTAGAAGAAGGGCTAGTGAATTATAAGCCCCCACACATGAGCGATTCGGTAAATTCGATTGGATCCCAGTATGTCATTTTTCCAACTGACCGCTCGACAATATCATGTGGTTTATCGGCATAACTGTAATAAACACTATGTGGTGTTATAGGGAGCAGATAGTGAAAGCCTTGCTTTATGGAAACATGGTTTAATTTAGGGTAGGGTACATGTGGGAATTGTACACACACACCTTTAGTACTGGGCCTACTGTATATTAACACTGTGTGTATAATGGACACACTGAAGTTAGACTGTAGATAGTGGCAGACCTGTTTATAAAATATGGGCGGGTTATAATAGTTTGAATGGTTATAACTAGGCTAAGCTGGGCTCAGTGTTATAGGTAAAAAAGTAAAGATATTGCCTTGCGCTTCTTACCAGAGAGATGTTTTCATCTATAATCTGCCCAGTGCTTCATTTTCCTTAGTTGAAGGCTGATAAAAGGATAAATAAATGATTAATATAAACAAATAAAATAATAAAACGATTGTAATAAATATAGAACAAATCTATTCTATGAAAACATAATTATAATAGAACAACCCAGAAGGACAGTTGGTTTAAAATGATATATAGATCTAATTGTTAGAAGAAGGGCTAGAGGAATTATAAGCCCCCACACATGAGCGATTTGGTTAATTCGATTGGATCGCTAAAAATATCGATCCCATGTATGTCGTTTTTTCGATTGACCACTCGACAATATCCTGTGGTTTATCGGCCTAACTGTATATTAAACCTAGTGTGTTATAGGGAGCAGATAGTGAAAGCCTTGCTTTATGGGAAAACAGGGTTTAATATTGGGTAAGGTACTATTGTGTGAATTGTACACACAGCTTTAGTACTGGGCCTACTGTATATTAACACTGTGTGTGGGTTATAGGGAGCAGATAGTGAAGCCTTGCTTATGACATGGTTTAAAATTTTTTGGGTAGGGTACTATTGTGTGAATTGTACACACAGCTTTAGTACTGGGCCTACTGTATATAAACACTGTGTGTATTAGTGGACACACTGTAGTTAGATTGTAGATAGTGGCAGACCTGTTTTGGTTAGAATATATTCCAAGTATCTAAAGGCTGTACACATGTTCAGACTTCAGGCCTGGTTTTCAACTGGACAGTGTGGATTATAGTAATATTTGGGTTAGACAGCAAATTATATATATCTATATAAATATATATATTACAGTGTGCAACGATACATTATAAGACAAACACAACAAATCAAAATCAGTCTTACCTTCTTAAGACAACATTGTCTGATGCGTCTGAATGCATTTTGGAATGCTTTTTTGAAACTTCTCCAGCCCATGGTTCTTGTACTTTAGGCTATAAGTCAGGTTAAGAGATAAAACAAAAACTAAATATTTGGGTTTATCTGTTAATATGAATAAAAGACATAAAGGGAATACTATAGGATTAGCCCGCTGAGGAATGAATGTGTAATAGTTGTACAGAACATTATGTTTTACACCCCATTCCTTTTGCAGGGGCTAAAAAAAATCTAATGGACATAAAATATTAAATTAAATATGTAATGTAAAAGGACATTCTTGTCCTGATATCCTATGATGCCTTGGAGAACATTCATTAAATAATTTGCAAAATAAGTAGAAATAATGTAATGGAGGAGAACATAAAATTTCTTACTAACCTCTCCAGTCTCAAAAATGCAAGTGAATTTTTTACCCAGACTGCTTATATAAAGGGTTTGTTGCCATGGAAACCATTATGACATCACAACATATTTATCATGTGACCTGCTGTTAAATGTAAATTTTAATATAGGGGATAAATTTGAATTAGCCTTGCTGATGTAATGTGGAATAGTTGTACAGGGCATTATGTTTTTGCACCCCGTTCCTTTTGGAATGGGCTAAAAAAATACAACGAGAAACTAATGGATATCAAATATTAAATAAATGTGCAATGTAAAAGGACATTAATGGAGAACATTTATGAAATAATTTGACAATAAGTGGAAATACTGTAATGAGGGAGAACATAAAATATCTTACTAACTCTCCAAGCTCAAAAATACACTGAATGTTTTTTACCAAGACTGCTTATTATAAGGGTTTGTTGCCATGGAAACAATTATGAAATCCCAACATATTTATGTGTCCTGCTGTCCAAGGGACATATAATTAAAGAAATATAACCCAACTGTTATATGTTAGCAAAGATTGGGGGAGATTTAATATGTTTTTTCTTGGGATTAGATGGATTTAGAGCACATCGCGTTTCAAATGTTTTTAGAAATAACACTGTGCTTAAAGATCCACGATGCAATACCTGACTATCTCATTTATGTCACTTATTGTATCGCAGGATCGGGCTAGGTAAGTAACGCGCTTTTACGTATTGAATCATCCCCTTTGTTTTTAATATAAATATAACACAAAAAAAATAACACAATTATGGGTTGTGTGGTGTGTGGCATAGCTGGCTGATTGTCTAATATAAAAAATGCAGGTTTTGCAAGAAAATGCCAACAGAAGAGGGAAGGTAGGTGAGCGAATGGAAAGCCAGTTAAAGTTTCCTTAATATTCTTTGGTGCTTTGACAGTTTAACAGTTTGCTGTACCAGTGTCATTTAGGTTTTCTTGAACAGTATCACAACAGTTTGTTGTACCAGTATGTGGAATTTCCAGTTTTCTGGTACCAGTGTCTTTATTTTCCCATTTATTCATATAGACAGGAATGCAAGATGCCTTCTGTTATAAGGTGTTTCTCCATTTTTTATGCTCAGTTAAGGGCATTGTCCTTCTCTCCCTAAGCTTCTAGCTGCCTTTTTATTGGGGGGCTAATGACTAACGAGGGAGAAGATGGGGAAGGGGACAGCATAGAGCATAAGGAGGCATGTACAGCCAAGTATGGAAGTAAATCAATTGATAATCTACACACCTACATACGGGCTGATTATCGGCCGAAACGTTCGTTCGTTCCTACACATCGTGCGTCATTTATAAACATATTAAAAAGATTAAATGAATCGGTCATTGTTTAAATCTGCACTATATATATTAGTATAAAATATTAAGAAACCTTTACAATGATGTTTTATTATACAGATAGATCATTGATTATCACATATAGATAAAACGGGTATATCAATAAAACCTGTTGCATAAGAAACCCCCACACAGCTGCCGCAAGCTATTTAACACAGACTTTGTGGCTTTCCTTTTGGGATTTACCATGAGCCGCAAAGCCGGTATTGAATAGCAGGAGATCTCCCCAGTGATAGCAGTCAATCTTCCTGATTGTGCCTATATTGAATGTGGAGAAAGTTAAGTAAAGCAAGCCTCAAAAACCAAATTCTTTCTCATACAGGAGAATACTTTTGTATTCAGTGAGTGAAATGAAATTTCGTATTTTAAGAAAGCATGATCACACACACACAGGGGGAAACCTTGCATGTGCAGTGTGTGGGGGAAAGCTTGCTTTTAAATACTGGCTCTAAAACCACCAGTTAACACACACGAGAGGGAAACCTTATGCAAAAAAACCTTCAGGGAGATTCAATAAAAGTTATTTTCGTTTAAAATGGTGCTAATTTTGCCCCAACCAATCAGATCTTATTTAACATATGAAAGCTAACATCTGATTGGTTGGGGCAAAATTAGCACCATTTTAAACGATAAGAACTTTTATTGAATAACCCTGGTAGTGTGCTCAAGTTACATCTTCAGAATCATACTGGAAGAATGCCTTTTAAGAATGAATAGTGCAAAAAATATATTATATCAAGAAGAAGACGGACCATGAGTTCATCCACTAGTGGGATAAAAAATAGCTTTTATTATCCAAGAATTAAAACATGAGGTGAAATGGAGGAACGCTAAACCCCTGACGCATTTCATGACGTCATCACGTCACTTCATCAGAGGGAATCGTGGATCGTTCCAGCGCTGACAGAGCCGCGGCCGAAATCCCCGATACCTCCGGAGATGCGTCGGAGGCGTCGGGGATTTCAGCAGCAGCTCTGTCAGCGCTGGAACGATCCCGGTAAGTTCTCCTGCTCTCCTGCAAGATTTACTGAAGAACGGGAGGTAAGAAATAGTGCATTTACCTCCTGTTCTTCAGTAAAACAGATAGAAAGCAAGTTAATTTTTGAATGGACATACCCTTTAATGAATGTGCTTTATGGCTGACATTCGTGCCCCAATGCTCATATTCCCACATGCATTTATACACACACATACATGCATTTACACAGACAAGCTTTTACATACACTCACACACACACTTATATATATATGTTCTGGCCCCAGCAGCCCCCAACAAAGTTTAGCAGCTATGAGTACCTATAGTAATACAAAGAATGAATCTTCTCTAATCTCCTCACTTACTGTCACAGACCCAGCCAGGTAATCTGCCTCAGCAGCCCAGCCAGTCCCCAACACCCAACCACAATGCATTGTGTGCTGATAATCGTGTATAATACCATCAGTACCTGTCCAACAGCAGTGAACCGAGATGCTGTGCTCTTACAATACAGGTCAATGGCTTTGTGCAATTGGAAGCGTGCCACAATTGACTACTATTACACAGTAACGCCATGTTAGGAGCAGGAATTTTAACCCTGCTTCATGGATACGCCAGCCTTGCCCCCCTTTCCTGACTCATAGACAGAACAGCAGTTTTTTTAACTTTCTCCCTGCTTGCTCTGCTGTGGAGGATTTAACACAGGGATCCTTAAGATTATAGCCCTCCAGATGTTTGAAAACTACAACTCGTTCCCTGGCTTCCTTCTGTAGTTGTAGAATAAGATTTCAAACATCTGGAGGGTCATAGAATGGAGACCCCTCATATAACAGGGGATATAACTCAGGAAGGGCTCCAGATGTCTGGGGCTGATGTGGCCTGAGCAGTGCAGACATGTGAAAGCTGTACTGAGTGGCAACTTCTTAGGGCTAGGCCAACTGAATGGATAGCAAGGGGCTGGGCAACCCAACATGGATACCAGAGGCTCTTATAAAACAGCAATATTTATTAGAAATCCATGCATATATACGAGCGTGACCACACCTGATGCGTTTCGTGCTTTACACACTTCATCAGAAGGCGTGTCAGCAACATTGTGTCACTTCCTTTTAACAGGTAGACAATTAACAAATGAGAAATGGATTAGACAATTAACCCCCGAACCACCAATATGAGAAAGAAACACGACTAAAAAACTGTGAGAAAAAGAAGAATAAAACAAGAGAAGTATACAAACACAGTTCAAGAGTAAAACGGAACCGAAAAGACAGAATACCCAAGAGACTGAAAGGTAAACAAGTCATATATAGCCAGAAGGATATAAGAAAAGGGTGAAAACCCATAGTGGCGACTAGTCGCGGACAAAAAGGGAAGGAATGCGAGTATATAAATATATATACAGAAAGTAACGTATATAATAATCAAAAGTAAATACAAATAGATAAATAATGTAGATAAGAAATCAGCTTCAAGCATCCAGGCCACACAGGAGAAGCTGTGTAGCCAAAAAGGCAAGTACCAGTAGGTTAGGACCCAGTTTAAGAAAGCAACCGGTGACTGGTGACTGGGCTTAAAATAATTTGGCCAACTTATTGAACTAATTGCTTTTATTTATCCAGGGTTTAGCAGACTGTTTGTAGTCGCATACTTATGGAGATAGCCAATATGCAATTAGAATTGTTTGTGCACTAGAATTCTATTGTTTGTATGTATTATATTTCTGGTCTCTAGTTGCACTTTAATATGGATGTACAACAGCCCAGTTTTATATATATTATGATTATAGAGCTATAGCATTATAACAGTATGATTATAGAGATACAGCATTATAACAGTATAATAATAGAGCTATGGTATTATAACAGTATGATTCTAGAGTTATATCATCATAACAGTATGATATAGAGCTATTATATAACAGTAGATTATTAGAGCTAGAGCATTATAACGTATTATTATAGAGCTATAGCATTATAACAGTATGATTATAGAGCTATAGAATTATAACAGTATTATTAGAGCTATATATAACAGTATGATTATAGAGTTATAGCATTATAACAGTATGATTATAGAGCTATATATAACAGTATGATTATAGAGCTATAGCATTATAACAGTATGGTTATAGAGCTATGGCATTATAACAGTATGATTATAGAGCTATGGCATTATACCAGTATGATTATAGATCTATGGCATTATAACAGTATAATTATAGAGCTATAGCATTATACCAGTATGATTATAGAGCTATAGCTTATAACAGTATGATTATAGAGCTATATATAACAGTATGCTTATAGAGCTATAGAATTATAACAGTATGATTATAGAGCTATAGCATTATAACAGTATGATTATAGAGCTATATATAACAGTATGATTATAGAGCTATAGCATTATACCAGTATGATTATAGAGCTATAGCATTATAACAGTATGATTATAGAGCTGTAGCATTATACCAGTATGATTATAGAGCTATAGCACTATAACAGTATTATTATAGAGCTGTAGCATTATAACAGTATGATTATAGAGCTATAGCATTATAACAGTATAATTATAGAGCTATAGCATTATAACAGTATAATTATAGAGCTATAGCATTATAGTCCCAGTCATTAGCCCACAGTTGGCTGTATAACTAAACATTTGGGAAGGAGGCTGGGCACATATTGCACACTAAGTGACAGGAGCAGTGAGTTCATATTGGGGACTCTCCTGACAGGAACTAGAGGAGGTGGCGTGGAAACCATCATTGCACATCCCAATGAATCAATCAACCTCTCCACATAATAATTCGGTGTAACTACTTCCTTTTCCTGCCCTTGAAGACGTACGGTCACCTCCAGCCAATCACGGTGCACTGCAAGGAAAGCCCACCCTTTTCAGACCAGCAGCCAATCACTGTTCTTCTGTGGGGCGTGTTCCCAGATTTGTCCAGAACAGGAAGTGGTTGATTGAACTAGGGAAGTTGCCGGCAGACGGTGGAGAGATGCTGAGCGCCGGTACTGAGAGTTTGTTGCGACAGGCCCGGGAACTGGGACAAGAGGAGCTGCGGAAGTTCTGCTTACGGACCAGGGAGCTGCTGAACAGTCCGGGGCAGGAGGCTGAGAGTGCGAACAGCCTTAGGCGGCTCCACCTTGTGCTCGCGGCAGGAGGACACCGGGTGTTGGATTGTGACTTTGTAGAGCAGTTACAGCAGCTAGTAGAGGCAAAGCGGGGACCCCCTCAGATAAGGGCCCTCTGTGCCGCCATATTGTGCCAGCTGTGCCCTTCCCCCCTCATCACCCTGACCCCAGGCCTGGATGGGCTGAGATGTGCAGTTCTGCTGGCTCAGTCCCGTGGACAAGATGTGGAAACCACCGGGCAACAATTATGTGGGATTCTGGAAGGTCGGGCCCTCGAGGGCCACAGTCTGAGGCCAATCCTACCTGTATTGCTGAGTACAGAGCTGGAGGAGGGGCAGGTGAATGCTGCCAATAAGAAGCTTTGTGATTGGCTGCGCTATGCCAATGTCCACCAGGGCTCCACTCAGACCTCGTCCTCAGTGGGATTCTTCACCAGCCCCAGGGCCAAACAGACCAGCTCGGTTACTGAGGTGGATGGAGCAGCTGCCACTGACTTCTTCACTGTGCTGAACCATGCGTCAAATTACTCTGAGGAACAGTGGCTGAACGTTATAAGTTTCTCCATGCTACGGCAATGGCTTCTCCGCTACGGTTCCAGTGGAGCCGCAACTTCTGACGACAAATCAGAGGTCGATGGCTCTGTAATTTCTATGGTGTCCGTTTCCTCTACGTCAAGTCGCCTTTTGCCGCCCATGGAACGGCTGAGAGAGAAGGCATTCGAGTACTGCCTGCGGCTAGTGGAGCAGAGCAACAGGAAAGCACTAAAAAAGATTGACTGTGAGGCACAGAGGGCTTGTGTGGGTGAGGCGGTTACCATTATCGACATAGTCTGCAAGCAAGATGTATCTTATTTGTACCGCGCACTTCCCCTCCTCAAGAACTTGCATGGAAGGGTGTGCAATGACCTCTCCATGGCCACCGCTCTCTTTCCACTCGCCCAGTTCTTCCTGAATCATAGCGATGTTGCTGCTGTGGACTCAGAAGCTGTGTACAGACATTTGTTTACAAAGATTCCCAACGATCTGTTCCACAAGCCACTGTTTGCCTTTCAGTTTGTTCAGTTCTGTAAAGAAAATAGACAGTTTCTGTCGGAGAATGTAGAGGTGTTTAGAAGGAGCTTCCCAAATCTACTCAAGCTTTTGGCCTGGAATGGACCATCCTTGGTTTCTGATTTTATGGCCTTGCTTCCAGTAATTTTAAGCTTGGATTCTGCCATTGAGATGTTTCATTCTCTGCTTGACCTGCCCTGTCTGACTGCTGCATTGGAGTTACAGCGCTCATGTGTTATAGTTTCTGAAAAATATGCTGTAGATAACTCTGTGCTTCCATCTACATCCACGGAAGCATTTAGACACCCTATGTACAGCAACTTATTTCAGTATATCCTAAGGAGTGAGACATGCCCTGGCCCAACCTCTGAGCAACTCTCTTTACTTCACCAGGTCCTAGCAGACATGAAAAGCTCCCCTCGTGTTGTCCAATGTACACAGATTGTCCCATGCATTCTTCAACTTTATTTCAGCATTATTCTAAAATTAGCAGATGGTCCTCTGATAAATAAGTTAGCTGGAATTTTAATACAACGAAGTGGGGTTCTTTATGATTCACACCAATTCCAACATAAAATGCACAGAGTTTTGAGCAATCAAATACCCAATTTGTGTCGTTTGTACCCATCTCTTGTTGTGGAGCTTTCTCGGGAGTTGTTGGAATTTGTAGGCTCAGTCAGCAATATAGAAAGTAAAGAGCCTTTTTTCACACAGGTGGTATGGGCGGTTGGGGAATATGTGTCTGTTTCGTATGATAAGAGGTGCACTGTGGAGCAAGTTAATAGGTTCTTTGAAGTTTTGGAGACTTTGCTGTTTGAGTTAACACAAATGAGGGGCTCAGCAGGTACTCCCAAGTCATCCCCACGTGTAATAACTGCACTCATGACTGCACTTACAAAGCTGGCGTCTCGCAGCCAGGACTTAATTCCAAGAGTGTCTCTATACTTGTCCAAGATGAGATCCTGTGTTCAGAGTTCAGTCATGATTTCTGTATATGGTGAAGAAGACAGTGAGGAGATTCTAATTCGTGCCACTGAGCTCATGAATCTCCTTAAAGTGCCTAGTGTGGCACAGTTTGTGCTGACGCCTTCCCCTGAAGTCAGGAATCCAAATTATCTCAGTGATGCTTGTACCTCACTGCCACTTGCTATTCGTGTGTCAAGTCACTTGTTGCAGAAGGATGCCTCGTCCGTGCAGAAAGTACTGTAGTTTTGGATTGTCTTACATACGTTCTAAATAGCACATTCATTTAAACAAGGGATCACTTGCACTGGAATTTACACATTACTTTGCACTTTTTCTATACAGTGTTGTGTAGTTTATTTTCGCATTTGGACTATTTAATATTCCAAAGGCTTTTCATCTGGCCTCTTTGATTTGATCAGAGTGTTTAAATGAAAGTTATTTGCCAAACTGTAAGGTAATTCTTTGATTTGCAGTTGTATGGTAGAGGACATTGCCTGTCGCTCATCTATTTCTTCTAATCAAAGGATGACCTTCTGAATGGAATGATCTGTAATTTGAATTCATTGTATGGCACTACTGACTGTGTCCATTCTAATAATGACAATGAAACTTGCGCTATATTCTTATTTATGTACTTTGTAAAGCCCCTATATGCACAAATAGTAGAGAAAATGTTTATTTTGGATAAATACATTTTTCCTTGGTATTCAAGGAAATCAAATTGTGTGTTCCATCTTTAGAGAAAATCAATAATAACAAAACTGTGAGTTCTGCCGTACAGGCACACTGTAGTCCAGTACAAACTGTGTTAAAGAGCATGTCCAGCCTCCCCCTTGAAGGGCCTTACCTGACTCGGTCCCTTACTGCTCCTCCTGCGGCACTTCTTCCTGGTCTAGGCTGTCAATCAAGGTGCAAATTTGTCACATATAATTACCTTGCAGCCACGACGAAGAAGCGGCTCACTGCGGTGAGGGACCGGGCTAGGTAAGTCCCTTCAGGGGCATCTTGGCATTTATGCAAAATGGGGTTTGGGGTGGGGGTGCTGAAACTGTTGATTATTTCAGAGGACACGTGGCCATCCTTTAAGATTAGAAGAAAAGTTTCATGTTCAGGTTAGGAAAGGTTTCTTTACAGTGAGAACGGTGAAACTGTGGAACTGTCTTCCAGCAGATGTGGGAATGGCAAGTTCACCGAATAGCTTTAAAATTGGGCTGGATAAGTTTCTAAAACTAAAAAATATTAAAAAAATGAACATAATTTGTGTTGATCCAGGTATCCTTTCTCTGGATCTGAACTGTTAAGTTATTATGATTAAAACAATAGTAGAAAGTTCCCGGGCACATTGGGTAGAACATCAAACAGTCTTTATTAATTCAACGTTTCGACAATACTCAGGCCATCATCATGATGATTTCTCATTCTGTGTAATGCCTAACAAAAAATACTGTAAAATCTTGTAGTACAGAAAGCCCTGCAGGTACTGTTCCCCTTGTGGCTTGCTCTTAGACTGGGCACACACGGGCAAATTTTTGTCCCAACTGTTCGCTGCTAGCTGGACTATCTAAATGCAGGCAATGAAAGTACCCAAGGCGAGGACCTGAAAGGCTAGGTCTACGTTTTAACTCCTTCACTGTCGTGGAAAGGTTAGTAGATCTAGCTTCCAATGTGCTGGAGGGATTGAGAAAGCTGAGTTTAAATGTTTACCTAGGGGTGAGGAATAGGAACTGCCAAAAAGCTTTTTTTTTTCACTAAAAGTAATTTTCTTCCGAAAAAGCAGAAACTTAATAAAATTGGTAGCGTATGCTGGACATTACCCGAGTGCTTAGAGTCCATGAAACCCAGAACCACAGGTCTTTATATGAAACACGTGCTTAAGAAATGTGAATCTGCATTCTTTTTTGCTGATGTTGGGAGTCTGGGTAATAGTCAAGCTACATATAATGCAGATTTCTATATCCCTAACGGACATGTTCACCATCTAAACTCAAAAGTATACTTGGCTTTAGGACCCCAGAATACCCCAAAGTTCCTGATACTTACATGCTGATCTGATGTCCCTGAAGGCAGGTATCCATATTCTTCTCCTTTCCGGGTGCTGCTTCCTTTCCTGGTACTCCCTGAGGGCAGTTGTGGTCATGATGGTGATGTCACAGGCAATCACTGACATCTGTGTGAGATCATAAAGGGCTAATTCAGCTTTTAAGGAGGCAAGACCATGGACGGTGCCCGGCAAGGAACAAGACAAATTGATGCCTGTGGGGACGGTGTAAGTGTCGTGGTTGTATGAAGTTATCAGGGATCCTGAAGGTAAGTATATATTTTAGTGGTCATGCCCTTTAAATATTGGGGAATTGTGAAGTCTGAGGGGGGAAACTGGCCACACAGATGATGAAGCAAAATGTCAGACTGTTCCACCAAATACGAATATATATTGGATTCAATGGACTGCAATTCGATTGTTTTTGGAAAATGTCACCTGTGGATTTCAGCAGGATTTCATTTAGAACTTTGCATTTGGGGCTGATGCAACAAGAGGTGCCAAAAGTTTCCCATGTTATGGAGACTAGGGTCACACTGCATCCCTCAATGCTCAATTCCGATTACTGCTTAGGTCTGATTCTTTGACTTGTCTGTTCAGTGTTATTAAATGTAACCTATATCCAACCTCAGTGCGAATGGTTTGTGGCCCTAAAGTAACTCGCGTGTGCACAAGAACATAGCACTGTCACTGGATGTGGAATTCTTTACAGAAAGTGAATATGATAGTGATCATGGAAGCTTCTTAATTATTACTTATTCCTGTATTTTAGGCTATTTTACAGTAAAGGTCCATGGGATTGGTTAAGAAGTGTCTATTTTCTAGCAGATTTCTTTGCATCTATCTCGGCTTCTGCTGTCCAGAGGACCTGGTGTAATGTGGGAATGTGATGTGAGGAGCTTGCCTTTGTCATATACAGGTTGTGAACAGTGGGTACTGCGCCCTGTCTAACATGTTTGGTGTTGGAAAATCTGTTTTCTTGTTTTTGGTCACCTCACACTTGTGGGAATGTCGGCCTACATTGAAGTAAAAGTGCTAAACGTTGGCTCAAGTCTGATTATTTGGTGGAACTGTCCATCAGGTGTGAATAGAGTTTAGACCATGTATTCATATGGTCAAAATCAGATTCAGATCCAATTTGTCTTTCAGAAGTGTGTACCAGACACCTTCACCCTCTGTCCGGGCTTCAGTCCTCAGTGGCAATCCGCATAAAGGATAGCCGAAATCTCAAAGTAACCAGTTACATAGTAACATAGCAATTAAGGTTGAATAAAGACATACATCCATCTAGTCCAACCTTTTTAACCCTACCTAACAGTTGATCCATAGGAAGGCAAAAAAAATTGGAAAATAAACTTAGAATGCATACCAATGCTGCCTGATAAGACTATTCAGTAAATTGGATTTAGCTTACTGCGTAGTCCATCGGGCATACATTCTATGTTCAAACTGTCAAATCCCATTTGGCTTGTTCACACAGTTTTTTTAGGGTATCTGTAGTCTCCATATGTGTCCTCTATTAAAAAAGATGTCTCATACCTTTCAATCAAGCCTAGGATTGTGTCTCTAGCTTCTCTGGATCTTAATTCTAGGCTTTTAAAGTTACACTTTTCTAGACTGCACTGTCTCTGGGTCTCTGACAGGCATAAGCTACACCCCCTAAAATTGATCTTTACTGAAGCCAGTTACAGACCTGCAATCATTCTCTGTACTTTACACTACAGATGGGCACCTTTTCAGGCTTGTAGCTTTAAAAATGATTAGATAGTTCAGGGGGGGTGGGGGGGTTTATGATGCAGCTAATGGTGCTCGGTCCTATCCGTGAACATGCTCCCAACCTTAAACTTGGGGGAAATCAGTGGTTCTGGTGATGTCACAGATATAATACAATACACATTACAGCAATAGCAAGAAAAAACACCCTTTATACTGCTGTAACTTTGGATAAACTACAACTAGGTAGGAGCGTGCCCTTTATAATAAAGGCCGCCTGTATGGAGACAATTTAAATTTTAGACCTGGGTCAGATTTAAGGGGGGGAAACTGGATTTGGACCACTTTGTGGTGCAGTGTGACCCTAGCCTAATATGCAGCAACCAACCAGATTTTAGCTTTTATGGTTTTTCTCACAGAAACTAATATAGTATCAACTTGCTTCAGATGCACTTAGGGCCATTGTTTCTAAAGCTTGGTAGCCACCATCCAATACACTGACATTTCAGTGTATTGAAATATTGGATGGTTCCTTTGTGTGGCCGTTCGTTTGGATGGTCATGGCGAACAGTTGGCCATGGCTACTTTTGCCACGGCCTACAGTCTGCTGAACAGACGGTTAGGACGAAGAATCTGTAGGTGTGTAACCAGCCATAGGGGCATATTTCAAGTATCCGTTAAAGCCTGTGTGTTTACAATTTTAACTGGATACACAGAACAGATGCACCATGGGAGGGTAAGGGGACATCAGTCCTGAGTAACTCCAATGTAAGTAACCAATAATGCAAACGTGTTTGTGTATTTGTACGTGATGGCTGTTTTTTTTTTTTTTTACGATTTGGATGCTCCATGGCTAAGGGTTAATAACCGCAGATAATAAATCCTTTTAGAAACGTTCTAACCACTACCGTGACCAGTGCAGGAAAAGCAGCACCTGTAGGCAAAGGTTGGCACGGTCCCACAAATGCCAGGACTTTTAAGTATAAATAATTGGATTTAGGGCGAGGCCCCACTAGGCTATTTTGCTGTGCGCTGCGTTGGCGCACACTAATAGCAAGTGGATGGCTTCATTACCTCCGTTTTCGCAGTGCATGCAATCACCATTTTTGTTGCACATTGCATGAGCTGCAATAGGATTAACATCAAAGAAATTGCAGCGCAAGGTAGCGTACATGAATTGCGTGATATTGAGATTTCGGTGTGTCGTGCGATTCTTGCGCACTACCTAGTGTGTCCTAGCCCTTACACAATATTTGTGGGTGATGCTGCACCTGCTGGAACCCAGTACACAGCACAGACTTTGTGCCAATTCATGGAATAGAATATATTTGTAGGGGTTCTGTACACCAGTGCATTGTTTGAATCTAATTAGATCTTTTGTTACAGAACAAATGAACAGAAATCATTTGGGCAAGCACAGACCCTTACTGAAGGGACAGATTTTTTAAAAATAATGTATATTCTTAATGGTGAGATACCGTATCTTTATTCTGAACCATTAAAGAACCACCCCAACAAATCTATAATTCTATGGGTGAAGCAAATATCCCACGTTGGGAATCCTACCTAGCATTTTATTAGTAGCTTTCAGTCTCCCTGTCTGACTCAAATGGAAAATATTGTTACAAATAAAATTCATTTCCTAAATTTCTGACATGTAACAATTGTTGTTTTTTTTTTGTCCTTAAAGGATAGTACCCAGGGTGAGGACCTAAAATCGCTAAGTCCTCACCCTGGGTACTTTCCCTAACTCCTGCACTACTTACCGCAAATCTGCTTCGCCGATCGCTCCATTCCTCCGCTCTTCCTGCTTCAGTGACAGATCGCGAGGCAGCCAATAGGAACATACGCTCTGCAAGGAGGCGTGTCTTCCAATTGGCTGCCTCGCGACTGTCACTGACAGTAGAAGAGAGGTGGAACAGTGTGGATCGGCAAAGCAGATTTGCGGTAAGTAGTGCAGGAGTTAGGGAAAGTACCCAGGGTTAGGACTTAGTGATTTTAGGTCCTCACCCTGGGTACTATGCTGCAGTGGATCGGGGAAAAGGTGAGTATAATTGTCCTTTAAGGGAAAGCTGACAGCTGCAACCCCTGCAAAAGTAAATCGGGAGTTGGGAACACACTGGGGCGAACCTGCAGTCCCATGTATGTTTGGGATAGTACTACCCCCCTCATCTACAAACATACATGTGGCAATTGCTGGCATGTCCAGTGTTTACCTGTTGAGATCGCCGATTGTCAGGCCCACCTGTATCACATTAACATTTCTGTCAACTAAAAATCTACTGTACAACCCTAAAGGGGAGTTACAGACTGATAACCACATTTTCATGTTTTACAGCCTGGGAACCTGTGATAAGTTACCTCCGTATGTGTTTGGGAAGCAGTGTGGGCTGCAGATAAGACAGAGACAGTTATTGGCACAGGAAAGAGATTACTAAAATGTCTGATCCTTATAGTAGGAGGCAGAGGGGTGGGAGGGAGGAATCCAATACTGTAAACTAATAAGGCATGAGCCTGAGGGGCATCAACTGGAAAAACGTTTGTTTACAGGGTGAGGGCCCATCCAAAATTTTCCTGGGGGCCCACTGAGTTCTAGCTACACCCCTGGTCTTTAGCTGGGTACACACAGTAGAGATCTTATAAGTCATTTTTAAAGATCCCTCAACACAGTCCTGAGTGTTCTACCTATAAAAAGAATAGGGACTGCACATTTCAGTACAGGGGGCTGGCCGCGTCAGGGGAAAAATTTCGGTCAGGTTTGAGCGATCCCGAGGCAGACGGTGAGTTGAGCGATCCCGAGGCAGACGGTGAACATTCGTCAACCTTGGGCACGCTCGGTACACACCAATCCCAGATTTATGTGAGAGCAGTTGTAGCTCATTCATATTCTATTGCTGTTTCAATCATTGTCTTGTGTGTGGCTCGATGGGAGTTTCTTTTTAAAATCCAAATCTCACTTCCCACCCACTCACATGACAGATGAGATATTACTGCCAGATCCCTGGGTAAGTCCCGTACCACTGTCTGCTCTGTACTAGTGCACGTTACTGGTAAATATTCTCTGTAATTCTCTAGCTGTTCTGCCTACTGGAAACTTTTCTTCCTTTTAGAATGTTTTTTTTTATTTTCATGAGTTGCTTATCGAGCTGTGCTGAGCAAAATTACAATTCCCATGATCCTCTCTGACAACAGAGCCCATTTTTTTTAAAACTAGGAAGTAAGTCATAAAGTATTTCTCCAGTCTGTAAACATAACATATATGACAGATGGTTCCTTTAAATCAGATCTAGTGGGCAAGTCCAACCCTCAGATTAAAAGTTACATATGTGGTATATCAAGATAATTAAATTCACACAGGCATACTGTATATCTAATTAAAATTGCTTACAATGACATGGCATTCATTGTTCTAATTAGCAATCTCCAGGCTATAAGGCAATGACAAACTAAATTGAAATTAAAAGTAAAGGGTATGTTAACCCCCAACGGTTTGGACCCTGTCTAAATTTTTTATATAAGGAGAACATCCCCCCCCCAAACCCTTAGAACCTAAAACTGTATACAAATATATTAATGGGCCATACAATAAACTCCCTGGTGCATTGTTCACTAATCGGTCATATCAGAGGACTCGTGGACATCCTTTAAGGGTGGAAGAAAATAAGTTTCATCTTCAGGTTAGGAAAGGTTTCTTTACAGTGAGAACGGTGAAACTGGAACTGTCTTCCAGCAGAAGTGGTAATGGCAAGTTCATTGAATAGCTTTAAAAGTGGGCTGGATAAGTTTCTAAAACTAAAAATTATTGGGAATTACTGGTATTAATACATATACTGTAGTTCTGGTTGTTACTGGGATACTATATAATATTGGGAATTACTGGTATTAATACATATACTATAGTTCTGGTTGGTACAGGGATACTATATAATATTGGGAATTACTGGTATTGATACATATACTGTAGTTCTGGTTGTTACTGGGATACTATATAATATTGATAATTACTGGTATTAATACATATACTGTAGTTCTGGTTGGTACAGGGATACTATATAGAGAATTACTGGTATTAATACATATACTATAGTTCTGGTTGGTACAGGGATACTATATAATATTGATAATTACTGGTATTAATACATATACTGTAGTTCTGGTTGGTGCGGGGATACTATATAAAATTGAGAATTACTGGTATTAATACATATACTGTAGTTCTGGTTGGTACAGGGATACTATAGAATATTGAGAATTACTGGAATTGATACATATACTGTAGTTCTGGTTGGTACAGGGATACTATATAATATTAGAAATTACTGGTATTCATACATATACTGTAGTTCTGGTTGGTACGGGGATACTATATAATATTGAGAATTACTGGTATTAATACATATACTGTAGTTCAGGTTGGTACAGGGATACTATATAATATTGAGAATTACTGTTATTCATACATATACTGTAGTTCTGGTTGGTACAGGGATACTATATAATATTGGGAATTACTGCTATTAATACATATACTGTAGTTCTGGTTGGTACAGGGATACTATATAATATTGAGAATTACTTGTATTAATACATATACTGTAGTTCTGGTTGGTAGGGGAACTATATAATATTGGAATTACTGGTATTAATACATAACTGTAGTTCTGGTTGGACGGGGATACTATAATATTGAGAATTACTGGTAATACATATACTGTAGTTCTGGTTGGTACGGGGAACTATATAATATTGAGATTAATGGGTTAATACATATACTGTAGTTTGGTTGGTACAGGGGATACTATATAAATTGAGGATAATACTGTATTAATACATATACGTGGTTCTGGTTGGTACAGGGAACTATATAATATTGAGAATACTGGTATTAATACATATACTGTAGTTCTGGTTGGTACAGGGATACTATATAATATTGGAATTACTTGTATAATACATATACTGTAGTTCTGGTTGGTACAGGGATACTATATATATTGAGAATTACTGGTATTAATACATACTGTAGTTCTGGTTGGTACGGGATGATACATAAATATTGAGAATTACTGGTATTAATACATATACTGTAGTTCTGGTTGGTACGAGGGACACTATATAATATTGAGAATTACTGTATTAATACATATACTGTAGGTTTGGTTGGTACAGGGGATACTATATAATATTGAGAATTACTGGTATTAATACATATACTGTAGTTCTGGTTGGTACAGGGATACTATTAATATTGAGAATTATGGTATTAATACATATACTGTAGTTCTGGTTGGTACGGGGACTATATAATATTGAGAATTACTGTATTAATACATATACTGTAGTTCGGTTGGTACAGGGATACTATATAATATTGGGAATTACTGGTATTAATACATATACTGTAGTTCTGGTTGTTGTACGGGATACTATATAATATTGGGAATTACTGGTTAATACATATACTTAGTTCTGGTTGGTACAGGGATACTAATAATATTGGGAATTAGGTATTATACATATACTGTAGTTCTGGTTGTGTAGGGATACTATATATATTGAAATTACTGGTATTAATACATATACTGTAGTTCTGGTTGGTACAGGGATACTATATATGAGAATTACTGGTATTAATACATATACTTAGTTCTGGTTGGTACAGGGATCTAATAATATTGAAATTACTGGTTTATAATACATATACTGTAGTTCTGGTGGTGCGGGATACTATATAAATATGGAATTACTGGTATTAATACATATACGTTAGTTCTGGTTGGTACAGGGATACTATAATATTGAGAATACTGATTGATACATATAATGTAGTTCTGGTTGGTACAGGGATACTATATAATATTAGAAATTTGGTATTCATACATATACTGTAGTTCTGGTTGGTACAGGGGATACTATATAATATTGAGAATACTGGATTAATACATATACTGTAGTTCTGGTTGGTACGGGGATACTATATAACATTGAGAATTACTGGTGTTAATACATATACTGTAGTTCTGGTTGGTACGGGGATACTATATAATATTGAGAATTACTTATGTTAATACATATACTGTAGTTCTGGTTGGTACGGGGATACTATATAATATTGAGAATTACTGGTATTAATACATATACTGTAGTTCTGGTTGGTACGGGGACACTATATAATATTGAGAATTACTGGTATTGATACATATACTGTAGTTCTGGTTGTTACGGGAACTATATTATTGAGAATTACTGGTATTAATACATATACGTAGTTCTGGTTGGTACAGGGATACTATAATAAATTGATAATTACTGTATTAATACATATACTGTGTTCTGGTTGGTACAGGGATACTATTAATTTGAGAATACTGGTTATAATACATATACTGTAGTTCTGGTTGGTACAGGGATACATATAATTGAGAATTATGTGTATTATACATATACTGTAGTTCTGTTGGTACAGGGTACTATTAAATATTGAGAATTACTGGTATTAATACATAACTGTAGTTCTGGTTGGTACGGGTACTATATAATATTGAGAATTACTGGTATTAATACTATACTGTAGTTCTGGTTGGTACGGGACTATATAATATTGAGAATTACTGTATTAATACATATACTGTAGTTCTGGTTGGTACAGGGATACTATATAATATGAGAATTACTGTATAAAACATATACTGTAGTTTCTGGTTGGTCAGGGATACTATATAATATTGAGAATTACTGATATAATACATATACTGTGTTCTGGTTGGTACAGGGATACTATATAATATTGAGAATTACTGTATTAATACATATACTGTAGTTCTGGTTGGTACAGATACTATATAAATTGGAATTACTGGTATTATACATATACTGTAGTTCTGGTTGTACGGGATACTATAATATTGGGAATTACTGGTATTAATACATATACTTAGTTCTGGTTGGTACAGGGATACTATATAATATGGGAATTACTGGTATTATACATTACTGTAGTTCTGGTTGGTACGGGATACATATAATATTGAAATTACTGGTATTAATACATACTGTAGTTTCGGTTGGTACAGGGATACTAATATAGAATTACTGGTATTAATACATATACTTAGTTCTGGTTGGTACAGGGATACTATATAATATTGAGAATTACTGGTATTAATACTATACTGTAGTTCTGGTTGGTCGGGATACTATATAAATATGAGAATTACTGGTATTAATCATATACGTAGTTCTGGTTGGTACAGGATACTATAAATATTGAGAATTACTGGAATTTACATATACTGTAGTTCTGGTTGGTACAGGGATACTATATAATATTAGAAATTACTGGTATATACATATACTGTGTTCTGGTTGGTAGGGGTACTATATAATATTGAGAATTACTGGTATTAATACATATCTGTAGTTCGGTTGGTACAGGATACTATATAATATTGAGAATTACTGTTATTATACATATACTGTAGTTGCTGTTGGTACAGGGATACTATATAATATTGGAGAATTACTGTATTAATACATATACTGTAGTTCTGGTTGGTACAGGGATACTATATAATTTGAGAATTACTGTATTAATACATATACTGTAGTTCTGGTTGGTACAGGGATACTATATAAGAATTACTGTGTTATTATACATATACTGTACTCGGTTGGTACGGGGATACTATATAATATTGAGAATTACTGGTATTAATACATATACTGTAGTTCTGGTTGGTACGGGGACACTATATAATATTGAGAATTACTGGTATTGATACATATACTGTAGTTCTGGTTGTTATGGGGATACTATACAATGTTGAGAATTACCGGTATTAATACATATACTGTAGTTCTGGTTGGTACGGGGATACTATATAATATTGAGAATTACTGGTGTTAATACATATACTGTAGTTCTGGTTGGTACGGGGATACTATATAATATTGAGAATTACTTATGTTAATACATATAATCCTGTACCACCAGAACTACAGTATATGTATTAATACCAGTAATTCTCAATATATATAGTATCCCTGTACCAACCAGAACCACAGTATATGTATTAATATCAGTAATTCTCAATATTATATAGTATCCCTGTCCCACCAGAACTACAGTATATGTATTAATACCAGTAATTCTCAATATTATATATGTCCCCGTACCAACCAGAACTACAGTATTGTATTAATACCAGTAATTCTCAATATTATATAGTATCCCCGTACCACCAAGAACTACAGTGTATGTATTAATACCAGTAATTCTCAATATTATATAGTGTCCCCGTACCAACCAGAACTACAGTATATGTATTAATACCAGTAATTCTCAATATTATATAGTACCCTGTACCAACCAGAACTACAGTATATGTATTAATCCAGTAATTCTCAATATTATATAGTATCCCTGTACCAACCAGAGCTACAGTATATGTATAACACAGTAATTCTCTATATAGTATCCCTGTACCAACCAGAACTACACGTATATGTTTATACAAGTAATTCCAATATTATATAGTTCCCTGTACCAACCAAACTACAGTTATATGTATTAATAGCAGTAATTCCCAATATATATAGTATCCCTGTACCAACCAGAACTACAGTATATGTATGATAACAGTAATTCTCAATATTATATAGATCCCTGTACCAACCTGAACTACGTATATGTATTAATACCAGTAATTCTCAATATTATATAGTATCCCCGTACCACCAGAACTACAGTATGTATGAATACCAGTAATTTCTAATATTATATAGTATCCCTGTACCAACCAGAACTACAGTATATGTATCAATTCCAGTAATTCTCAATATTCTATAGTATCCCTGTACCAACCAGAACTACAGTATATGTATTAATCCAGTAATTCTCATTTTATAGTATCCCCGCACCAACCAGAACTACAGTATATGTATTATACAGTAATTATCAATATTATATAGTATCCCTGTACCAACCAGAACTATAGTATATGTATTAATCCAGTAATTCTCTATATAGTATCCCTGTACCAACCAGAACTACAGTATATGTATTAATACCAGTAATTATCAATATTATATAGTATCCCGTAACAACCAGAACTACAGTATATGTATCAATACCAGTAATTCCCAATATTATATAGTATCCCTGTACCAACCAGAACTATAGTATATGTATTATACCAGTAATTCCATATTATATAGTATCCCAGTACAACCAGAACTACAGTATATGTATTAATCCAGTAATTCCCAATAATTTTAGTTTAGAAACTTATCCAGCCCACTTTTAAAGCTATTCAATGAACTTGCCATTACCACTTCTGCTGGAAGACAGTTCCAGTTTCACCGTTCTCACTGTAAAGAAACCTTTCCTAACCTGAAGATGAAACTTATTTTCTTCCACCCTTAAAGGATGTCCACGATCCTCTGATATGACCGATTAGTGAACAATGCACCAGGGAGTTTATTGTATGGCCCATTAATTATTTGTATACAGTTTTAGGTTCTAAGGGTTTGGGGGGGGGATGTTCTCCTTATATAAAAAATTTAGACAGGGTCCAAACGTTGGGGGTTAACTACCCTTTACTTTTAATTTCAATTTAGTTTGTCATTGCCTTATAGCCTGGAGATTGCTAATTAGAACATGAATGCCATGTCATTGTAAGCAATTTTAATTAGATATCAGTATGCCTGTGTGAATTTAATTATCTTGATATACCACATATGTAACTTTTAATCTGAGGGTTGGACTTGCCCACTAGATCTGATTTAAGAAACCATCTGTCATATATGTTATGTTTACAGACTGGAGAAATACTTTATGACTTACTTCCTAGTTTTAAAAAAAATGGGCTCTGTTGTCAGAGAGGATCATGGGAATTGTAATTTTGCTCAGCACAGCTCGATAAGCTCATGAAAATAAAAAAAAACATTCTAAAAGGAAGAAAAGTTTCCAGTAGGCAGAACAGCTAGAGAATTACAGAGAATATTTACCAGTAACGTGCACTATACAGAGCAACAGTGGTACGGGACTTACCCGGATCTGGCAGTAATATCTCATCTGTCATGTGAGTGGGTGGGAAGTGAGATTTGGATTTTAAAAGAAACTCCCATCGAGCCACAACAGACAATGATTGAAACAGCAATAGAATATGAATAGCTACAACTGCTCTCACATAAATCTGGGATTGGTGTGTACCGAGCGTGCCCAAGGTTGACGAATGTTCACCGTCTGCCTCGGACGCTCAACTCACCGTCTGCCTCATCCTCAAACCTGACCGAAATTTTTCCCCTGACGCGGCCAGCCCCCTGTACTGAAATGTGCAGTCCCTATTCTTTTTATAGGTAGAACACTCAGGACTGTGTTGAGGGATCTTTAAAAATGACTTATAAGATCTCTACTGTGTGTACCCAGCTAAAGACCAGGGGTGTAGCTAGAACTCAGTGGGCCCCCAGGCCTACTGAAAACAAAAAAAAACGGCAGGTGATGCTGCAATAAGAAGCTTTGTGATTGGCTGCGCTACTGCCAAGTCCACCAGCGGCTCCACTAGACTCGCTCCAGTGGATTCTCACCAGCCCCAGGGCCAAACAGACCAGCTCGGTTACTGAGGGTGGTAGCGAGCAGCTTGCCACTACTTCTTCACTGATGCTGAAACCATGCGTCAAATCTACTCTGAGGACACAGTGGGCTGAACTTATAAGTTTCTCCAGCCTACGGCAATGGCTTCTCCGCGTACGGTTCCAGTGGAGCCGCAACTTCTGACGACAATACAGAAGGTAGATGGCAGTTGTTATTTCATGGTGTGCAGTTTCTCTACGTCCAGTCGCCTTTGACGCCCATGGAACGGCTATGAGAGAGAAGCATTCGAGTACTGCCTGACGGCTGTGGAGACAGAGCAACAGAACAACGCACTCTAAAAAAGATTGACTGTGAGGCACAGAGGGCTTGGTGTGGGTGAGGCGGTTACCATTATCGACCTAGTCTGCACCAAGCAAGATGGATCTATTTGTACCGCGCACTTCCCCTCCTCAAGAACTTGGCATGGAGGGTGGTGACAATGACCTCTTCCAGGCCACCGACTCTCTTTCCACTCGCCCAGTTTCTTCCGAAAATCATAGCGATGTTGCTGCTTGTGGACTCAGAAGCTGTGTTGTACAGACATTTGTTACTAAAAGTTCCCAACGATCTGTTCACAAAGCCACTGTTTGCCTTTCAGTTGTTCAGTTCTTGTAAGAAAATAGACAGTTTCGTTCGGACGAATGTAGAGGTGTTAGAAGGAGCTTCCAAATCTTACTCAAGCTTGGCCTGGAATGGACCATCTTGAGTTTCTGATTTATTGCGACTTGCTTCCAGTAATTTTAAGCTGGATTCTGCCCAATTGAGAGTTTCATTCTTCTGCACTGACCTGCACTGTCTGACTGCCTGCCATTGGAGTTAAGCGCTCATGTGTTATAGATTTCTGAAAAAATAGTGCTGTAGCATAACTCTTGCTTCCATCTACATCACACGGAAGATTTAGACACCCTATGTACAGCAACGTATTTCAGTATATCCTAGGAGTGAGAATGCCCTGGCCCAAACCTATGAGCAACTTCTTTACTTCACAAGCGTCCTAGCCAGACATGAAAACTCCCCTCGATGTTGTCCAATGTACACAGAGTTCCACATGCATTCTTCAACTTATTCAGATATTCTAAAATAGCAAGATGGGTCCTCTGAGATAATAAGTTAGCTGAGAATTTTATATACAAGCGAAGTGGGGTTCTTTATGATTCACACAATTACAACATTAAAATGCACACTGAGTTTGCGCAATCAAATACCCAATTGTGTGTTTTGTTACCCATCGTTTTGTGGAGCTTTTCGCGGGAGTGTTGTTGAATTTGTAGGGCTCAGTCTAGCAAATATAGAAAGTAAAGAGCCTTTTTCCACACAGGTGGTATGGGCGGTGGGGAAGTTGTGATCGTTCGTATGATAAGAGGTGCAGGTGGAGCAATTGTTAATAGGTTCTTTGAAGTTTGGAGACTTTGCATGTTGAGTTAACCAAAAGGGGGCCCTCGCAGGTACTCCACAAGTCTCCACCACTGTATGCTAATAACTGCACTCATGACTGCATCTCAAGAACTGGCGGTCTCGCAGCCAGGGACTTATTCCAAAGAGTGTCTCTATACTTGTCCAAGATGAGATCTGTGTTCTAGAGTTCAGTCATGATTTCTGTTTGGTGAAGGAAAGACAGTGAGGAGATTCTAATCGTGCCACTGACTCAGAATCTCACTTAAAGTGACCTAGTGGTGGCAACACGTTTGTGCCGACGCCTTCCCTGAAAGTCAGGAATCCAAATTATCTCAGTGATGCTTGTACTCACTGCCACTTGTATTCGTGATGTCAAAGTCACTTGTTGCACAGAACGGATCCTGGTCCGTGCAGAAGTCTGTAGTTTGGATGTGTCTTACATACGTTTAAATAGCACATTCAATTTAACAAAGGGATCACTTGACCCACTGAATTACACATTACTTTGACAATTTTCTATAAGTGTTGTGAGTTTATTTTCGCATTTGGACTATTTACATATTCCAAAGGCTTTTCATCTGGACTCTTTGATTGATCAGAGTGAGTGTTAAAGAAAGTTATTTGCACAAACTGCTTAAGGTAATTCTTTGATCTTGCAGTTTGTTGTAGTATGAGCGACATTTGCTGTCGCTCATCTATTTCTTCTAATCAAAGGATGACCTCTGAATGGAATGATCGTAATTGGAATTCATGTATGGCACTCTGACGTCGTCCATTCTAAAAGACAATGAAACATGCCGCTATTATTTATTATGTACTTTGTAAAGCCTATATGCACAAATAGCTAGAGAAACTGTTTATTTGGATAAATACATTTTTCTTCTTGTATTCAGGAGGAACCAATAAATTGGTGTTCATCTTTAGAGACAAATCAATAATAACAAAACTGTGGTTCTGCCGTACAGGCACACTGTATGTAGTCCAGTACAAACTGTGTAAAGAGATGTCAGCCTCCCCTGAAGGGCCTTACCTGACTCGGTCCTCTTACTACTCCTACCTGCGGCCTTCTTCCTGGGTCTAGGTGGACAATTCAGAGGTGAAAATTTTGTCACATATAATACCTGTGCAGCCACGACGAAAGAAGCGCTCACTGCGGTGAGGGACCGGGCTAGGATGTCCCGTCAGGGCATCTTGGCATTTATGCAAAAATGGGGTTGGGGTGGGGGGGTGCTGAAACTGTTGATTATTTCAGAGGACCACGTGCCATCCTCTTTAAGATGTAGAAGAAAAGTTTAATGTTCAGGTAGGAAAGGTTTCTTACAGTGAGAACGGGAAAACGGTGCATGTGGAACTGTCTTCCAGCAGATGTTGGGAATGGCAAGTTAACGAATAGCTTTAAAATTGGGCTGGATAAGTTTCTAAAACTAAAAAATTAAAAAAATGAACATAATTTGTGTTGAGCAGGTATCCTTTCTCTGGATCTGAAACTGTTAAGTTATATGATTAAAACAATAGTAGAAAGTTCCGGGCACATTGGGTAGAACATCAAACAGGCTTTATTAATTCACGGTTCGGACAATACTCAGGCCATCATCATGATGATTTCTCATTCTGGTAATGCCTAACAAAAAATACTGTAAAATCTGGTGTACAGAAAGCCTGCAGGTACTGTTCCCCTTTGGCTTGCTCTTAGACTGGGCACACACGGGCAATTTTTGTCCCAACGTCGCTGCTAGCGGGCTATCTAATGCAGGCAATGAGAAATACCCAAGGCGAGGACCTGAAAGGCTAGGTCTACGTTTTAACTCCTTCACTGTCGTGAGGAAGGTAGTGATCTGGCTTCCAATGTGCTGGAGGATGAGAAAGCTGAGTTTAAATGTTTACCTACGGGGGAGGAATAGGAACTGCCAAAAAAGCTTTTTTTTCACTAAAAGTAATTTTCTTCCGAAAAAGCAAGAAACTTAATTAAAAGTGGGTAGCGTATGCGGACATTACCCGAGGATGCTTAGAGTCCTGAAACCCAGAACCACAGGTCTTTATATGAAACACGTGCTTAAGAAATGTGAATCTGCATTCTTTTTTGCTGATGTTGGGAGTCTGGGTAATAGTCAAGCTACATTAATGCAGATTTCTATATCCCAAACGACATGTTCACCATCTAAACTCAAAAGTATATTGGCTTTAGGAACCCAGAATACCCCCAAAGTTCCTGATACTTACATGCTGATCTGATGTCCTGAGGCAGGTATCCATATTCTTCTCCTTTCCGGGTGCTGCTTCCTTTCTGGTATCCCTGAGGGCAGTTGTGGTCATGATGTGATGTCAAAGCAGCAATCACTGACATACTGTGGAGATCATAAAGGGCTAATTCAGCTTTTAAGGAGGCAAGACCATGGACGGTGTCCTGCCGGCAAGGAAACAGACAAATTGATGCCTGTGGGGACGGTGTAGAGTGTCGTGGTTGTATGAAGTATTATCAGGATCCTGAAGGTAAGTATATATTTTAGTGGTGCATGCCTTTTTAAATATTGGGAATTGTGAAGTCTTGAGGGGGGAAAATGGCCACCACACGATGATGAAGCAAAATGTCAGACTGTTCCACCAAATACGAATATATATTGGATTCAATGGACTGCAATCGATTGTTTTTGGAAAATGTCACCTGTGGATTTCAGCAGGGATTTCATTTAGAACTTTGCATTTGGGGCTGATATGCAACAAGAGGTGCCAAAAGTTTCCCATGTTATGGAGACTAGGGGGTCACACTGCCCATCCTCAAATGCTCAATTCCGATTACTGCTAGGTCTGATTCTTTGACTTGTTCTGTTCAGTGTTATTAAATGGAACCTATATCACCTCAGAACAATGCGAATGGTTTGTGGCCCTAAAGTAACTCGCATCGGTGCACAAGAACATAGCACTGTCACGGATGTGGAATCTTTACAGAAAGTGATATGATAGTTGATCATGGAAAGCTTCTTAATTATTACTTATTCCGGTATTTTAGGTATTTTACAGTAAAGGTCCATGGGATTGGTTAAGAAGTGTCTATTTCTAGCAGATTTTTTGCATCTATCTCGGCTTCTGCTGTCCAGAGGACCTGGGTATGTGGGAATGTGATGTGAGGAGCTTGCCTTGTCATATACAGGTGTTGAGGAACAGTGGGTACTGCGCCCACCTGTCTAACAGTTTGGTGTTGGAAAATCTGTTTTCTTGTTTTTGGTCACCTCACACTTGTGGGAATGTCGGCCTACATTGAAGTAAAAGGGCTAAACGTTGGCTCAAGTTGGATTATTGGTGGTGGGAACTGTCCTAGGTGTGAATAGAGTTTAGACCATGATTCATATGGTCAAAATCAGATTCAGATCCAATTTGTCTTTCAGAAGTGTGTACCAGACACCTTCACCCCTGTCCGAGGCTTCAGTCTCAGTGGTAATCCGCCAAAGGATAGCCGAATCTCAAAGTAACCAGTTACATAGTAACATAGCAATTAAGGTGAATTAAGACATACATCCATCTAGTCCAACCTTTTAACCCTACCTAACAGTTGACTCCATAGGAAGGCAAAAAAAATTGGAAGAAAATAAACTTAGAATGCATACCAATGCTGCCTGATAAGACTATTCAGTAAATTAGGATTTAGCTTATGGTAGTTCCATCGGGCATTACATCTATGTTCCAACTGTCAAATCCCATTTGGCCTTGTTCACACAGTTTTTTTAGGGTATCTGTAGTCTCCATATGTGTCCTCTATTAAAAAAGATGTCTCATACCTTTCAATCAAGCCTAGGATTGTGTCTCTAGCTTCTCGGATCTAATTTGAGCTTTTAAAGTTACACTTTTCTAGACTGCATGTCTGGGCTCTTGACAGGCATAAGCTACACCCCTAAAAATTGATCTTACTGAAGCCAGTTACAGACCTGCAATCATTCTCTGTACTTACACTACAGAATGGGCACCTTTTCAGGCTTGTAGCTTTAAAAATGATTAGATAGTTCAGGGGGGGTGGGGGGGGTTATGATGCAGCTAATGGTGCTACGGTCTATCCGTACCAGTGAACATGTCCCAACTTAAACTTGGGGAATCAGTGGTTCTGGTGATGTCACACAGAATAAATACAATACACATTACAGCAATAGCAAGAAAAAACACCCTTATACTGCGTGTAAATTGGAAAAACTACAACTAGGTAAGGAGGGCGTGCTTTATAATAAAGGCCGCCTGTATGGAGACAATTTAAAATTTTAGGACCGGGTCAGATTTAAGGGGGGGAAACTGGATTTGGACCACTTTGTGGTTCCAGTGTGACCCTAGCTAATATGCAGCAACCACACAGATTTTCAGCTTTATGGTTTTTCTCACAGAAAATAATATAGTATCAACTTGCTTCAGATGCACTTGGGCCCCAT
The DNA here is from genome assembly GCA_019447015.1 of Hymenochirus boettgeri. Lineage (NCBI taxonomy): Eukaryota > Metazoa > Chordata > Amphibia > Anura > Pipidae > Hymenochirus > Hymenochirus boettgeri. Next base: position 26,449,949 of record CM033474.1, read on the forward strand.
TGTTTCTAAAGGCTTGGTAGCCACCATTCCAATACACTGACATTTCAGTGTATTGAAATATTGGATGGTTCCTTTGTGTGGCCGTTCGTTTGGATGGTAATGGCGAACAGTTGGCCATGGCTACTTTTGACGGCCAACAGTTGCTGAACAGACGGTTAGGACGAAGAATCTGTAGGGTGTGTAACCAGCCATAGGGGGCATATTTCAAGTATCCGTTAAAGCCCTGTGTGTTTACAATTTTAACTGGATACACAGAACAGATGCACCATGGGAGGGTAAGGGGACATCAGTCCTGAGTAACTCCAATGTAAGTAACCAATAATGCAAACGTGTTGTTTGGGTATTTGTACGTGATGGCTGTTTTTTTTTTTTACGATTTGGATGCTCCATGGCTAAGGGTTAATAACCGAAGATAAAATCCTTTTAGAAACGTTTCTAACCACTACCGTGACCAGTGCAGGAAAAGCAGCAGACTGTAGGCAAAGGTTGGCACACGGTCCAACAAATGCCAGGACTTTTAAGTATAAATAATTGGATTTAGGGACGAGGCCCCCACTAGGCTATTTTGCTGTGCGCTGCGTTGAGCGACACATAATAGCAAAGTGGATGGCTTCATTACCTCCGTTTTCGCAGTGCATGCAATCACCATTTTGCTTGACATTGCATGAGCTGCAATAGGATTAACATCAAAGAAATTGCAGCGCAAGTGCTAGCGTACTGAATTGCGATGATTGAGATTTCGTGTGTGTCGTGCGATTCTTGCGCACTACCTAGTGTGTCATAGCCCTTACACATATTTGTGGGTGATGCTGCCACCTGCTGGAAACCAGTACACAGCACAGATCTTGTGCCAATTCATGGAATAGAAATATTTGTAGGGGTTCTGTACACCAGTGCATTGTTTGAATCTAATTAGATCTTTTGTTACAGAACAAATGAACAGAAATCATTTGGGCAAGGCAGCACAGACCTTACTGAAGGGACAGATTTTTTAAAAATAATGTATATTCTTAATGGTGCGTAGAACGTATCTTTATTCTGAACCATTAAAGAACCACCCCAACAAATATATAATTTATGGGTGAAGCAAAATATCCACGTTGGGAATCCTAACTAGCATTTTATTAGTAGCTTTCAGTCTCCGTTGACTCAAATGGAAAATTGCTACAAATAAATTCATTCTAAATTCTGACATGCGAACAATGTTTTTTTTTTTTGTCTTAAAGGATAGTACCAGGGTGAGGACCTAAAATCGACGCGTCACCCATGGGTACTTTCCCTAAACTCTTTTTTTTTTTTTCGCCATCTTCCTTTCTGTCTTACGCAAATCTGCTTCGCCGATCGCTCCATTCCTCCGCTTCTGCTTCAGTGACAGATCGCGAGGCAGCCAATAGGAAACATACGCTCTGCAAGGAGGCGTGTCTTCCAATTGGCTGCCTCGCGACTGTCCACTGACAGTAGAAGAGAGGTGGAACAGTGTGGATCGGCAAAGCAGATTTGCGGTAAGTAGTGCAGGAGTTAGGGAAAGTACCCAGGGAGTAGGATTAGTGATTTTAGGTCCTCACACCTGGGTACTATGTGCAGTGGATCGGGGAAAAGGTGAGTATAATGTCCTTTAAGGGAAAGCTGACAGCTGCCAACCCTGCCCAAAAGTAAATGCGGAGTTGGGAACACACTGGGGCGAACCTGCAGTCCCATGTATGTTTGGATAGTACTCCCTCATCTACAAACATACATTGTGGCAATTGCTGGCATGTCCAGTGTTTACCTGTGAGATCGCACGATTGTCGGCCACCACGTCCATGGTCCATTAACATTTCTGTCAACTTAAAAATCTACTGTACAACCCTAAAGGGGAGTTACAGACTGATAACCACATTTCATGTTTTACAGCCTGGGAACCTGTGATAAGTTACCTCCGTATAGTGTTTTGGAAGCAGTGTGGGCATGCAGATAAGACAGAGACAGTTATTGGCACAGGAAAGAGATTACTAAATGTTGCTGATCCTGTATAGTAGGAGGCAGAGGGGGGGGAGGGAGGAATCCAATACTGTAAACTAATAAGCGCATGAGCCTGAGGGGCATCAACGTGGAAAAAAGCGTGTTTACAGGGTGAGGGCCCATCCAAAATTTTCCTGGGGGCCCACTGAGTCTTAGCTACCCCCCTGGTCTTTAGCTGGGGTACACACAGTAGAGATCTTATAAGTCATTTTTAAAGATCCCTCAACACAGTCCTGAGTGTTCTACCTATAAAAAGAATAGGGACTGCACATTTCAGTACAGGGGGCTGGCCGTCAGGGGAAATTCGGTCAGGTTTTGAGCGATCCCGAGGCAGACGGTGAGTGAGTTGAGCGATCCCGAGGCAGACGGTGAACATTCGTCAACCTTGGGCACGCTCGGTACACACCAATCCACAGATTTATGTGAGAGCAGTTGTAGTCATTCATATTCTATTGCTGGTTTCAATATTGTCTTGTGTGTGGCTCGATGGGAGTTTCTTTTTAAAATCCAAATTCACTTCCCACCACTCCACATGACAGATGAGATATTACTGCCAGATCCCTGGGTAAGTCCCGCTACCACTGTCTGATCTGTACTAGTGCACGGTACTGGTAAATATTCTCTGTAATCTCTAGCTGTTCTGCCTACTGGAAAACTTTTTTCTTTAGAATTGTTTTGTTTTATTTCATGAGTAGTGCTTATCGAGCTGTGCTGAGCAAAATTACAATTCCCATGATCCTCTCTGACAACAGAGCCATTTTTTTTAAAATAGGAAGTAAGTCATAAAGTATTTCTCAGTCTGAAAACATAACATATATGACAGATGGTTCCTTTAAATCAGATTAGTGGGCAAGTCCAACCCTCAGATTAAAAGTTACATATGTGGTATATCAAATGAATTAAATTCACACAGGCATTACTGTATATCTAATTAAAATTGCTTACAATGACATGGCTTCATCATGTCTAATTAAGAATATCCAGGCTATAAGGCAATGACAAACTAAATTGAAATTAAAAGTAAAGGGTATATGTAATCCCAACGGTTTGGACCCTGTCTCTAAATTTTTTATATAAGAGACCCCCCCCCCAAACCCTTAGAACCTAAAATGTATACAAAATATATAATGGGCCATACAATAAACTCCCTGGTGCATTGTTCACTAATCGGTCATATCAGAGGACTCGTGGACATCTTTAAGGGTGTGGAAGAAAATAAGTGTCATCTTCAGCCCGTAGGAAAGGTTTCTTACAGTAGAGAACGGTGGTGAAACTGAACTGTCTTCCACAGAAGTGCGTAAGTGGCTATGGCAAGTTCATTGAATAGCTTAAAAGTGCGGCACTGAGATAAGTTTCTAAAACTAAAAATTATTGGGAATTACTGTATAATACATATAACGTGTAGTTCTGCGTTGTCTATGGAGATACTATATACCATTGGGAATTATGGTATTAATACATATACTATAGTTCTGGTTGGTACAGAGGATATATATAATATTGAGGAAGTACTGGTATTGATACATGATACTGTAGTTCTGTGGTGTACTGGGATTATATAATATTGATAATTATGGTATTAATACATTATACTGTAGTTCGGTTGTGGTCAGGGATATATATAGAGACATTATGGTATTAATACATATATATCGTCTGGTTGGTAACAGGGATACTATATATATTGATAATTATGGATAATACATATATGTGTTCTGGTTGCGTGGGGTGAGTGTACTATATAAAATGTGAGAATACTGGTATTAATACTATACCTGTAGTTTGGCTGGTACAGGAGACTACTATAGAATATTGAGAATTAATGGATTGATACATATATGTAGTTCTGAGTTGGTAAAGGCGATACTATATAATATAGAAATTATGGTATTCATACATATACTGTAGTTCTGGTTGGGTACGGGGATACTATATAATATTGAGAATTACTGCGTATTAATACATATACTGTAGTTAGGTTGGTACAGGGGATACTATATAATATTGAGAATACTGTTATTATACATATACTGTAGTTCTGTTGGGTACAGGGATACTATATAATATTGCGGAAACTGCTATTAATACATATACTGTAGTTCTGGTGGTACAGGGATACTATATAATATTGAGAATTACTTGTATTAATACATATATGTAGTTCTGGTTGGTACAGGGATATACTATATAGAGAATTACTGGTGTTTATACAAACTGGAGCTCTGGTTGGTACAGGGATACTATTAATATTGAGGAATACTGGTATTAATACATCTACTGTAGTTCTGGTTGGTACAGGGTATATATAATATTGAGAATTACTGGTATATAATACATATACTGTAGTTCTGGTTGGTACGGGGACACTATATAATATGAGAATTACTGGTATTAATACTACACTGTAGTTCTGGTTGGTACGGGAGGGATACTATTATATGAGAATTACTGGTATTAATACATATACTGCAGTTCTGGTTGTACGGGATATATATAATATGAGAATTACTGGTATTATACATTAATGTAGTTCTGGTTGCGTACAGGGATACTTATATAATATGAGAATTACTGATATTAATAACATATACTGTGGGTCTGGTGGTACAGGGATACTATAAATATTGAGAATTACTGGTTATTAATACATATATGTAGTTCTGGTTGGTACAGGGATAATAATAATATTGAGAATTACTTGTATAATACATTACTGTAGTTTGGTTGCGTACAGGGATACTATATAATATTGAGAATTACTGGTATTAATACATACACTGTAGTTTGGTTGGTACGGGGATACTATATAATATTGAGAATTACTGGTATTAATACATATACTGTGTAGTTTGGTTGGTACGGGGACTATATAATATTGAGAATTACTGATATTAAACATATACTGTGTCGTTCTGGTTGGTACAGGGATACTATATAATATGAGAATTATTGTATTAATACATATACTGTAGTTCTGGTGGTACAGGGATACTATATAATATTGAGAATTACTGTATTAATACTATACTGTGAGTTCTGGTGTGGTACAGGGATACTATATAATATTGAGAATTACTTGTAGTAATACATATACGAGTCTGGTTCCGCGTACAGGGATACTATAATATTGGGAATTACTGAGTATTTAATACTATATGCTAGTTCTGTTGTTACTGGATACTAATATATTGGGAATTACTGCGTATTATTAATACATATACTATAGTTCTGGTTGGTACAGGGATACTATATAATATTGGAGAATTACGGGTATGGATACATCTTATGTTAGTTCTGGGTGTTACTGGCGATATATATAATATTGATAATTACTGGTATTAATAATATATAATGTAGTTCGGTTGGTACAGGGTATATATAGAGAATTACTGGTAATTGGAATACATTATACTATAGTTATGGTTGGTACAGGGATACTATATAATATGATAATTACTGCGTATTAAACAGATACTGTAGTCATGTTTGGGCGGGGGATACTATATAAAATGGAGAGATTACTGGTATAATAAATATACTGTGTTAGTTATGGTGGTACAGCGGATACTATAGAATATTGAGGAATTACTGGAATTGATACATATACTGTAGTTTTGAGTTGCGGTACAGGGTATACACATTAATATTAGAAATTACTGGTATTCATACATATTACTGATAGGTTTGAGTTGGTAAGGGATACTATATTAAATTGGAATTACTGGTATTTAAATACATAACTGTAGTTCAGGTGGTACAGGGCTACTATTATATTGAGAATTACGGTATTAATACATAACTGTAGTTCTGGTTGGTACAGGGATACTATATAATATTGGGATATTACCTAGCTATTAATACATATATGTAGTTCGGTTGGTACAGGGATACTTATATAAGATTGAGAATACTGTATAATACATCTATGCTAGTTCTGCCGTTGCGTACAGGGATACTATATAGAGAATACTGGTGTTTATACATGATACTGCATATATGTAGCTCTGGTTGGTACAGGAGACTATATATATTGAGACTTACTGGTTGGTATTATACATCTACTGTAGTTGGGTTGGTACAGGGATACTATATAATATTGAGAATATCCTGCCGTAATTAATACATATATGTAGTCGGTTGCCGACGGGGACACTATATAATATGAGAATTACTGGTATTTTATACATCACTGTAGTTCTGTGTTGAGTACGGGATTACTAATATACTGAATTATGGTATTAATACATATACTGATAGTACGGTTGGTAGGGGACACATATAATATGAGGGAGTACTGGTATTAATCCAATATAATGTCGTTCTGGTGGCATAAAGGGTGATATATATAATATTGAGAGAGTACTGAAATAATACAGTATATGTGGTTATGGGATTGAGTACGGGATACTATATATATGAGAATTATAGGTATTATACATTATACGGTAGTTATAGTTCTGGTTGGTCACAGGGATCACTATATAATATTGAGAATTACTGGTATTAATACATATACTGTAGTTCTGGTTGGTACAGGGATACTATATAATATTGAGAATTACTGGTATTAATACATATACTGTAGTTCTGGTTGGTACGGGGATACTATATAATATTGAGAATTACTGGTATTAATACATATACTGTAGTTCTGGTTGGTACGGGGACACTATATAATATTGAGAATTACTGATATTAATACATATACTGTGGTTCTGGTTGGTACAGGGATACTATATAATATTGAGAATTACTGGTATTAATACATATACTGTAGTTCTGGTTGGTACAGGGATACTATATAATATTGAGAATTACTTGTATTAATACATATACTGTAGTTCTGGTTGGTACAGGGATACTATATAATATTGAGAATTACTGGTATTAATACATATACTGTAGCTCTGGTTGATCCATGGATACTTTTTTGATTGCCATTTAGAGTCAGGGAATTGTTTTTCCTTTTCTTTTTGCCTTCCTCTGGATCAGCTGTTAGGTAGGGTTAATTAGTAGGTTATAAAAGTTGGACAGGTCTTTATTCAACCTATATTACTGGGCATTGAACTATGAGCTATGACAGATGTTGCCTACTCACGTTGTATGCCAATTATAGCATTCATAGTACAAGTCACCCCACCACAGAAAATGCTTAAAACAGATTATTTCCCTTGAATTGTTTTATTCAAATATATTGAATATGTACTGAATATTGGAAACTTTATTTTGCAAAGGGACCCTGCAAAATCACCAGTTAATACACACCGGGCAGAAGCCATTTGTTTGTATGTGTGGAGTGTGGATGTTACAAGCTCAGATCGAGCCTTAATAATCACATTCTTCTTCATACAGGAGAGAAACCTTTTGAATGCCCAGAGTGTGGTAAAAAGTTCCTCACCAAGAAAATTCTCAATAATCACATAACAACCCACACCAGTGTACGACGCTTCACATGTACAGTGTGGCAGAAAATTTAGCCATAAAGATAGCCTCAAGGTCCACCAGTTAGTTCACAGAGGAGAAACCTTATGCCTGCACAGAATGTGGCAAAAGCTTTCAGTTAAGGAGCAGCCTGCAGACACATCTTCTAATCTAACTCACACTGGAGAGACCCCATTTAAATGCAAAGATTGTGATAATTCACAAACTGACACACACTGGGGGAAAACCATTTGTCTGTAAGGACTGGGAATGCTTTTCTCAGAAAGGGAAACTTAGGGTGAGGTCACACTAGGGCGTTTTTCGCACGTTTGCGCCCGTGTTTTGGGCTCGCGATTGTGCCTGCGATTTTCGCTAAAATGGAAATAGCGGGAATGTGAAAATTCCCGCGATTTCCGATGCGCATGCGATTGCGCATCCGTTCGCGGTTTGATAATGCAAACCGCACGTGCAAATGCAAAACACACAATCGTGTGCGATAACGCTTGTGATTTTGTGCGCGATTCCTGTGCGTTGCAGTGTGGCCTCACCCTAAAGGTACATCAACAGATACACACTGGAGAGAATCATGCCTGGGAAGAATGTGGAAAGTGCTTCTCTCTCCAAATTCACAAGTGGATTCACACTGGTGAAAAGCCCTACAAATGTAACGAGTGTGAAAAAAGCTTTTTCAGGAAAGATCATGTAAAGTGTCACCATCAGTCTCACACTGCACAGAATCCCTTTAAATGTGATGAATGCGGAAAAAGGTTTTGGGACCCTGTATTATCTTAGGAGACACAAGAAACCTTTACATTAGGGAATGTTTGGGGGGGGGGATTACGATACCGCCTTTTGGCGTTTTGCTTGCCGGATTGTATGAAATGAGCAACTTAGTGAAAGTCTGCGTATTAATAGGGCCATTGGGGGAGAGCTCCCCAATAGTTGAAGCATGGGTGGTAAAGCTTCCTGTGAGAGATCTGCAGCTGAACCATATGTGCATGTGTTATATATGATGTATTCCTTACATGTCTAATCTTGTATGTACCGGAGGTTTAGTGGAGCCGATTAATGAATACCAAACTTGATCAATGTCAGATAATTATCTATGCTAATTAAGGATTACTGTCCAGTTCCACGTGACCGGTCCTATGTAGATATTTATGTTGTATATAAGTTTGTGTTTTTATGTCCTAACCTATGCATGCTTTTAGACCGTATATTATGTGGGGTGGGGGGATTTGTTTGGGTGCTTGAGATACACCAGGTTAATTTATGGTTAAGCATATTTATTACAAAAAGGTCAAGATGAGGATACGGTGCCATACAGGGAAGTAGGCGCGTTCCCAAGCACTGCCTATAAGATATGGTTATATATCAAAGGGTAAGAGATCTGATCTGACCGTGAAAAAGAGGTGGTGCTGTTCTACATTTATATAACCTATTTCAGGGAGACTTTGGAATCCACATTTCTTGGTATTTTGCGAGATGAGCCCTATAGCTTGCACGCTATAGTTAAATTGAAGCAGGAAGCGGTCGAGACCTGTTACTTCAGTCAGCGGTGGATCGTGATTAAGGGGAGTTATCTCTTTATTCCTGGCTCCTGTTTAGTTGATTGAAGAACGGAAGGTAAGTCATAGGTCCTTAACCTCTAGTTCTTCAATCAATGCATTATCTATTTTCAGTGAACTATTCCTTTAAAGTGTTGTGTACAACTCTAAAGACGCCCATGCAACCAAGAATCCTGATTGTATGATATCGGGATATTCAGTGTATGCGATCGCACAATCGGTATTGTTGCATGTATGTACCTTTTTAAAGGGCATGTACACAATTAACTTACATTTATATATATGTCTCCTACCTAAAACTTGTGTACCCAGCTTAAAGAAACAAGCTGCATTAAGCAGACACCTACAAAGATCACCCTATTACCGGGCGCGTGCGTGGCAGAAAAACAAACAATTCTAATTTCTGTCGCCCCCTATGCTTTAGTACAGGGAAACAATAACGGCCTCTGGCCACCCAAAAAATCTCCCTATACAGTGAGCGGAATGTGTCTCCCATTGGCTATCAATCTGGACAGTGTGTACCCAGCTTTGGCCCTATTCTGTTCACAGCCCTGAATCCAAGAGTAATGTTTGGCTGTGAAGAACTTTAAACCTTGTCTAGATTTCAATGTCACCACTGGGGAACCTGGAAATAAAAAGGTTAAACTTTTTATTTTAAGGATGGACGTGCCCTTTAATTCCTTCTGGAATAGGGCGTATCTCATACTTCAAGGGTATGTACTCTGTAAAAACAACTTTATATTATTGGGTAGCTGTGGCTTTAAATCTAAAGGTGTTTTTTGTGTTCTATTACCCTCCCATACCCTACCTTTACTGCTTGAATGTTGCTGGCTTTCTCCTCCACTGTAACTCTGTTTGTAGCTCTGCATCATGCCATGCCCAGCACGATGCAATGACATCACGGACGCACGCTCATTCGCAGCAACCTTATCGAAATGGGCTCGTGCATTAACGTCATACGCGCGCTCTTGAAACGGCCACACTATTTGTGGTAGTAGGAAAACTATGATGGGGCCCCTATCCGCGCTTCATTAAGTGATTTACTGTGAGGAGGCTATAACCATCATAGGAAAAATAAGAAGATGGAGGCCTCTTGCGGTTGCTCCCCCTTCTCCCCTGGTAGTTACGCCCCTTGAACTTATCCTTAAGTTTATTGTCCTGGTACCAGTATTAGCATGAACTGGACTCCAAGGTTTGTACCTGTAACATGATGAAATATATTTACATTTTATAGATAATATACCCATAGCGATACCGTGTACTTTTATATCGTTTCTGTACAAATGTATGTCATTCATTGGAGCTTGTGTATGAATGTTGTGTGTGCATGGAAATGCAAACTCTTTAAATCCTGTTCATTATCCCAGGAGCCACACAGTGGATTCACCGAGCTGCTGCCACATATAAGGGATATAAAGAAAGATTGGTAGATGGGTATCATGTGGGGTAGTTCACTATACCAGGAGAGGGAGGAGACACAGCATGCAGTAGTGTATGGCAGTCACAATGTAAATGGGTAACAAACGTCCATATGCACACTAACCCTAAATAGGTGCAAAGAGTCTCATTCCCCTACTTCAAAAGGAATGAAGTACTGAAGAGAAACAATATAGACTTGCACTCCAATGTGAACGATTTATCATGAGCCAAACATCAACAGGTAACAACGTTTCAAGGGTAACACCCCCTTCATCAGGTGTCCCCCCTGATCACCTGATGAAGGGTGTGTTACTCTCGAAACGTTGTGTGGCTTAACAGCCCATTTTGAAGATTCCATTACAAAACAGGAGTGGGGACTACTAAGTACTTTTATTTATTTATAGATTTTGCCTTATTTACATTTCTATATACTTTAATGTCATTATTATATATTTGTTAATATTGATATAACTATTTATTTAGTGCTTAAACAGCGCAAACACTGTCCCTATGTATATTACTTTTACCCACCAACATAGTACCTCCGAAAAACCCAATGTATTCCCCATAAAATTATAAATTTATATATAGAATATAAGGGATTTATATAGATTTTGGCACCTGTATGCACTTTTCATAAAGAACAACACAATGCATTTTATATATTTTAATTGATTGTACATTCTGCACTTTATATATTGACAAAAAGGCTAAGGATGTGAGGTCATTGACACAGCTGTTAAATTTTGTGGTTGATTTGTTTTGGACTTTACCCTTGATAAAGGACCCATGCAGTCCGAAACATGTTGTGTGGGACAGAGCTAATAAAATACAACACTAATAATTATTGGGTTGTATGAAGTCCTTCTGTCTATGAATCTTCTTGAACATGTGCCTGTCCCAGTAATTATGTCACTGCTGATAGGGTAACAATGACTCAGGGTAACAATGACTCAGGGTAATAAAATATCAATATTTTACCTTACAGACTTTCCCATTAGAGGTATTAAACTTATATTATTATATGATAATTGATTTAGTATAAAACTTGCCATATACATAAAAGACATTCAAGATCCCGTCCAGATTCTCTAATTACCGTGAATGTGTATGGTATGAAAACACGGATTCTGATATTCTCAGCACAGCACAGAGGTATTTTGGCCAGACAGAAAATGTGATGCCTTGTTATTGGCTCCTTTACAATAGCAAAGGAAACAGGAAGCATTGCAATGTGTGTGGCTACAGGGAGTGATTGCTAATGTGTACAATGTGTGCAAATTTACAATCAGATTCTAATGGGATTTTCTGAGAATTAGTGATAGGTCACATACGTAAATCCACCTAAAAGGGGCCCATACACAATTCAATCTCTGGTCATGCAATATCTTATGATTGTCTGTCAATTTTCAGCCTTATTGGTAGATAGGAAAACGAGGCCACACTGCAATGCACAGGAATCGCGCACAAAATCGTGAACGTCATCGCATGCAATTGTGTGCGCAATTCTTGTGCATTTTGCTTTATGGAAACGCATGCGTTACCAAAACGCGAACGGACGCACAAACGTATGCTCATCTTAGATCACAGGGATTTTCACGTTCCCGCAATTTCCATTTTAGCGTAAAAAAAGCGAGTGCGAAACGGGTGAAAAAAGTGCTAGTGTGGCCTCACCCTAAGAGAGAAACTCTTGCACATTTCAGACCAACTTTGGTGTAAAAAAAAAAAAAAAAAAATCACACGCAATATATTATTCAAGAAAGAACAGTCCCAGGTGAACCACAAATATGTTTACAGATTCAAGTGTTCAGAAATTATTTTTTCTTGCTATGTGTAAGTTCATGGCTCTGAGCGGTGAACTTTGTGGCAAAACTTCTGTTACAGATTTTACAGTTGAAAGGTTTCTCTCCAGTGTGAGTCCGTTGATGGGCTGTCAGATATCCTTTTCTTGAGAAACACTGTCCACATTCTTTACATTCAAATGGTTTCAAACTAGTATGAACATATTTGTGGGCAATGAGTGATGCTTTTGATAGGAAGGATTTCCCACAATCTTTACAGGCAAAGGGTTCCTCTCCTGTGTGAATGCGCAGATGACTATTTAGACTCCTCCATTGTCTGTACCTTTTCCCACATTCTGAACACACAAAAGGCCTCTCATCTGTGTGAGTCAATTGGTGATTTTTTAGACTGTGGCTGTGAGAGAAACATTTCCCACACTCAGTACATCTAAAAATTTTAATCCCAGTATGAGTTTTCTCATGTGATGTAAGTGCTCCCCGCAGACGAAAGCATTTACCACAGTCTTTGCATTTATATGGTTTCTCCCCTGTATGAAGATATTGGTGTGTTTTGCAATTTCCATAAGAAGCAAATTGCTTGTTACACTCAGGGCATGCATATGGTTTCTCCCCAGTGTGTATACGTTGGTGGCGGACTAATTCATATCTCATTACAAAACATTTCCCACACTCTGTACAGGCATATTTTTTATTCCCTTTGTGGCGGTTACAGTGTTCGTTGTAGTTACCTTTATTGGTAAACCTTTTTTCACACGTAGAACAAATGTAAGGCTTAGCTCCAGCGTGAAGCCACTTGTGCTCTCTAAGATTCCTCTGACTTCTAAAACGTTTTCCACACTCAGAACAAGCTAATGGTTTCTCTCCTGAGTGAATCTGAAAGTGTGCAACAAGTCGATATTTCAATTTGAATCCTTTCCCACACTCTGTGCAAATGAAAGGTTTCTTTTTAGAATGAACACTAAGGTGAAGACTTAAACCCCCAGATTGAGAAAATCCTTTACCACATTTGGTACAAATATAAGGCTTATATCCAGTGTGGGTATGTTTGTGATTATATAGAGTTGATTTTGATTTAAATGATTTTCCACACTCAGAGCATTTAAAACCCAGAGGTCTCTGAAAAGTTTCCTTACCCAATGATCTTTTATTTCTTGTAGAGGTGAAAGGTCCCTTCCCTGTATGAGAACAGTGGTGGTTTGATCAGATCGCTCTGTGTGAGAAACATTTGCCGCAGTCAGTGCAGGAGAACCATCTAATCGCATGAATGCGCTGATGAATGATGAGGATTCTGTGATTGCAGAATCTCCTCCGACATTTAATACAGACGAAAGCTTTTATTGGGCTTTGGGTTCTGGAGACCATATTGTGTTTGGCGCTTTGGACAAACATATTTCTGAGCTGAGGTTTTAAGAGAGAACTTTTGTTTTTGTCCCAATTTCTTTTCTCCTTTAGCCGTTTATGGCAATCTTCCTTGGCAGATGATTTAATAAAGGTTTTTAGTTTGGCCATTAAAACATCCTTAGAGTCCCTCTCTCTTCCAAGCTGCAGACTTTTTTTCTGTTCTTTTCTTGACATGTCCACAGTGGTAGATTTATTGGGCCTTTGTTTTTGTTTATTTTGTGTGGAATCTGATAACAGAGTCACCACATTGGAGAGTTTTCCTGTTTGGGCAACTTTGTGATTTGTTTTCTGATCCGTAAGGAATCAACCTGTATCCAGATACATGGAGTCTCCTCTTCATCTCCATGTTTTCTGAGAAAGTAAAAAACACAATTACCCAGTATTCTAGAACATGACAAACTCCAACCTTAGTTAGTTGTAGCCAGGCTACATATTATTCTCATCTCTGGATGAACATTATACAAGGAGTTAACTCCTACTTTAGTCCAATCAGAATGCATGTTCTGCATGAAGTGTGGATTCTCATTGGTTAGCAGTAATAGATATTGTTTTTTCCATATATATAAAATCTTATGTTTATTTTTCCTCTTGTCTTTCTATGTTATTTCTAATCAAATACACAGTAAAATCTTACAGTACAGAGAGCCCTGTAGTTACCGCCTCTCCCCTGATTTGCTGACCTCTGACATGCTCAGTATAATTAATTTGGCTTGAAGAGACAAATTACTGTTCTTTCTATTTCTTCTTCTTCTTCTTCCATATTATTCTTCTGCTTTTTTGGACTGTATCTCCTCCCACAGTTTTTGAGCTAGAGACATGAAATTCGGTACAGACATGCGAGGCATATAGGAGAAGTGTGCTATATTCTAGCTAAGGAATCCGGAATCGTTACTGCGTTATCTGCGAATTTCGGGACATTTTTCCCCATAGTAATGGTAACAATCCTCAAATGTGGATATTTCAAAACAGTTTGTTTTATGGTCATAAATACAAATGGTGATACCCCCAACCCCCTACACAGACACAGGTACACCCACCTACTGACCTACCTTTCCATTCCCATGGAAGCCATACTTAAAGGGTAACTATAGTCAAAAATTTAATTTTGCTCAATCATCAATAAAAAAGTTATATAGTCATAAATGCAAAAACACATACCCCCAACCTCATATGGGTACACACACCTACTGATCTACTTATCCATTACTGTTGCAGCCATACTTAAAGGGTAACTAAAGTGAAAAAAACGAATTTATATTTATCCTCAATAAAAGATAGTTTTATGGTTGTAAACACAAAAAAGACATACCCCCTCAACCCAACACAGGTACACACATCTACTGATCTACTTATCCATTACTGTGGCAGCCATACTTAAGGGGTAACTAAAGTCAAAAAAACAAATTTTGACCAATCATCAAAAAAGTTTGTTTTTTTAACTTCCAACCTGACACAGGTACACACACCAACTGAGGTACCCATTCATTCATGTGACAACCCTATTAAATGGGTAAGTATAGTAAAAAAAAACATTTTGACCAATCATCAAAAGTAAGTCTTTTATCCCCCAACCTGACACGAGTACACACACCAACTGACCTACCTTTAATTCATGCCATATTTAAAGGGTAAGTAAAAAACAACAATGTCCTCATCATTGCCATTAAAATCTGCAGCACAAACACCCACATTCCCTTCCAAATTGTGGCCTTTCAAGCCAAATTCAAAGTTTATACTCAAACTTTCCCTTTCTAGTTAATAATGTTCTACAGTGGAAGGAAGTATAATTTATAGTTAAAGGGTGAGGGCTTTCTGTTGTTAAGGATTGTATTGCATTTTACACAATACTTTTAGTCAGGAATTACAAAGAAGGACAAGGGATACATTGTTTTAAACAGTTGCTGACCTTTGAGCCCAGAGGGAAATTTGCTGTAAGTTGACCCTTAAAATACAGTAATTACAGAACGTAAAAAAGTGAATAAAACTTTAAGGGCTTCATCATGGGTACAGCCAAAGGGAAATTGGTTTAACAGTGCCTTTAGTTCCCCTTTAATTTAATTTCTTACATAGGTGTGCAAGGGTTTGAGGCAAACTTACTGATGTGAAGTTCAGTTCCTTTCCCATCATTTTTAGGATTTTCTGGTAGTTTCCAAAGATTAATATTTATCCTCTCCAATCGTATCACGGGGGAACCTAAAACAAAACAATTTTAAACAATATATATTAAAACACCCAAAAAAATTATAAAATATAATGTCACAAACAATACAAAAGTGCAAACGATGGTGCCGAATTTTATACAAACTTTTCCCCCCTCAAATATTTAGATATATTGTTAAATAGTATCTAAATAAAAAAAAAAAAAATTTAAATAAAAAAAAAAGATTTCTTAAAATGCCCATTACTGGAAACTATTTCTTCCCAACTATCACTCTACCATTTTTTTAACTTTACTGTCCCCTATGTCTTTAGATATCCAATCTGAAATACATTTACATTTTATCATAAACTCTTCTGCTGTGTGCAGTTTTGCTGTAACTGGAATGGTGACAGTTGATATGTGTGGATTGCATGGTGGAAAATTTCCTCTCTCTGTAATGCCTAATAGTGATTACTGAGCATGCTCGCCCTCGCAAATAGTCAGATAGTCAGGGAAGGCAAATACTAAGCATAAGCAAAACAATCCCTGAATTTAATGCATGCAGCAACACAAACAGCCCGAGCAAAGGGCTACATACCTACTGATTGAGATGAGGCAAAGTCAATTTCTTTTAGTATACAGACTCTTTAATATATATCTATTGATATGCTAACAAACTCCTTATCCAGAAGTAAATAGCGGTAACTACATAGAAAATCTAAGATTTATATTTCTAATATGTACATTTTTTCATTAATCTATAAAGTTGTGGTCATACTGCCTGGCTGTCAAAGTCAGTGTAAGGTCATGCTGCCTGGCTGTCAGAGTCAGGCTAAGGCCAGGTACACATGAGAAGAATCTGACCAATCTTTCCGTGTATAGGTCAGTCAGCCCTACTTTCCATTTGTTTATTTCCTTGTGGAATAGGGCAGATCTCATATAGAAGAACAATCAGAATGTCTCCTTACTTAACAAGCGTGGATCCTGGATCTCTCTGCATAACCGTCTGTCCATATCTGCAGCAGAAAAGGTCTATTTTAGTGTTTAAGGGCTTTACAACAGACATGGTAACGTTGGGCCACAAAACGTTTTTTTACCTTACCCAGTAAACAGTAACTTAAAGGGTATCTCCACCCCCAAAGGAAAAAATTCATATAAAGTGAGGCAACCCCCCAACCCTAAACGCTATGTTGAAAAAACCTAAATCAGCCCCTTAATGTAACTACCAGCCTCGGTCACAGCATCTTCTGCTGCTTCCATGAACGGAACAGCAGAAGGGGCTGGGCCAGAAGCCGTGCCTTTGATTGGCTGAAACTGTGATTGGAGGTAGACCGTTCTGTTCACAGGACAATCAAGGCCACAGGTGTATAACGCAACAAACTTTATTATACATCATAGAAAAGGTGGAACACAAACCACAAGTACACTAGAGGTGAGAAAAATAGTTTTATGCGTTTCACAGTGCAAACTCTGCTTCCTCAGAGACCAGAAGAAAAGAGGGAAACTCCCACAATACCTCCTTCCTTTATACCCACAATACCAAACTACTGTGCAATTTCATCATCAATTAACCCATTAAAACAATTCCTGTTGGACTTGCCGAATACTGTGCAGTATACAATAATAAACCAGTGCTGTCGTATAAACCAGCTATTTGTAACCAATCATAAATACAATTATTTGTGATATTACCTAAATACAATAATTCATTGTTATTAATAAAATAATTCATTGTTATTAATAAAATAATTCATTGTTATTAATAAAAGATTAAAAAAATCTTATATTTTTATGGTGAAAGCTGCAACCTTAAAATAAATATTAAATATATATATATAGTTCATTATTTATTGTCTATTACAATTCTTCCTGCATTATCTTTATTTTTTTATTTATATTATATTCATTACAAATATTTATTTTATATTAGAGTATTCATTTCTAATCGCTATTTATCAATCCACAGAGAGAAACATCCATACTTTTAGCTATTATTCTAATGTTCATACATATATACATTAGTCCTATACTATATATATACACTTATGAATAATTCATATATACAATCTTCCTATCCCTTATATTATATAAATATATTTATATCTCCATAGGGGATTGCATTGAGTTTTTAGGAGATACCAATGTGGTGGGGTATATATTACATATAGGAAAGGTGTATATGTATGTGTGTACTATCTCACTATTACCATTTAATGACCATTAGTAAATGTATATAAAGAATAGCACTGACTAACATTAGGTACAACACAAAATATACAAAATATATAAACTTACTTACAGAGCTGAGATCCCTATTTCAAAATGGAATGGTCAAATGGCAGCTTAATGTCTGCTCCATGTGAAAGGAAGTGTAATCCAAAAAAAGTTTCTGTCTGCTACACAGGATGTGATGTGTATTGTAATGGACATATACACCAAGGCTCCTTATATACCACCAACAGCCTGCAGGTGGTATCAGTGAGTGATAAAAGACAAGACATCCCTGCTCTCTATGGCTAGGAGGAGAAAAAGTAAAAGTAGATGTGGTGTGTGCTTTGGAGTGATATTGAATGTAACACCAGATCTTGTGTATAAGATCCTGGTACCACCAGTTGGGAGGACAGATTATTGGACAGACAATTTACCTTATTGGATACAAACTCTGAGGCAACAGATAAGTGTACACCAACTTACAAGGACACACAATATACAGGCCTGGTCAATATTCAAAGTGGTGCACCATAGGCAGGGACACCCCTGATTACTGCACATGTTATGTGGGGAACCTGTTTATGTGCACTGTCTGCTTTCTGCCAGACCACCAGAGTAACCCACTGTGTGCCATACCACCCATAATCCTTCCATAAAGCAGTGATCTGGTACAAATTGGTGGCAGCGGTGCTGGTAATTCCATTTATTCTCCCTTTATTCTTTCTTTGTATGTATGTTCTCTGTATTAAGCTATGGAGGCTACTGAAAGTATTGATTTAAATCCTCCTGTCCTTGTACCTGCAGATGAAACGCCCCAATTAGGCTCAGTAGCTCTACCAGGCCCAATTGCCAAACCTATTTTTAAATCTGATCCATTTGATGGGGTAACTAGGGAGTGGACTGATTGGCTAGTACAATTTGAATTGGCAGCCACTATTAATGGTTGGGATGAAGGTGCTCGCTTGCAAGTCCTTAGCCTTTTGCTTAGTGGTTAAGCCAGGCAGGTATACCAAGGATTTACTGTAATACTGAAATAAAAAGCAGTTATCAGTTATTAAATACTAGCAGTTGTACCCGGCGTTGCCCGTGTACACTAGTGGATAAAGTATTTTTTATGTGCAGGTGTTTGTTTGGTTTAGATGAGACAGGCTGAAAAAGAAAAAAAAACAGTTGGTAATGTACGTCATGTCTGTAATAGTTATGAGTTGAGGAGGTGACATTGCTAGAGGGACATATAGCACATATGTTTATTGCAAAACCTTATATACAACATTATGTTTTTCCACTTGGAGCGTAAATATACAAATGTTGTGGTGAACCTACTCATTAACATGCTACATGGAATTTGCCGTTGGGAAAACATGCTGACATGTTGATTGCAACTGAATATCGCAGCACTTGAGTGACTGACAGGCGTCAGTGTCTCTGATCATGGGACGTGCGGCTTTGTGTTGTTTCTGTTGCGCTGTCTGAGCCCTGTGTGTTTTTATTAAGCGTGCTCTGTTTTTTTGCACATTAGTTAGCAGTATGTCACCTTGCTTGCACTTTATCCTTGCTCAAGGACCACTTTATATTGACTATTAGATCCCAATCAATAAAGTTACTTTCTGGTCTGAATAGAAAGTTCCATGATTTCTTTGTTCTTTTAGTTGTAACTGTCTGTGAAGTGTGTGACATGTGGGCAGTGTGTGTCTGGTGCCTAAGTCCAGGTAATGCAGTGAATACCTGTGTAGTCCATACCCCCAACCGTCCCGGTTTGAATAGGTGGATGGGGCATGTCTGCGATTTTGCGGTGGGTGGGGGCACAGCATTCTAGGGTGTGGACAGTCTGGGTCGTGTCTGTGATGTTGTGGTGTCCAGGATGCTTCCAAGTGATGTTTGCTGGTCGCGTTATTGCTGGTCGCGTTATTTGGGGGCATGGCCGCGCTGTTTCAAAGTGTGGGCGTGGCTGTGCCATTTAGGGGCGTGGTGTTTGGAGGCATTGACATGTTTGTGTATGTGATTCGGCAACAGACCTGGGATGTTTGGGGGTGTGGCCATGATGTATGGGGGTTTTTTTGGGGGGTGACCACAATATCTGGTAGCATGGTCGCAACATTTGGGAGCACGGTTGCGATGTTTGGGGGCATGGCAGTTATCTTTGGGGGCGTGGCCTTGATGGTTGGGGTATGAGCATGACCATGATGTTTGGGGGTGTGGCCGTGACTGCAATATCTGGGGGCGTGGTCACATTCCAGGAGGCTCTGCTTTAAATTTGTTAGCATGACAATAACCGCAAATGAGCGCCATTGAAAAAGCTTCTTGTAGCAAAACGTGTTTGGGGTGCTGGGGCTCCCCCCTTTACCTATCCTGTGGTTCCGGTCCCTGTTATTTGAGCCTGATACTCTGCACTATCTGATTGATAACCGTGCACGGACGGACTTGACTTGACTGATACATTACATTACGTTAAGTATATTGATTGCTTGTGCTTAGTTGTTGGCCGCAGGTTATTTGCACAGATCCACTGGGTTAGGTTTTTACATCTGTGAGGGGGGACATATGTGAGGAGGTGATTGATTTACTTATTTTACACTATTTATGATCACTTATTATCTATTGATGAATTTTAGAGGTTATTGAATAAAATATATACCTTTTAGCCACATATCCTTGCTTTTTCTTGTTTTAGATTTATTATATTATAGGATTGGCTGCTATATTTGAGAGGGGTTTTCTATATTTGAAATATTCATATCACCAATAGTAATATAGTCTTTCCAGGGTTTATATTTGTATATAAATGTCATTCATATCACCAATAGTAACATAGTCTTTCCAGGGTTTATATTTGTATATAAATGTCATTCATATCATCCATAGCAACATAGTCTTTCTGGGGTTTATATTTGTATATAAATGTCATTCATATCACCAATAGCAACATAGTTTTTCCAGGGTTTATATTTATATATAAATGTCATTCATATCACCAATAGCAACGTAGTCTTTCCAGGGTTTATATTTATATATAAATGTCATTCATATCACCAATAGCAACGTAGTCTTTCCAGGGTTTATATTTGTATATAAATGTCATTCATACCACCAATAGTAACATAGTCTTTCCAGGGTTTATATTTATATATAAATGTCATTCATATCACCAATAGTAACTTAGTCTTTCCAGGGTTTATATTTGTATATAAATGTAATTCATATCACCAATAGTAACATAGTCTTTCCAGGGTTTCTATTTATATATAAATGTCATTCATATCACCAATAGTAATATAGTCTTTCCAGGGTTTATATTTATATATAAATGTCATTCATATCACCAATAGTAACATAGTCTTTCCAGGGTTTATATTTATATATAAATGTGGTTCATATCACCAATAGTAACATAGTCTTTCCAGGGTTTATATTTGTAAATAAATGTGGTTCATATCACCAATAGTAACATAAAGGGTTATTCAATAAAATTTCTTATCGTTTAAAATGGTGCTAATTTTACCCCAACCAATCAGATCTTATTTAACATTTAAAAGCTAACATCTGATTGGTTGGGGCAAAATTAGCACCATTTTAAACGATAAGAACTTTTATTGAATCTCGTTGATAGTCTTTCCAGGGTTTATATTTGAAACCTTCCAGGAGCAAATTGTAATGTGTTACAGACCTTAAGGGAAATGTCTCATTCCCTCTGTTATAGAAGCTGTTGTTCTGTGTTTGCAGCTCTCTGAGTTGTGTAGCCATACATTACGCTGTTGTTGTGTCACTGAAGTGGACTCTGTGTCTGTGTTGTTGAAGTCGGGCAGCACACAGAGCCCAGGCCCTTCATCTGAGTTGCTGAATTGGGGAATCACACTCTGTGCAGGATTTTTGTTGTAGAACTTATGTTGAGTCATTTTAGGGGTGTGAGGTGAGCACATACATACATACATACATACATACATACATAGAAGATTGTTCTGAAGCAATTTTTTTTTCAATTAGATCTGTATAAGAGTATATAAAGGATAAATCCATTTCTTTAGGTAAACTGGGAATGAGAAATGTTTGTTTATACGTTAGATTATTAGGGCAATGCTATTATAATAACATGATGCTGTGAGGTACCTTCTGTTATAATATATGAGGTACCATCACCACTTGCCGTGGTGAATACTAATAGGTACTGTATTAGTTTAGTTTTAACCATACAGTGTGGCAGGATTGCCTGGGTCTACTCTCAGACCTGCAGGATTATCCTATTTGGTTCCTCTGGATGCTGGTTACTGTCTGATTAACAGTTTAAAATATATCTGTGTAAAGATTCTATATCCACTATATCCACACACAGCAAAACATTCACACACATATGAGGAAGTAAGTAGAAATTTAGACTCTGGCATAGCAGTAGATGTAGTTTACTTGGATTTTGCAAAGGCTTTTGATACAGTCCCCCATAGGCGACTAATGTATAAGCTAAGGTCTGTTGGTCTGGGGAGTCACATTTGTACATGGATAGAAAATTGGTTAATGAATAGGATGCAGAGAGTAGTTGTTAATGGGGCTTCATCATTAAGGACTAAAGTGCTAAGTGGGGTGCCACAGGGTTCTGTGCTGGGGCCGCTTCTATTTAATCTATTTATTAATGATTTGGAAGTGGGAATTGTCAGCAAGGTTTCTGTGTCTGCTGACGACACAAAACTTTGTCGACCATTAAAAACTTCAGAGGATGTGCAATCGTTGCAAGGGGATCTAGATAGATTGTCACATTGGACTGCTAAGTGGTAGATGAAATTCAATGTTGATAAATGTAAGGTGATGCATTTTGGACTTAAAAATCCATGTGCTACTTATACTATAAATGGCTCTGTGTTAAGTGAATCCCTGTTGGAAAGGGATCTTGGAGTTTTGGTGGATAACAAACTTAAAGGTAGCAAGCAGTGCCAGGCGGCAACAGCCAGAGCCAGCATGGTATTGTCTTGTATAAAGAGAGGTATGGATTCAAGGGAGGAAAATGTAATTCTTCCTCTTTACAAAGCATTGGTAAGGCCTCATTTGGAATATGCAGTGCAATTTTGGAATCCTGTGTACAAAAAGGACATCTTTGAAATGGAAAGGGCAACTAAATTAATAAGGGGATTGGGGGAGCTTGAATATGAAGAGAGACTGGAAAAGTTACAATTATGTACGCTGGAGAAAAGGCGCTTGCATGGGGATATGATTACTGTGTATAAATACATTAACGGGCCATACAATAAACTATCTGGGGCATTGTTCACCAATAGAACATGTCAAAGAACACGAGGACACCCCTTAAGACTTGAAGAAAAAAGGTTTAGGCTTCAAGTTCGGAAAGGGTTTTTCACTGTGAGAACGGTAAAGCTATGGAACTGTCTTCCAGTGGACGTTGTAATGGCAGGTTCATTGGTCAGTTTAAAAAAAAAAGCTGGATGAGTTTCTGCAAACAAGGAATGTTGCAAGTTACTGGTATTGATACATAAAGTAGAGTTGATCCAGGGAAATTTCCAATTTTTTTGCCTTCCTCTGGATCAACAGTTAGGCAGGAAATGAGGATATTGCTAGATGGGTTGAACTGGATGGACGTATGTCTTTATTCAACCTCAGATACTATACTATAATTTCCATTGTGCACCAACGGGAACACTATTGCTAGTACTATATATATGTATATATATATACACTGATGAATAATACATATATACGATATTTCTATCATATATACAATCACACTGGCACAGAGTGCAGATACATGAAACTCCCCTTATTCTAATAGTGCACTAAGGTTTTATGACCAAGCAGATAATGTTGTATAAAAGAGGTCACGAGAGGTATTGTCATAAACTTCTGATTGGCCATGTCCATATAAAGTAAACTTCCTCCAGGAGTTAAAATGTTATCATCTTGGATGAAATTCCTGAAAGAGTCTTTATCTTAAACCACATATTTTCACTCAATAGGAGGGGGTGCTTCTAGTAGGCATTTCGAGCAAGGAATATACAAAAAATAGAAAATTAGCCGAACACATATACATATACATTGTGACGTAATCATTTTACTCAATTCCATCAAACATTACTCAAACATTGATAAAATTATTTTGAATATTTTTAATAATTCAATAATATCAAGTCAAAGATATAACCTGCACATTCTACATGGTTCCTAATTGATCTCTATTAGTATGGGGATATCTTATAGTGGGAAATGGTGTACAGCCCTGTGCTATCTAATGTTCTGCCATGGTCATAGCTGTATGCTATTTGCTGACATGGGAAGGGAATACTATTTTTATGAGAGAGGCCATACGTAAACACCAGTACGTAGAAATATTCATTAAAGGAAAAGCTAAGGTTAAAAACATTAATCAATTTGGGATTTGCTCATGATTAAAGTTCCACTTGCCTGGATCTTCCGAAACGTTTGTGAGATACACACTGGGGTGTCATGTGACTTCTTTACAACCTGTTTCCTGTGGATAAGGCAAACATTTCACTCTATATACAAGTGTGTGTGTGTGTGTGTGTGTGTGAGAGAGCAGCCGTGTTGTGGAATTTAGAGGCGGCATTAACCTTTTGGGAGGTTTTTTGAACTTTTTCAGTTCCAGTATGTATAGTTTATTTATAAAGCGCCACCTGGGGACGCAGTGCAATACAGTAATAAAATACAATAAAGTCATACAAGGGGAACGAATACATAAATAGTTCAGTACATAAATATATCAATGATATAAATAGAAGTGCTAGAGCCTTGTTACAAGAGTAAAGCAGGTTTCTGCCCTGTAGATCTTACAATGTAATTAGGAGAGTTACATACAGATACAAAGGAAAGGGTTTAAGTGCAGTAATGAGACTTAAGTCTTAGAGAACTGCAGGACTAGGGACTTACCCAGAGATTGTGTGAAGTAGAACAGAACTGGACAAATCCCATGAACCAGGTAACCAATGGGCTTAGAATTGGCCGAACCATGTGATTGGCTCTTCATGCCAAATGCAATTTGTCTACCCCTAAGGTAAACCATCCTACCACCCATATGTGTGGTTAACACAAATTGGGTCTGGCCTATTGGGTAGGACATGGGGGAGACTGGTAGGTGGTCCCCCTTCTCCCCCTCAATAATCCTGTAAAGATGTAACTAAGATTCACTGCCCCCCCCCCAGCAAAACTATGATGGGCCCCTATCCTTGCTTCATCTACAGTGGTTTTCTGGGAGAGGCTATATCTGTCCTAGGGAAAATAAGATGGGCCCCCTGCAGTTGCAGGGTCTGCTCTACTGGTAGTTATGCCACTGGTGACTAGCTGTGTATGTAATAATGATAATTCTTTACCACTCGCTTTCAACAGACATTGGTTCACGTTGGTGCCAATGACAAATTTATAGGTGGAGGTAAGGTCCTTAAAAATGATTTCCGAGAGTTAGGGTAGGGGCCAAGTTAAAAGTAAGGACCTCAAGGGTAGTGATTTCAGAAATACTACTGCCGCCACGTGCTACGCTATGGAGGCAACGGGAGCTTAGGAGTAGTGGTGTAAGGAGATGGGGTTTGGGTTTTTAGAGAACTGGGCTGACTTTTCTGTTGGCTACAGGCTCTTTAGTAGAGACGGATCGCACCTCAATGGTGATGGTGCAGCTGTTTTGGGGGGGAAGATGGCTAGGGGGTTGGAGGAGATTTTAAACTAGGTATGGGTGGGAGGGTACATTGGACTACACAGGGCTAGATAGAGAAGTTAGGGATCAGGGGGCTAATGACACAACTGAGGGAGTAGATGGGGGAGGGATAAGTCTAGCATAGAGGATAAGTCTAAGTATGGAAGTAAATCAATTAATAATCTAAAATGTATGTTTACAAATGCAAGAAGTCTGGCTGGAAAAACTGGGGAACTAGAACTAATAGCTTTAAAGGAAAGGTATGATGTGATCGGTAAAGCAAGAAACATGGCTAAATGATTCACACGACTGGACATTAAATATTAGAACATGTTTCGAAACATGTTGTGTGTTAATGCAATAAATTTGCCGGTTGCAGTCAATGCTGTTTGTCACCTGAGTCTTACCTCTATCATTGTTTGGATTTATAGTATGCTTTTGGATGGAAGCATGAAATAAAGGTAACTGGACTTTATAATTACTAGTACTGTGGATAATATTGTTTCCACTGTAGACACCCTCTCTGTAAACACTGTAGACGTCTCTATATACACAGCAGAAATCTCTATATACACTGTAGACGACTCTATATACACTGTACAGCCACCTATCATAGGTATAGCTACCCACACAGTCCTCTGTAAGGTTAGGAAGGGTTGGCTACACTACAGAAAAATGTTACGTTTTAGAAAAGGAAGTGAAGAGACGGAGGGATCCGGAGGATGGGGGGAAAGAGATTCCCTGTGCATGCCAGAGACCTAGTCAAAATAAATGATCATCGGAAACTGGATAATATGCAGATGCAGCTAGGTACAAATAGTACCGGTGCTATGAATGGTATATAATAACAATATAAAAAACTAATAGATAGGCAACAGATGTGCCTTAGTGCCATTCATAACCCAATCAAATATGATAGGGGCACTCATGCTGCTATATCAAGCTATAATCATATAGATAAAGACAGTGATCTAAACGATCATACAGGATGTAGTGGGTTAAAACAAGAGCTTTATTCATAACTATATATAAAAATTATTACACATATCCCCAATAAAATGTCAATGTGCCAGAGACCTCCAGGAGGACAGGGAAGGGGCAGAAACCTTTTCACATACAGGAAGGCTCCTACGATCGATAATGTACAACCGCAGCCATATATGTATGACCGCAATAGTACATTTACGTTAATTAACAAACGTTCGGTCGTAGAATACCATGCAATAGTAAAATACAGCAATGGTAGTCTATGGGGAGTGTAAATCTACGATCGCGTTATCATAAATTTACGAATGTTATCGTTAATTTACAATCACTATCGTTAATTTACGATAATGATCGTGAATTAACAATCGCTAAACCAGTCGTTTTGGATGGCAACGCTTGTTAAAAGTCCAAAACATCTCCCATGTTATATTTGAATTAAAGACATATGACTATGGTGGGACACCTGCGCTTTACAACACTATATGGATGGAATGAATGGAAAGAGAATACCACAAGGTCTAAGAACGTTTTCTATGGAACTGTAGACACAGCATGTAAACAAAACAAACAGCAGAGCACAGCTATAACATATATACACTAAATTGCATATAAACACATGACAAGTGAACACTGTGAACCACAATGGGTGTAGGGAAAACAGTGTTATAGAATGTTAAAAGCAATTAAAACATGTACTGTATTATACAATACATGTACAAAATGCCCCATTATTCCTAGTCATCCCCTAACTATCATGTATGTAAACCATATACATCAATCACACAAAATATGTAAAGGGTCATAACACCTATACTTAGCTTCTAACGTCCAATAAAACAAAACAATCCATCCAAGTCACTCAAACAGTAAGGCACTGTATGTAAGAGTCATCAAAAATGGTTTCCCGAACTGAAACAGGTGTATTGTCGCTTAGATGGAGGGAGTAATAGAGGAAGGAGTGGAATGAGGGTCCTGGGACGGCCACAGTAGAAGCTTTGGCATGTACATGATACTTAGGGATGGACTAGGTATATCAGGGGCCTCTTGTACCTGTATAATATATTTATAATTGTTTTTAACATAACACTGTTTTCCCTAAACCTATTTGTAATGAATTTTTTATATTTCTTCCTCTTTTGGTGTTAGACTCAGTATGTGACCTGGTCCTCTAGACCAGGTCACAAACACATGGGGGACTGACACGTTTCATGGCGTCATAGCCATAAGTACAGAGGGGAGCGACAGGTGGCTGGACCAGTTTTGTGGAGTCTTTATACTACAGACCGTGTCCTGGAGGTGGATGTGCTCCTGCATGTGGATTCTATTGATGTGTTTATTAATACCCTTTAAAAACTTCTCATTTTCTTTCTAAAGGTTTAGACTACACATTAAAAGTAACATTATCATAGACTATAAAAAAGTATTTACAGAAGGCAAAAAAGTGAACAAAAAATGTAAATAGAAATAGCATTGTGCATCCACAAGTTGGGGGTAGGTTTTCTACCTACCTGCTGTACTACCAGTGGTGACTTCACCCAGGGTACAGCCAAAGGAAAAGTGTTTTTTCTAAGCCTTTAGTTCCCCTTTAATTTAATTTCTTACATAGGTGTGTGAGATATTGTGCTAAACTTACTGATCCGAAGTTTGTTTATTTTCCCATAATTTTTTCCCTTAAAGATTTTCAGGTCCTTTCCAAAGATGAATGTTCATCCTCTCCAATCTAATCACCGGGGAACCTGAAAGCACAAGATTAAATTGCCTGTTAAATCTGTTAGAGGTCAAACTTTTAAAATATTTTTTATCAATATTTTAAAACACAAAAAATTTACTCAGCTGAAAATGAATGTCACAAACAAAAGTGTAAATGATTTTATTACTTTTAAGGTAAGTACTGATGGGTGGATTCCTGGGGTCCCTACAATAATGCTGGGATAAGTGTAAGATATTGTAATGATCAAACTAATGGTAAATTATAAAGTCAAGGTAATAAAGGCCTATGGCCTAATGATAAAGGCCAGTAGTGTCAAATAATAAAACTACAAGTTACATTTCTTTTCTGGGCACAAACCCTGACGAGAACATAACACAAGGGTCCCTGGAGATTTAGAGACACTGTGTATCTGAGAAAAGGTCCCAAGAGTTTTAGGAGAATATCTAATATTAGATGCCTCAGTCAAATCTGAGATAAACCACAAAGGACACATCTGGCCATTGGCGGCTGCGCAGTTGTGAGGTCTGTTGAAGTCCGTTGGATAATTATAGAACTGTGATGTCATATTGTCTATATAAGTAAATCACGGGTAAGGCCTGTTACATGACATTGTTGTGTGTCACTTGTCTTCGCACTTGTGCTTTTTACTGATAAAGATATTTTAACCATTCAATTTGGCCTCAGCGATATTCCAGGGGGCACAAAAACCAAGGGTTACCCCCATTTAAAGCTATATTTTTAAGGGGCATATCCACCCCCAAAACTAAAACTTAACCTCATTCTGGCCCCACTGTGTAGTGCTAAAAATTCTCACCTTACACCTCTGCTCCAAATGTTTCTCCTGCAATGCTTGTGATGTTTCTCATTCATCTAGGTCATGGTATATCTGATGTATTCAATTAGATCAACTGGACTTTAGTTCTTGAAGACGTTTCGCTAGTCATCCGACTGGCTTTCTCAATTCAGAATGATTTGTACAAGAATCTGTGGCAATTATGTACCCTGGAAAATCCCAATTAGCATATCACAGCCAGGTGTTAAGGGTGTGATTAGATAGTGGCTAAGAGGTGTTATAGGAACGCCCAGAGTAAGGTGTCAAAACAGCATTGTACATGGCAGACAGTTGGTGTTGAACCCCCCCACCTCTATTTAGGCTTGGTTTCTTTATTTTCACATAAATGGCCTCCTTAACACCTCTCTTGAACCAGTCACGTTCCTTTGCCAATATGTTAACATTACAATCTTCAAAGGTATGTCCTTTATCCTTAAGATGCAGGTACACAGCTGAGTCCTGACCCGAGGAATTGGCTTTTCTGTGCTGGGCCATACGTTGATGCAGTTGCTGTTTGGTCTCCCCCACATACAAATGCAGTTTTGCTGTAACTGGAATGGTGACAGTTGGTATGTGTGAACTGGAAAAATCCCTTTCCCAATGCTACCTCACATTGATTACTGAGCATGCTTGCCCTCACAAATAGTCATGAAGGGGGATACTAAGCATAAGCAAAAAAGTCCTGGCTTGTAGGCATACGGCAATACAAACACCTCAGAGTAATGGCTACTTGCATGTATTTATATATACAGTAGATTGAGATGAGGGAAGTCATTTTCTTTTAGTATACATACACTTTAATATCTATTGATATGCTAACAAACTCATTAAAAAATGAACGGCGATAACTGCATAGAAGATCAAAGATTTATAAGTTTGGTCCAGTGGCGTAACTAGAAATCACTGGGCCCCCAGCAAAACTATGATGGGGCCCCTATGGGGGCTTCATCCACAGTTGTTTTCGAGGAGGAGTTTATATCTGTAGTAGTAAAAATAATTATAACATTGGGCCCCTTGGACTCCCTGCCCCCCTGCGGTTGCTCCCTTTAGTAGTTATTCCCCTGGTTGGATCATAGATAATTTGTGGTCATGCTGCCTGGCTGTTTGCAGCCGATATTTCTGTGTATAGGTCGGTCAGCCGGAATAGGGCAGATCTCATATAGCAGAACAATCAGAATGTCTCCTTACATAATAAGTGTGGATGCTGGATCTCTCTGCAAAACTGTCTGTCCATATCTGCAGCAGAAAAGGTACAATTTTACCCAGTAAACAGTTACTAATTTAGTTTTAAACTGATCAGACATGTTGGTAATTTTTTCCTAATCCTGTGTATTTTAATAGTTTAGTCCTACTACAGACTGATTACAAGACTTTTCACTAGCACAACCCCCCCTACTTACACCATACCACCCCATAACCATACTAGTACGCCCGGGACAGAGGTGATATAAAGGTGAGTACCGGTCAGCCAGGAGTAAGGACTGTCATTGGCGGCAAAGGAAAGCCGTGTCTGACAGTAACCATGACTGAACGTGCTGTGCCTTAAAAGGACCGTACGATTGGCTGTGGTTTTCCGACCTGTCCGATCATGCGTTCGGCTAATACCGATAAACAAGCAGTCGGTCGCGGCCGCCACAATTAACTCACCGAAATTGTATTTATTATTGTATGGTGTGTACCTAGCTTACAGGGTTTGTCTCAATGCACCAGCTGTGTCCTGCAGAAGCATTGTTAGGGCAGTAACCAATGAGATATAAGCTTTTTACTGGATTACTGCAGATAACATCTGATTGGTTGCTGCAAATTATTAGCACAGGCAAACTTTAACACCTTTGAGAATCAACCCTGTATAAGGTGATGCACTGAGAGCCACTATAGCTCTCCAGGCCAATCCCAGTTTTGATGTTTATAAATTGATAGCGGCATCTGGTGCATTCGGATGCCATCTTAGCTTTTTGCTTAGCGAGACCTTCCCAGCACTTTACACATGGCTGCCCAGATAGCATATTATAGGCAGATAGAGATATAAAGAGCCATATTAAGAAACCCGCAGTATGGCAAATTTATGAAGATAAATGTAAATCAACGATTGCTCATTAATATACGAATGTTCATTCGTACAATATACCTTGGGCTTAAAATTTAAAACACAAGTCGATGTACCGAGAGCTGCTATCGGCAACCAGGAGTAACATTTGGCAATGTTATATGCCAAAAGCGGCTCTCGGAGCATCGCTATCGCCGTTTTTGTATTCCGCCACTTTTAACGCCAACAATTAGCTGGCGTTAAAAGTTTGTGTCGGATTCCTTACTCTGAGACTTTCCCATCCTGGAAGCAAGAGAGTTAACAATAAGCGCAGCACAGAATAACAAAGACAAACAACATACAGAGACCATGCACAGCTAGCTAGCTTCACACCTTTGAACTCATAAACTAGGTACACACACTAGCCATAAAGCCCCGATACTGTCGGATCCAACAGTATTGGGGCTTTATCGGCATTGTTTGTAGCGGCTTTCCCGAACGAGCGCGCAGTCTTCAGCCTCTTGATCGTTTGTGAAAGCCTGAAAATTTCCCTCGCTGCGGTAATCCCTATAGGGGAGTTGGCCACAGTCAACGGAAACACACAGTCATGGGCGTTCTCCCTATGCTGTGAATATGGTGTGTATATGATGTGTATATGTGTATAGGGAGAACCCTTGGATTGTGTGTTCACTGATCTTTGAAAAATGACAGACAGGATCTTGCAGACCCCCCCCCTCCCGCGAGATTGGAAGCCGGGTCCCTGACATACCCCCCTCCATGCAGTTGTGGGGCTTGTGCAGGCCCTCCCGTGGCAGTTACGTCACCTATAGCTTCAGTTTACTGAGAAATCTGCAAGAACAGCAAAAAACAAAAAGCAAGCTAAAATATGATATGAAAATAGTCGTAAAATACAAGATGGATTTCATGAAGCAATGAGAATATAAGAAATCCTAACACCATGTGGTACCAAAATACTTCAATGTTTTTGTATTGGCGATCGTAAATCTAGATTGGAGATTTCTGTCCACGGTGGTATATTTACAATCGCGTCAATGATTGTTAAAGGCACGGTATGGCAAAATAGCCTTTATGAATGTGGCTATAGACAATGGAAACACGTGACTTTACATTTAGAACACTGTAAAGGAGAGATCATATTGTGCTATAATCTCCTCTTCATTTATCCAGGGCACAGGGCACTAACATATTACTATTAAATGGGCTGTTTATTGTACATACATAATATACCTTTCAGATATAACATATCTACATTGATGTTTTACATATTAAACATATACAAATATTTATTTTGCATTTCTCCTGTGTGATATAATAGATTTTTATTTATCATAACATTGACTGTCTGTGGTTACTATGTGTGTAGAGAATCATAAATGAGTCTAATTTTATAGAGCAGTGATGTTGAACCTTGGTACTCGGATGTTTGGAAACTACAACTTCCAGATTGCCTAAATTGAATTTGCTTTAAACATTTGGAGTGCCAATG
Source organism: Hymenochirus boettgeri (assembly GCA_019447015.1). Taxonomy (NCBI): domain Eukaryota; kingdom Metazoa; phylum Chordata; class Amphibia; order Anura; family Pipidae; genus Hymenochirus; species Hymenochirus boettgeri. Next base: position 26,482,614 of record CM033474.1, read on the forward strand.
CTGAACATCACTGCTGTAGAGGAATGTGTTGTGTCATTATATTATAGCTGTGTGCTATTTGCTGACAGGGGAAGGGAATGTTTATAAAAAGTAAACACCCATATGTAGAAATATTCTTTAAAGGAAAGCAAAGGCTAAAAATATTAATCTGTCAATTACTCTTGATTTTACAAAAAGAAAAAAGTGGACATAGAATGGGCACACCACCAAGGTATAAGTTCAAAGTAAAAACTCCTTTATTATAATAACAAAACGGGAGTAAGAGTATACAAAAGGAACATACAGTTAAAATCACATCCAGCTCAAATGGGTGTTCAACGTAATAAACTGGTACTAGTGCAGTAATAGATATATTGGTGTATCATAAGCGCAGCAGGATTCACCTAATGAAATAAGGCATATATGTATTTTACAGCGTAATTCCTAAGTACACACGGTGAACCTCTATATCTGTCCTATTACGCTGTAAAATACATAATGCCTTATTTCATTAGGTGAATCCTCTGCGTTTATGATACACCAATAATCTATTACTCGTCAAAAACCAATTGTATTTATTATTGTATGGTGTGTACCTAGCTTACAGGGTTTGTCTCAATGCACCAGCTGTGTCCTGCAGAAGCATTGTTAGGGCAGTAACCAATGAGATATAAGCTTTTTACTGGATTACTGCAGATAACATCTGATTGGTTGCTGCAAATTATTAGCACAGGCAAACTTTAACACCTTTTATGGAATCAACCCTGTATAAGGTGATGCACTGAGAGCCACTATAGCTCTCCAGGCCAATCCCAGTTTTGATGTTATAAATTGATAGCGGCATCTTGGTGCATTCGGATGCCATCTTAAGCTTTTTGCTTAGCGAGACCTTCCCAGCACTTTACACATGGCTGCCCAGATAGCATATTATAGGCAGATAGAGATATAAAGAGCCATATTAAGAAACCCGCAGTATGGCAAATTTATGAAGATAAATGTAAATCAACGATTGCTCATTAATATACGAATGTTCATTCGTACAATATACCTGTGGGCTTAAAATTTAAAACACAAGTCGATGTACCGAGAGCTGCTATCGGCAACCAGGAGTAACATTTGGCAATGTTATATGCCAAAAGCGGCTCTCGGAGCATCGCTATCGGCCGTTTTTGTATTCCGCCACTTTTAACGCCAACAATTAGCTGGCGTTAAAAGTTTGTGTCGGATTCCTTACTCTGAGACTTTCCCATCCTGGAAGCAAGAGAGTTAACAATAAGCGCAGCACAGAATAACAAAGACAAACAACACTTACAGAGACCATGCACAGCTAGCTAGCTTCACACCTTTGAACTCATAAACTAGGTACACACACTAGCCATAAAGCCCCGATACTGTCGGATCCAACAGTATTGGGGCTTTATCGGCATTGTGTGTAGCGGCTTTCCCGAACGAGCGCGCAGTCTTCAGCCTCTTGATCGTTTGTGAAAGCCTGAAAATTTCCCTCGCTGCGGTAATCTCCCTATAGGGGAGTTGGCCACAGTCAACGGAAACACACAGTCATGGGCGTTCTCCCTATGCTGTGAATATGGTGTGTATATGATGTGTATATGTGTATAGGGAGAACCCTTGGGATTGTGTGTTCACTGATCTTTGAAAAATGACAGACAGGATCTTGCAGACCCCCCCCCCTCCCGCGAGATTGGAAGCCGGGTCCCTGACATACCCCCCTCCATGCAGTTTGTGGGCTTGTGGCAGGCCCTCCCTGTGGCAGTTACGTCACCTATAGCTTCAGTTTACTGAGAAATCTGCAAGAACAGCAAAAAACAAAAAGCAAGCTAAAAGTATGATATGAAAATAGTCGTAAAATACAAGATGGATTTCATGAAGCAATGAGAATATAAGAAATCCTAACACCATGTGGTACCAAAATACTTCAATGTTTTTGTATTGGCGATCGTAAATCTAGATTGGAGATTTCTGTCCACGGTGGTATATTTACAATCGCGTCAATGATTGTTAAAGGCACGGTATGGCAAAATAGCCTTTATGAATGTGGCTATAGACAATGAAACACGTGACTTTACATTTAGAACACTGTAAAGGAGAGATCATATTGTGCTATAATGCTCCTCTTCATTTATCCAGGGCACAGGGCACTAACATATTACTATTAAATGGGCTGTTTATTGTACATACATAATATACCTTTCAGATATAACATATCTACATTGATGTGTACATATTAAACATATACAAATATAATATTTTGCATTTCTCCTGTGTGATATAATAGATTTTTATTTATCATAACATTGACTGTCTGTGGTTTACTATGTGTGTAGAGAATCATAAATGAGTCTAATTTTATAGAGCAGTGATGTTGAACCTTGGTACTCGGATGTTTGGAAACTACAACTTCCAGATTGCCTAAATTGAATTATGCATTTAAACATTTGGAGTGCCAATGCTGAACATCACTGCTGTAGAGGAATGTGTTGTATAGCATTATATTATAGCTGTGTGCTATTTGCTGACAGGGGAAGGGAATGTTATAAAAAGTAAACACCCATATGTAGAAATATTCTTTAAAGGAAAAGCAAAGGCTAAAAATATTAATCTGTCAATTACTCTTGATTTTAACAAAAAGAAAAAAGCAGTGGACATAGAATGGGCACACCACCAAGGTATAAGTTCAAAGTAAAAACTCCTTTATTATAATAAACAAAACGGGAGTAAGAGTATACAAAAGGAACATACAGTTAAAATCACATCCAGCTCAAATGGGTGTTCAACGTAATAAACTGGTACTAGTGCAGTAATAGATATATTGGTGTATCATAAGCGCAGCAGGATTCACCTAATGAAATAAGGCATATATGTATTTTACAGCGTAATTCCTAAGTACACGGTGAACCTCTATATCTGTCCTAATTACGCTGTAAAATACATATATGCCTTATTTCATTAGGTGAATCCTGCTGCGTTTATGATACACCAATATATCTATTACTGCACCGAAATTGTATTTATTATTGTATGGTGTGTACCTAGCTTACAGGGTTTGTCTCAATGCACCAGCTGTGTCCTGCAGAAGCATTGTTAGGGCAGTAACCAATGAGATATAAGCTTTTTACTGGATTCGCAGATAACATCTGATTGGTTTGCGCAAATTATTAGCACAGGCAAACTTTAACACCTTTTATGGAATCAACCCTGTATAAGGTGATGCACTGAGAGCCACTATAGCTCTCCGGCCAATCCCAGTTTTGATGTTATAAATTGATAGCGGCATCTTGGTGCATTCGGATGCCACTTAAGCTTTTGCTTAGCGAGACCTTCCCAGCACTTTACACATGGCTGCCCAGATAGCATATTATAGGCAGATAGAGATATAAAGAGCCATATTAAGAAACCCGCAGTATGGCAAATTTATGAAGATAAATGTAAATCAACGATTGCTCATTAATATACGAATGTTCATTCGTACAATATACCTGTGGGCTTAAAATTTAAAACACAAGTCGATGTACCGAGAGCTGCTATCGGCAACCAGGAGTAACATTTGGCAATGTTATATGCCAAAAGCGGCTCTCGGAGCATCGCTATCGGCCTTTTTTGTATTCCGCCACTTTTAACGCCAACAATTAGCTGGCGTTAAAAGTTTGTGTCGGATTCCTTACTCTGAGACTTTCCCATCCTGGAAGCAAGAGAGTTAACAACTAAGCGCAGCACAGAATAACAAAGACAAACAACACTTACAGAGACCATGCACAGCTAGCTAGCTTCACACCTTTGAACTCATAAACTAGGTACACACACAGCCATAAAGCCCCGATACTGTCGGATCCAACAGTATTGGGGCTTTATCGGCATTGTGTGTAGCGGCTTTCCCGAACGAGCGCGCAGTCTTCAGCCTCTTGATCGTTTGTGAAAGCCTGAAAATTTCCCTCGCTGCGGTAATCTCCCTATAGGGGAGTTGGCCACAGTCAACGGAAACACACAGTCATGGGCGTTCTCCCTATGCTGTGAATATGGTGTGTGTATATGATGTGTATATGTGTATAGGAGAACCCTTGGGATTGTGTGTTCACTGATCTTTGAAAAATGACAGACAGGATCTGGCAGACCCCCCCCCCTCCCGCGAGATTGGAAGCCGGGTCCCTGACATACCCCCCTCCATGCAGTTTGTGGGCTTGTGGCAGGCCCTCCCTGTGGCAGTTACGTCACCTATAGCTTCAGTTTACTGAGAAACTGCAAGAACAGCAAAACAAAAAGCAAGCTAAAAGTATGATATGAAAATAGTCGTAAAATACAAGATGGATTTCATGAAGCAATGAGAATATAAGAAATCCTAACACCATGTGGTACCAAAATACTTCAATGTTTTTGTATTGGCGACGTAAATCTAGATTGGAGATTTCTGTCCACGGTGGTATATTTACAATCGCGTCAATGATTGTTAAAGGCACGGTATGGCAAAATAGCCTTTATGAATGTGGCTATAGACATGAAACACGTGACTTTACATTTAGAACACTGTAAAGGAGAGATCATATTGTGCTATAATGCTCCTCTTCATTTATCCAGGGCACAGGGCACTAACATATACTATTAAATGGGCTGTTTATTGTATACATAATTACCTTTCAGATATAACATTCTACATTGATGTGTACATATTAAACATATACAAATATAATTTTTTGCATTTCTCCTGTGTGATATAATAGATTTTTATTTATCATATGACTGTCTGTGGTTTCTATGTGTGTAGAGAATCATAAATGAGTCTAATTTTAGAGCATGATGTTGAACCTTGGTACTCGGATGTTTGGAAACTACAACTTCCAGATTGCCTAAATTGAATATGCATTTAAACATTTGGAGTGCCAATGCTGAACATCACTGCTGTAGAGGAATGTGTTGTATAGCATTATATTATAGCTGTGTGCTATTTGCTGACAGGGGAAGGGAATGTTATAAAAAGAAACACCCATATGTAGAAATATTCTTTAAAGGAAAAGCAAGGCTAAAAATATTAATCTGTCAATTACTCTTGATTTTAACAAAAGAAAAAAGCAGTGGACAGAATGGGCACCCACCAAGGTATAAGTTCAAAGTAAAAACTCCTTATTATAATACAAAACGGGAGTAAGAGTATACAAAAGGAACATACAGTTAAAATCACATCCAGCTCAATGGTGTTCAACGTAATAAACTGGTACTAGTGCAGTAATAGATATATTGGTGTATCAAAAGCGCAGCAGGATTCACCTAATGAAATAAGGCATATATGTATTTTACAGCGTAATTCCTAAGTACACGGTGAACCTCTATATCTGTCCTAATTACGCTGTAAAATACATATATGCCTTATTTCATTAGGTGAATCCTGCTGCGTTTATGATACACCAATATATCTATTACTGCACTAGTAACAGTTTATTATGTTGAACACCCATTTGAGCTGGATGTGATTTTAACTGTATGTTCCTTTTGTATACTCTTACTCCCGTTTTGTTTATTATAATAAAGGCGTTTTTACTTTGAACTTATACCTTGGTGGTGTGCCCATTCTATGTCCACTACTTTTTTCTTTTTCTTTTTGTTATATGTTTAGTGGATAGGAGCACCCCCTTTATGTACATGGTGTTACTCCCTATTTGGACACTAGTGCCCTTATATGCTTTTTTTGTGAATTACTCTTGATTAAAGTGGCACTTGCCTGGATATTCCGATCCCTTTGTAAGATATACAGCGGGGTTTAATGTAACTTCCTTACAACCTGTTCCCTGTGGCTTATCCTTATGGCAAACAGTTCATCCTATTTACAACTGTGTGCATGTGTGCAGCCTTCTTGTGTATTTTACAGCTTTTAGTTACTCATTAACCTTGTAAGATAAGGGAACACTGGTAAGTACAGGAGAAGAATGATCCCTTGAGCACCCAGGGCACCAGCATGTCCGACACAATTCTGGACCCGAACTTCCAGAACCGAACCAGAAGTTCGGGTCTGGTTTTTTAAACAGCTGATCGCGCGTATGTTTTATTCATATCAGCTGTTTAAAAATGGCTGCTCACGGAAAAGTTTGTGATCATGGAGGGGAAAGGGGGGTGGGTCAGGGGCCTCCAATGTCGCGGGGGCCTGTAGTTACACCCCTGCCAGGAAGGCTAGGCGACTCCATTATTAGAAAAGTGGATAGGGTTATCTGCCGCCAAGACTGATCAGTGTGTTCCTTACCAGGTGCTAGGGTTGCACATGTGGATTGTGTAGACAGATTGGGTGGGGCTGAAAGGGACCCAGTGGTCTTGGTCCCTATTAGGCTGGGTACACACCAGCAGATATTTCCAGCCGACCGTCCGATTCACGGCACTGTCTGTCGGTCAGCCATATCTGCTGGTGTGGGGCGGCCGTTCGCGACCGAGCTCAGTTCTCTATGGAACAAACTTTAGGTTATTTTCAAGCTGTTGTATAAAAACTAAAGTTGGCTAAAACATTTTTTTCATCCCCCCCAGAACCTACCTTTTCTGCTAGAAACTTGCTGGTTTCCTCCTCCTGGAACATGTCATCTGCAGCTCTGCCCCACCGAGATGTCCCGTTCCCACCAGATTTCTGGGCCTCCAAATATAATTTCCGGTAGTTCCACGAGCGCAGAACTACCCCACAATATAACTTCAAAACAGACATCACACTTCTTGCTTTCTACAACCTCAACTTTATTATAAAAGGCAAAATATATCTATAAATAAAAATGAATACATTATTAATAACTCATTTAACCACAACTTATATTAATAAAAGAGGAGCAGCAGCCTGATGGAGAACATATGTGCCAGTGAAGACAGAATTAACACTATATATATTAGGGTGTCACATTCCAAGACACATACTTCTTTGTCTCAGGTTCCACATTGCATGAGACCCTTCCCCCAACTAACAGCTTTGGGGTCTTAAGCTGGGGACACACTTGCACGTCGGAAGAAACTGGCAGACTGAATCTCCAAGATTTTCTAACTATCGCACTATACGCAGTAACAAACATTCTCCCTATGTAAAGCAAAGTGAGAACACTCAGTACTGCAGTGTTCCCCCAGCTGTGGCTGACTCCCTATACTTTTAAGTACAGGGAGACGGCCAGGGAAATTTTCAGGCTTTTTCGAACAGCCGTGGGGCCGACGGCGAAGGTCGCCACACTATTGTTTGGAAAATGCGCTACACACACTAATGATAAAGTGCAGATACCGTCGGATCGCCCAAGGTGTAGTCTTTTGTTAATCAATCCTGTCCCAAACAAGAATTACTTTTACTGACACCATATTTGTTTTGTCTGTTTACCATTTGGAGTTCAAATGGAAATTTTCCCCATTTCATAATGGGTTATGCTTTTAAGGAATTTTTCCCCTCTTTAGGATTTTTGTGTCTTCCTCTGGATCAAATGGATCAAGGTCAGGTTCATGGGTAGGCTGAAAAAGTTGGACATCATGGACATGTTTATTATTTAACCTTCAATACTATAGTATGGTCCGGATACAGTCGGGAGCAGTCAGAGGGAGCAGCGGAGGAGCATTATGGTGGTTAAGCTGTAAAGTTTACCTACCTGCTCCCGATTAATTGAAGGTGTTAGAATTAGCTCCTTTACCGTTGGCTCTTCAATTAATGAGAATAAGGATATGTTGATTTTTTTTGAGTGAAATCTTAAAACTGGGATTATTAGGGATTACTGGGAGATTCAATAAAAGTTCTTATCGTTTAAAATGGTGCTAATTTTGCCCCAACCAATCAGATGTTAGCTTTCAAATGTTATATAAGATCTGATTGGTTGGGGCAAAATTAGCACCATTTTTAATGATAAGAACTTTTATTGAATAACCCTGTATAAAGCTGGCTATAAACATGGGCAACATTTAGCAAATTCCTTTGGATCATGATCGTATTTGACAAATATTGGTAACCTGCATGGCACAAAAACGATAAATCCAATGTAGACTGTGGTGGAGCTTGATGGAATAGGACAGGTGTCTAAACAGCTCCGGTATTACCATAGAATCCGAGGCTAAATTTGGCTCCTCTTTACAGACAACTGGGGTACCCACTTTTTCCGATGACAAGACCCAAGGGTCTTGTCACGCAAACTGCTCCAGTAAGAAAATGGAGCAGGCCGCCATGCTGCCTTCCCGCCAAACTACAACACAGCCAACCAGCTCCAACTACAGAACATTTAATTGCTCCGCCAAAACCTCCCTCAATAGCACCTACGCTGATTGAGATGCAGATACAGTTATTAAGCTTGATTTAGGACAGTAAATGTTCTTCAACCATGATGCTGGAGCAGACGGATATCTCACTTTTTCCGCCATGACCAGCACAAGGTTAGGCACCACGTGGGAGGACACCGTTAGACCGATGACTAGGTTAGTCTCCCGTCTCCTACAAGCTGCCAAAAACTAGTTGGATGACCTGGAAAACAAGTCAAAACCTTTGGTTCCTGGGCTTTCCTCCAGTAACCTACCCATTCTATATCACTAGAATTTGGGAACCCCTTTATCCTATTCACGTCCCCAGACATTTGGGGCCATATTGCCATATTTATAAAGGCACGGAATCACACATTAGCGGTACCGCGCATTATCTGTAAATTACGACTGCGGCCTTAAATGTACGGCCAGTCGTAGAATACTATGCGTAAGTAAACTACCACAATGGTATTCTATGGGGATCGTAAATCTACGATCGCGGTCTTAATTTACAAATGTATTGTAAATTAACAATCCTTTCAGCCAACGTTCAACCACTTTTTAGCTTTATAAATAGAAATATGGTCCATGATCACCTTTTCCCCACTCCGGACCCTGCCATGTCTACTATCTTAGTCCTATATGCCACATTTGTTCCTGTTTCTTCTGGACGGATTCAACTGGGACACACCAACTTAGGCATAGCAATATTGCGGATACCAACGGGAAAACACTATGCCAAACTTTATGACCCAACATTAGTACCGTAAAGGATATTCCTTATACCCATCTCTCCCTGTACTGCCTGCAAAAACTTACTTTTTCACAGCCTATAATCGAAGCTATGCTGCATATCATATAATGCTAGATTTTTAGAGGAACAGTGCATATCTGTACTAGAGTATACCTTTCCTTTGCCTTTAACCACTCCCCCCCAACCTTCTTCCCCGGGGCATAGAAGTACAAAGTTCATTAAACTACGGAAGTCAAGCTGACTGTTTCATCTCCCAGTCTTCCTTCAGGTGTTTTTCACATGCCACTGGTTATAATACCATCTGTTAATGTTTACTAACGACCATGATAAGGTGGTCTTAAATACTGCTCTGACTAATTACTCATATGGTTAGAATGGTGAAAAGTGATTATTTATATGTTATGGATTTACGCCTGAAACTTATTATTGTGCAATTATGATATCGTAAACGCCTATAACCTGCCCTATGCTTCCTACCTCATCTAACCCTACCGCCTCCCTGAGGTCATACCTATAAGTTTCGTTTTAGAGCATGATTTTGGACCCGTCGCTTGGGTCCAAAAAAACAGTGAAACACAAAGAAAAAGATGGGTGTTCGGCCCCGTCCCCTGGAATCACAGCACGGACTTGGGATAAGTTAAAACATCAATCTTTATTGATACATGAGGAAAAAAGCGCTTTGTACTATTACAGTACTGTGCTTGTGAAGGTTCTCATTCATCCAGGTCATGGTATATCTGTTGTATTCAATTAGATCAACTGGACTTGAAATGTAGTTCTTGAAGACGTTTCGCTAGTCATCCGACTGGCTTTCTCAATTCAGAATGACTTGTACAAGAATCTGTGGCAATTATGTACCCTGGAAAATCCCAATTAGCATATCACAGCCAGGTGTTAAGGGTGTGATTAGATAGTGGCTAAGAGGTGTTATAGGAACGCCCAGAGTAAGGTGTTAAAACAGCATTGTACATGGCAGACAGTTGGTGTCGAACCCCCCCACCTCTATTAAGGCTTGGTTTCTTTATTTTCACATAAATGGCCTCCTTAACACCTCTCTTGAACCAGTCACGTTCCTTCGCCAGTATGTTAACATTACAATCTTCAAAGGTATGTCCTTTATCCTTAAGATGCAGATACACGGCTGAGTCCTGACCCGAGGAATTGGCTCTTCTGTGCTGGGCCATACGTTGATGCAGTTGCTGTTTGGTCTCCCCCACATAAAAATCAGAGCATTCTTCACTGCACTGCACTGCATATATGATGTCGCTTTTCTTGTGTTTAGGTATTGGGTCTTTCGGATGTACCAATTGCTGCCTCAGTGTGTTGTTTGGTTTAAAGCAGACAGGGATACAATGTTTTTTGAAAATTCTTCTTAATTTCTCGGAGACCCCTGCTACATATGGGATGACCATGTTCTTCCTCCTGTCTTGCTTTTCCCCTTCACTGTTGGTATTTGTGTTCTTTTCTTTCCTTCTACTTCTTTTGACAAGAACAAGAACTACATTTCAAGTCCAGTTGATCTAATTGAATACAACAGATATTACAGTACTGTGTTACTCTGGTACAATAAAGATTTGGATGGTAATGATACATGCTATTATCGGTCAGTACTTAAATATCTACCATGGAATGTAAGAGGTCTTAATGACTAGCTCTATAAGCCTATTTACATTCTCTAAAGGTAGATATTACATGTCTCTGGGAGACCCACTTGTTGCACACTAGTACTCACTAAACATTAAGGCCCTGGCAAGGGTGGGCAGCCCACAGCACCCACTCCTCTTACTCCCGCGGTGTCACATATTTAACAACCTGCAGTATTGTAAAAGTAAAACCTGGAAAGGACCCCCAATCAACCCGATAGGCAGAATAAATTTACCTTAACATTCTTCAACACAGTATACTACCTGTCCGAGAGTCCTTCTTCACTACACTGCAAAGCATTTTACTTACCTTTCTCTGGGGTGCAGATCATGCAAGACTCAAAACCTTACAAAGACCCAAATGTCTAGCAGGCTTGACCATGTCGGTCTTCAAACTATAATATATTGCTGGCCAACTTAATACTTAGTTTCCTGGTGTGTACCTGACCCAAAGAACTCTGATAATCTGACCCCCCACTCACTTTATGATACTGATAGACTCCTTCAGGTATATTTCCCATGACACTCTCTTCCTTTCCTGGGCAATCATACATACTCACATACAAGTGTATAAAGTTTGGAGACCAGTCAATCGGGCCCTTTAATTGGAGGGCATCCCCATATGGCATAATCCCTCCAACCCCAACTTGAGAATTCTCTCCACAGTATTTGGAGATCTTAAAAGCAAATTTTGTTTACCAGACTTGTTCTGGTTTCGCTACTTACAGCTGAGACACGCTCTTTCAGGAAGACATAATACCCATAAAATGATACTCTGACTCTATGGGCCATATTTCTAAATCCGCGGTAACGCTTTTTAGCGATACCACGGGTTAGTTAAAGTACGGTCACGGTCATATATATATATATACGATCGCGGATATATGATGAAGGGTTCACGCATACCAGATTTGAACAGAATATTTCTTTTTATTAAATCCATGTTTCGGAGCCAACAGGGCCCCTTTCTCAAGACAAAAATTACTTTAGGTAAATTGACAGAATTTGCTTTCCTGAGTATTTTTGTAAATTACTTTCATTGTTTTTTTCCCCATAGTTTTGAAGATATTTACATTTTTATGTGATATGGTAGCAGCATCAACAGATTCCCTGCACTTCCTGCTCTGAAACCATGTAACAAACCCTCTTCCCTGTATCTCCTCCTCCTCCATTTAAAAAAAGATATGTACACAGCTTACACACTCCCTGCTGTGGTCTGTGCTGTTGTCCACTCCCCTCCTCTCCTTCAGTCACTGTAACTCGATCTCTTCTGCTTTCTCCTGCACTGAGCATGTGCCAACCACAGATTAGAAGGAGGAACTAATATTTTGACCAGATTCAGAACCTCCCATCCCCTAACTTTCTGATCAGTGATTTATTCATATCTTGGGCTGTGCAGCACAAAGAGAGGTGTTTGATGGTTCATTTTAAAGGTAGGAACCGACCCTTTCATTTACAAATCAACTTGTTTGGAGACCACAGTTCCCCTTTAAGTATATATGGAAGGTTAAGCCACACCTTTAAGAGTGCTAAAGAGTCTCCATATGGACAATAAATGGGAGTGCTATGTTAGTAACATCCAATCATTTTGTGACGTTCAAGCACATGCCGCTGCTAGCAAATTAATTTCAGGTTCTTAACTTTGTATTATAGGATACTCACATTATCAGTGTTTGCGGCTGTGCGCGCATACGTGAGTGTGCGACCGTTATAGGCTTTTCACACCTGCCCACAATATAGTGCAATGATTACGTACACAGTCAGGGTGAGGCCACACTGCAACGCACAGGAATCGCGCACAAAATCGCGAGCGTTATCGCACGTGACTGTGTGTGCGATTCTTTCGCGTTTCGCGCATGCGTTTTAGCCTTTTCGTGTTATGGACACGCATGCGTTAACGCACCAAAAATGGTGAACGAATGCGTTACCAAAACGCGAACGTATGCGCAATCGCATGCGCATCGGAAATCTCGGGAATTTTCGCGTTCCCGCGATTTCCATTTTAGCGAAAATTGTGGGCGCAAACGCAAGCGTGAAACGCGTGCACAAACGCGCTAGTGTGGCCTAGCCCTCACAGTTGTTGTGGAGACTGCATTCCCCAAATGCTGATTCCTAAACTGGTGATTTCTGATCTGGGTGCCGCTGTGCTGTACTTTTTGAGGTATGTTACTTATCCCTTCTAACTAAGCTAATGCTCTCTGCTAGAAAAGGTTCTCCATTTCTAGCAACACTAATCATTGGTTCCCCGCTGTCGGGCCTGTTGTAAATTAACATTGTCCCACTCGAAATGCCACTTCCCTAGCATGCCAAACACATTCTTTAGTGGTGTAGGTCCAATTAGTCCCTCCACTTGGCCCCCTTTTCTCTGGCAGGCCTAGGCAGTCCTACTGTATATCTGTAGCAGGTATAAGAGGCGTCTCCTATAGTTTCCCCTTCCCCACTGACAGGCCCAATAGGTTCCCCTCCCCCTCTGGCAGGGCTAATGGGATTCAATTACGGACAATTACCGCAAGCGCAAATGGATGGTACAGCACAGCCAATGTATGCACGCTTTTCACATGCGTTACTGTCTGGTCCAGTGTGGCCTTAGCCTTTCTTTTTTTTACCTGCAGTTCAATAAGTGTCAGTTTACCCTCGCTTAATTTCTATTCCCCCATTGTTTGCAGAACATCAGTATTTTGTAGGCTTTTAAAAAACATTTGAATCAGCCTAAAAGGGGATCAAATCAATAGGAGACAGACAGTTAAGGTGCCCATACACTACTTAGACATTAGACAGATGTCCAATCTGCCTTTGAAACAACAATATGGGAAAAGACCCTAAAGATCCTTCATACAGCACTCATATCCCTTGTAGCCCTATTATCCATATATAAATCAGACTTGTATTCCCTCACATTCTAAAAACGCCGCACCATAGTTATATAACATATAATAGATATACTATCAGGGTTATTCAATGAAAGTTCTTATCGTTAAAAATGGTGCTAATTTTGCCCCAACCAATCGGATGTTATCTTTCAAATGTAAAATAAGATCTGATTGGTTGGGGCAAAATTAGCACCATTTTAAACGATGAGAACTTTTATTGAATAACCCTGTATGTTCATAAACACCATATATAAAATATATCTCCCTGACGAAGCCACGGGAGTTGGTGAAACGCGTGTTGGTCTGTGTGAGTTCGGTGTCTGAGGCAAAGTTTTATCCCACGGATATGGATATTAACAACGTGTAAGATGATATTTACAGCACCGGTATGACCATCTGGGCAGAGTGTGTGAGCGAAGGAGTCTGTTTACTGACTGCTGGAGCCAGGTGAGGAGGAGGCACTGGGGCATGGAATAAGTACCGCAGCTTTTAGGGTTTGGATTAAAGCAGTTATTGGGTCCGTGAGCATAAAAATTGTACTTTGCAGCCTACCGTTTTAGTGCCAATATAGAAGTCTCGGTAGGACTTTAGCAAAGACTCTGGACAGTAGAGTAGCTCCGCTTCAGGGGAATACCCTTCAATACAGTTGTGGGACACCTGAGAATTACGGGACTTACCTGTGGGACTTTGTGATATCTAGTCACATATTGTTGGGATACGTACCTCACGGAGATGTCGGGACTCATTTTTGGAGATATAGTAGCTGATATCGGGGATGCCTGAGTTTTTTAGATATGATATTTTATATATGGTGCTCATGAATAAAGTATATCTATTATATGTTATATAACTATGGTGTGGGGTTTTTAGAATGTGAGGGAATACAAGTCTGATTATATATGGAAAATAGGGCTACAAGGGATATGAGTGCTGTATGAAGGATCTTTAGGGTCTGTTCCCATATTGTTGTTTCAAAGATAGTTTGGTTCCTTCAGCACCACCCAAACAAGGGGCCCCATGGCCTTATTTAGTAATTTGGGAGCGCGCCTCCATTGTATCTACCTAAGAACTGCCTAGCCTGTTCTTTTATGCAAATCAATGAGATCACAAAATGAATGGGTCAGATAGGAACATCTCGAGATAAAAACCGCCGCTCAAATCTATTTGTCTGCCTAGTGTATGGCCAGCTTTAGTGTTGTTGGTATGGGGACAGGTGTGAAACTGATCACAGAGACAATGACAGAGACCACACAGTACTACTAATGGTAACTTATCCTTTTGTTTATTGTCCTGGCACCAGTATAAGCATGAACTGGACTCCAAGGTTTCCTGTAACATATCAATTAAACCCTTTATTCCCATAGTACTGACCATTCATTGCTTTATTGTTATAATAAGGTTTGTACCTGTAAAAAAGGATAGAAATAGATTTAGATTTGTACTTTTATATAGTTTCTATAAGACTGTCTTCATTTGTTTGTGCATGAATGTTTTCTGTGCATGTATATGCACAGACTTTAAATTTATCACCTAAAAGCTGCAATTTAAATACAGTTCTTTATCCTAGGAGAGGGAGGGGATAGCGCACAGTGGGTTTACCGAGCTCCTGCCACATATTAGGGATATAAAGAAAGATTGGTAGATGGGTATCATGTGGGATAGTTCATTATACCAGGAGAGGGGAGAAGAAACCAGTGCGTACCAATCAATCATTTGTGTATGAGGCAGTCACAATGTGTACAATGAACATTCTATCTGACCCTGATTTAAGGGCCAATCAGAGCAGCTGCAATTCGTACAATAAATGTACCAGGGTCAATCAGAGCTGCTTTTTTCTACTTCCTTTTACAGGCCAGTGCAAACCAATCAATGCACATGCTGTGACTGTGCCAGGTCAATCACTGTGGAATAAAAGGGGAAATTCTAAAATTTGAATTTCTTTATGGAATACCGTATATACTCGAGTATAAGCCGACCCGAGTATAAGCCAAGGTACCAATTTTTACCTTAAAAAGTAATAAAACATGATTGACTCGAGTATAAGCCGAGGGGTTGAAATTTTGACCACTACTGCCTTTTAATACTGTATGGGAACTCTGCTGTCCATAAAAAAGCCTTATTCCTTGGCACTCCAGATGTTTTGGAAACTACAACTCCCATCATGCTTTAGTAACCGGGAGTTGTAGTTTCCAAACACTGCAGTGCCAAGGAATGAGGCTTTTTTATGGACTGCACCCCCCAGGAAAGGCCCCCAAGTTCAGTGAGGTAAGTAAGATTTAAGTACTCACTCGGGCCAAGTAAATATTTGTGGAATCTCCAGCTGCCAATCATCTTGTACAAGCTAACATCATTTCCACAATTATTTACTTGACCCAAGTATAAGCCAAGGTCGGGATTTCAGCCTAATTTTAAAGACTGAAAACCTTGGCTTATACTCGAGTATATATGGTATGTTTTGCTATGGAGCATTCGGAAAAACATTCCAATAAGTTAAACCTTACCCTTTCATACTTACTTTTACCTTCCATCCCTCGGATCCTACAGCATGCATTAACTGTTGGTATCACTACATACTTTTTAATCTTTCTCCCAATAAACAAAACAAATCTTGTATATAAATAATAACACACACAATGTAAATAAACATATTTATTAGTAATGATTACATTACAAGTGATATAAAAATTATAAAAGGAGCAATGGTAAAATATATCCTCATAATAATCACCCATGTATGTAGATAAATGACTGCAATAAAGTTCAAAGCCAGAGTTGCTCTCTATTACTTGGAGCTCTTATAAATATTGTGCAGTTATGTTTAACTTGTTTGTTTAAGTTTCCACATAGAATTCTACACAATGCATATTATTACAATCCCTGCTGTAAGGACAAGGATTCTCAACAGTGAAAACCGATGTAAAAAAACGGTTTAGCAGATTAGCCTTTTTGGCATCCTCTACAACCATCTCAGCCCCATTATTTAATGGTTCCACATTCTCAGTCCTCATCTTTTTGCCATTTATATACTTAAAAAACCTTTTGGGTTGGACTTGCTTTATTTGGAAATCCGTATTTCATTTTCTATTTGAGCTAATTTAATTGCTTTCTTGCACTCTTTATTACAGCTTTTATACTCCCTGTAAGCCTGTTATGTTCCCTCTGATTTCAAAATTGTAAAAACCTTTTTCTTTTTTTCCCATTTCCCTTTTTACCTGAGCATTAAGCCATGCAGGAGTGGACCTAGTACAAATTTAGAAATTTATTTGTTGAATATCCCTTTAAAAGTGGTCCACATCTGCTCAGTATCTTCACCTAGAAACCATTACCCCCAGTCTATGAGCAAGAGTGATTCCTTTAACAGCATAAATTTAGCTTTCCTAAAGTTAAAAGTTTTTATTACCCCAGTGCACTTTTGTTTTATGCAACCTATATTAAATGACACATATCATGGTCACTATTCCCTAAGCTTCCCATTACCTTCATCTCCAAATGAGCTCAGGGTTATTAGATATCACTAGATCCAACAACACATTCTGTCTAGTAGGAACGTCTACCATCTGTGAAAGAAAATGCTCATATAGGAAATTTAAGAACTTTATACCTTAAAGTGCTGGCAATGCCCTTACTCCAATCTATGACAGGGTAGTTAAAATTCCCCATACCAGCAGCCTTCGCCAACTGCATATGGAGATTCATTTCCACCTCTTCCCCGGCATTTCGCGGCTTATGACATAGCACTGAAACAGAGTAAAAATATGGCGTCTTCCGTCCTCCCCACTTACGTCACTCCTAGTTCCTCACATTTGGAGTCAGGAAGGATTTTTTTCCCCCCTTTTTAGCTGGTTTTTTTTGCCTTCCTCTGGATCAAAAGTTGTAGGGTTAAAAAAAAAAGTGAATAGGTTGGACTTGATGGACGAATGTCTTTATTCAACCTTAATTACTATGTTACTATGTTACTAGGGGTCCTCTCTTGCTGTTGGGCTGTCCAACGTGCCATTCGGCAATGGGCGTCCCTCTCCCACAATCGATACAGTGTAGAAAGGAAGATGTGTTCGCTGCTGCACAGTTGTAAAGCTTCATAAAACCGCAACCAAACTTCTTGGTTTGAACCTCATTTAAGGCACTTCCCATGAGCGAGTATCTGAGCGATTTCCTGTTTTTAAAGAGATTTTTCTGTTTTAGAAGAATTGACCGCGTTAAAAAAAAAGCGTTTATTAACTGTGGTTGCAGCCTAGTAAATGTACTAACCTAACACTATTTATTTCTAGGAGGGTGCCTGTGTAAGTAATTAATCACTAGGTATTTTATTTTTTTTTACTACTTACTGCTTGAATAAGGTGGTAGGAATTGTTTGAGTAACTCAAACAGATGGATTACTAAAACAAATACTTGTGTTTAAAAAACACTGTTACCTGTGGAGCGGGGGGTGGTAGGAGACAAAGGAAAGGGGTTTTTTTTCTCTCTCTCTCTCTGATTGGATGGGGGTTGTAACTAATTGGTTTAAATTGGCTGAGGCCTGTTGGCTCTGGTTGGTTTTTGAACCTCATTTAAGGCCTTTCCCATGAGCGATTAGCTCTGAGCGATTTCCTGTCTTAAAGAGATTTTTCTGTTTTTAAGAGAATGACAGCGTTAAAAAACTAAAGCGTTTAAAACAAGAAAGCCCTTAAGAACAACACTATTTCTCTGCTGTGTATTGCTGTTTAGTATGGACAGTTTTGTTGGGGCCGCGCGAATGTGCATCCTGCCGCATGTATGGGATCTTGGAGCAGCCGCCCCAGGGGACCTATGTATGTGTCAGATGTGAGTGGGTTGCCCATCTGGAATCTGAGGTACAGAATCTAAGGGGTAAACTTGCAGCATTGCAGGACTTGGCAAACCTGGGGGAAATGCAGGTACTGGCAGGGGCCAGTTAAACTGGTGGGGGGAGATGGGGAGATAAGGTGGAGAAGGAAGATAGATTTGTTAGGGTCACCAGGGGAAGTAGGGGACGGAAGGATAGGGGGGCTTCTTCCCAGCTGGTCGATCCCAACAGATTTGCATTTTAGGTGAAGATGTGGAGGACGATGGCTCGGAAGCAGCATGTATGGGAGCGGGCCTTCCCTGAGCACCCAGGCGACGGCCATCTCCAATACAAGAGGGAGGGAGAACTGGGGGCTAGGAAGGATAGACAGGTGGTAGTGGTGGAGGGGATTCTATTATTAGAAGGGTAGATAGGGTAATCTGTCGCCAGGACCCTGCATGCCGAACAGTGTGTTGTCTGCCTGGTGCTAGGGTTCGATGTGGTGGATCGTGTAGACAGATTATGGGTGGGGCTGGGGTGACCCGGCGGTCTTGGTTCACATTGGTGCCAATGACAAAGTTAGAGGTGGAGGTGAGGTGAGGTCCTTAAAAATGATTTCCGAGAATTAGGGGCCAAGTTAAAAGCACGGACCTCCAGGGTAGTGATTTCAGAAATACTACCGCAGCCACGTGCTACGCAGGTAGGCAACGGGAGCTCAGGAGTATAAATGCGTGGCTAAGAGAGTGGTTGTAGAGG
Source organism: Hymenochirus boettgeri (assembly GCA_019447015.1). NCBI lineage: Eukaryota > Metazoa > Chordata > Amphibia > Anura > Pipidae > Hymenochirus > Hymenochirus boettgeri. Next base: position 26,501,631 of record CM033474.1, read on the forward strand.
GATGGGGGGTTGTGTTTTAGAGAACTGGGCTGACTTTTCTGTTGGCTACAGGCTCTTTAGTATGACGGATTGCACCTCATGGTGATGGTGCAACTGGTTTGGGGGAGAGATGGCTAGGGGGTTGGAGGAGATTTTAAACTAGGTATGGGGGGGGGGGAAAGTTAACTACACAGGGGTAGATAGAGAAGTTAGGGATATGGGGCTAGTAACACAACGGAGGGAGGAGAGGAGGAGGGGGAGCATAGAGGAGAAGGAGGCAGTAGACCATGTATGGAAGTAATCAATGATAATCTAAAATGTATGTTACAAATGCAAGGAGTCTGGCTGGAAAAAACGGGACAAACTTGAAATAATGCGTTAAAGGAAAGGTATGAGTAATTGGTATAGCAGAATCATGGCTTAATGATTCACACGACTGGACAGTAATATTGAAGGGTACTCCTTATTTAGACATGACCGAGTTAATAAGAAAGGAGGAGGAGTATGTATGTATGTTAAACAGGAATAGAAGCCAAATTTAAAAGATGGAATAGATGGGGGAGGGACAACGATGCGGCAGAAACATTAGGGGTGGAACTGTGTACAGGAAGCAAGAAGGTGGTAAATTAATTTTGGAGTGTGTATAAGCCGCCAAATGCCGGGGAAGAGGTGGAAATGAATCTCATATGAAGTTGGCGAAGGCTGCTGGTATGGGGCATGTTCTGGGTATGGGGGATTTTAACTACCCTGAAATAGATTGGAGTAATGGAACTGCAGCACCTCAAAAGGTATAAAGTTCTTAATTTCCTATATGAGCATTTTCTTTCACAGATGGTAGAAGTTCCTACTAGAAGAATGCGTTGTTGGATCTGGTGATATCTAATACCCAGAGCTCATTTTGGAGATGAAGGTAATGGGAAGCTTAGGGAATAGTGACCATGATATAGTGTCATTTAATATAGGTTGCAGAAGAAAACTAAAGTGCACTGGCTTAACAAAAACTTTTAATTTAGGAAAGCTAATTTTATGCTTTTAAAGGAATCGCTCCTGCTCATAGACTGGGGGGAACTGTTTCTAGGTAAAGATACTGAGCAGATATGGACCACTTTAAAGGGATATTAAACTATAACATTTCCAAATCGGTACCTTTAGAAACAAGTGTAAAAAAATTAGGTCACACCTGCATGGCTTAATGCTCAGGTAAAAAGGGAAATGGAAAAAAAGAAAAGGGCTTTTTAAAATTTTGAAAGCAGAAGGCACAGAACAGGCTTACAGGGACTTCAAAAGTTGTAATAAAGAGTGCAAGAAAGCAATTAAAACAGCTAAAATAGAAAATGAAATACGGATGCCGAACAAAGCAAGTCAACCCCAAGATGTTTTTTAAGTATATAAAGGTAAAAAAATGAGGACTGAGAATGTGGGACCATTAAATAATGGAGCTGAGGTGGTTGTAGAGGATGCCGAAAAGGCTAATCTGCTAACCGTTTTTTTACATCGGTTTTTACTGTTGAGAATCCTTACAGTAGGGATTGTAACAATGTGCAGGGAGGAAATGAAGAGTTTTCACATTGGATAACAGAGGATATGGTACGGAATCAATTAGAAAAAGTTAATATCAATAAAGCGCCAGGACCAGATGGATTGCATCTAGGATTTTAAAAGAGCTTGTTCAGTTCTAGCAAGACCCACTGTGTCTCATATTTTCAGATTCGCTTTTGTCTGGGGATGTGCCGCTGGATTGGAAAAAAAGCCAATGTAATACCAAATTCAAAAAAAAGTAGTCGTTCACAGCTGGAACTATAGACCTGTAAGCCTAACATCAGGGTAGGAAGGTGATGGAAACTTTGTTAAGGGATCATATCCTTGACTTGTCTCCAGAGATCATCTTATTAGTAGTAGTCAGCTGGATTTATGAGAAATAGATCATGCAGACAAATTTAATTGGTTTTTATGAAGAAGTGAGTAAGAAGTTAGATTCAGGCACAGCTGTGGATGTGGGTAATTTGGATTTTGCAAAGCCTTGATACTGTGCCACATAGGCGACTAATGTATAACTGAGGACTGTTGGCCTTGAAGAAAACATTTGTTCATGGATAGAGAAACTGGTTATTGGACCGCAAACAGAGAGTGGTGGTTAATGGAGCTACATCTATGTGGGCTAAAGTTCTAAGCGGAGTTCCTCAGGGTTCTGTACTGGGGGCGCTTCTGTTAATTGTTTATAAATGACTTAGAAGGGGGCATTGAGAGCAAGGTCTCTGTGTTTGCTGATGACACTAAATTATGCAGAGCTTTGGAAACTTCCAATGATGGCAAGTGCTGCAAGCAGACCTAGATAGATTATCAAAATGGGCAGCAGAATGGCAGATGAGATTCATGTGATAAATGTGATGCATTTGGGATTAATAATCCCTGTGCCCACCTACCATAAATAACTCTGTGTTAAGTGCATCTGAAATGGAAAAAGATTTGGGGGTTCTGGTAGTAGATAACAGAAGCTGTAGCAAACAATGCCAGGTAGCAACAGCTAGAGCTAGCAAGATATGTGTATTGTAAAAGAGGGGAATGGAATCAAGAGAGAAAAATATTATTCTCCCTCTTTACAAGGCACTGGTAAGGCCACATTTGGAATATGCGGTGCAGTTTTGGAATCCCTATACAAAAGGGACATCTTGGAAATTGAGGCAGTTCAGAGAAGGGCAACTAATTAATAAGGGGAATGGAGGGGCTTGAATATGCAGGCAGATTAGACAAGTTAGGGCGTTTACATTGGAGAAGCGGCGGTTGCGTGGGGACATGATAACCTTATACAAATATATTATGGCCCATACAGTGAACTCTCTGGTGCATTGTCACTAATAGGTCATAAGAGAGGGCGACGGGGACATCCTTAAGGTTGGAAGAAAAGAAGTTTCATCTTCAGGTTAGGAGAGGTTTCTTTACAGTGAGAACGGTGATGAAAACTGTGGAACTGTCTTCCAGCGGAGGTGGTAATGGCAAGTCATTGAATAACTTTAAAAAAGGCCTGGATAAGTTTCTAAAACTAAAAAATATTGAGAATTACTGGTATTATGCATATAGATCTGGTTGATCTCAGGGATACTTTCGATTGCCGTTTGGAGTCAGGAAGGAATTTTTCCCCCCTTTTTTAGCTGGGGTTTTTGCCTTCCTCTGGATCAACTGTTAGGTAGGTTAAAAAAAAAAAAAAAAAAAAAAAGATAGGTTGGACTTGATGGACGAATGTCTTTATTCAACCTTAATTACTATGTTACTATGTAATAAAAACATGTTTTTTATTTGCATCTTTTAAAAATCTCACCACAGCCAGGAACGGATAGTAGAAATGTCCTACGCGTTTCGGGGAGAGCCCATAGTTATGGACACAACCATGTCCTTTACAACCACTTTTGATATTTTATAGGTATTGGTCCCCCAGCCCAAACACAACCTTAAATCCAGAAACTCCCCCGATAGTTACTTACCTTCCCCTCTTTCCCCACCGCACAATCCCGGCCCTCTGCTGCAGAACTGCAAGCAGGGGCGGGACCGGCTGCAACATCAGTGATTGGCTGAGAGTCAATCAAGGACGCGGCTGCTGCCTGCTTAGAAGGCGGAGGAGAGAGGCAAGGTAAGTAACTATCAGGGGAGTTTCTGGAGATAAGGTTAATGTGGTTGGGGCTGGGGGACCAATACCTATTAGATATAAAAAGGGTTTGGAGCTAGGGGGAGGGAGACCAAATCGTGTGGGAGAGGGAGGGAGGCCTGCAGTGGACTCTGCTATCCACCTGGTGGCCACTTTTTTAGACTTTGTGGGGGGATTCCAGGAGAACCATTTGGAGCTGGGATGTAAGGTAAGGATTATATTACACTACACAGTGGGACCAGTAGTGGGGGAAATTATAGTTTTGGGGGTGGACATGCCCTTTAATCTATATAGTTTGCCATAAATCCAAGGCCCAGGTTCAGTCCCTTCTCCAGAGAGTTGAAAGGTTTCATTAATTTGTACTCCCATACCTTCCATCCATTCTCTGTTTTAAAGTTCCCCTTAAGGACCAAGATTCTTAGATGGTTTATGGTGGTGTTAAAATGGTTCCCTACTGGTGTGTCCAGTTTTTTACTTGTCATAGTAAAGCGGTGGTGTGTATTCCTCTCTCAGCTTTGGCCAATCTCTCCTTTTGGGCATCTAGTGCACTGTATTAAGTACACCACGTTGGATGAAGATAAGTTTTATTGGCCATGGATGCTGTATTCCTCTAATATGCCTGGAATCTATTTTGTCTGAATTGCAGATGTTTGGGCAGGTTTTGCATTGTTTTTTGCTACAGGAATATGTTCCATTTTTTTGGGGTGAATCAAGGCGCTTCTTGTTATTAGTCTTTTTAGATTTGGGGGCTGCCTGAATGCCAGAAGTGGTGGGTCTGGGAATATGGTTTGGAGCCTCTAAAGAACTGTCAATCACCCAGCCCTCCCCCTGGCACACTACATGTAGAAAATATCCATTCTATAAAAGTAAAGATTATTTCTCGGTCACTGCATGGCTAATTGATTCAGCATTAAGATCAGGAAAAGGAATAAGCATTATCTGTTGTTCTGTGCCTATTCTGTACACCAAATCCTGCAGTTCCTATGTAGCACTGTACCTAAATAAAATCAATTACAAAGCCCCCCCCCCCCCCCCCCCACACATACATACCTTCAAACTCCTACAGCTAAAAGAAAATCTTACTTGATTCAAGCAGTGATTACAACTCCCAGTGCTAGTTACCTTCCCATAGCAAAGCAGTTTTACTTTCACTATAACACAAAATCACTGGGATACAGATATTGGCTGTAATGAAGCACATGCTCCACACTCTAGATGTGCCTCAGTTTTCAGAGGGCGTGGATACAGAGAGAGGAGAAATGCATACTAACTAGGAGTGAGCTGAACAGGACATGAGGAGATCTAGTGACGGGAGCTGCCAGGAAAAAGTTCATGGCAAGTAATTTTTTCACTTTAGTGGTCCATTTAAAGTTGCCCATACACCATACAATCTCTGGTGGTATGCCCAATCGTTGGCCCTTTTCGGCATATTGGAAAAATTTAAATCATCACAATTCTAATCGTACGATCGGCATTGCTCCATGTATGGCCCACTTAAGAAGGAAACTCTTGCACATTTCAGACCATCTTTGGTGTAAAGAAAAAAAAAAACCACATACACAATATATTACTCCATGCGCACACACAAACAAAAAAGAACAGTCTCAGGTGGGCAACAAATATATGTATCTGTGTATACAGATTTAAGTATTTAGAAATTATTTTGTTTCTTTTTGCTATGTGTAAGTCATGGTTCTGAGTGGTGTAACTTAGTGGCAAAAACTTCTGTTACAGATTTTACAATTGAAAGGTTCTCTCCAGTGTGAGTCCGTGATGGGCTGTCAGATATCCTTTCTTGAGAAACACTGTCCACATTCTTTACATTCAAATGGTTTCAAACTAGTATGAACAATATTTGTGGGCAATGATGAGTGATGCTTTTGATGAAGGATTTCCCACAATCTTTACAGGGAAAGGGTTCCTCTCCTGTGTGAATGCGCAGATGATATATTAGACTCCTCCGTTGTCTGTAACTTTTCCCACATTCTGAACACACAAAGGCCTCTAATCTGTGTGAGTCAATTGGTGATTTTTAGACTGTGGCTGTGAGAAAAGCATTTCCCACACTCCGTACATCTAAAAGGTTTAATCCAGTATGAGTTTTCTATGTGATTAAGTCCTCCCCACAGACGGAAGCATTTACCACACTCTTTGCATTTATATGGTTTCTCCCCTGTATGAAGATTTTGATGTGTTTGGCAATTTACATAAGAAGCAAATCGCTTGTACACTCAGGACATGCATAGGTTTCTCCCCAGTGTGTATACGTTGGTGGCGGACTATAATCAATCTATCACACAACATTTCCCACACTCTGTACAGGCATGTTTTTATCCTTTGTGGCGGTTACAGTGTCTCTGTAGTTAAGCTTATAGGTAAACCTTCCACACGTAGAACAATATAAGCTTAGCTCCAGCGTGAAGCCACTTGTGCTCTCTAAGATTCATGTGACTTCTAAAAAGTTTCCACACTAGAACAAGCTAATGGTTCTCTCCTGAGTGAATCTGAAAGTGTGCAACAAGTCGATATTTCAATTTGAATCCTTTCCCACACTCTGTGCAAGTGAAAGGTTTCTTTTTAGAATGAACACTAAGGTGAATTCTTAAACCCCCAGATTGAGAAAATCCTTACCACATTTGGTACAAATATAAGGCTTATATCCAGTGTGGGTGCGTTTGTGATTATATAAAGTTGATTTTGATTTAAATGATTTTCAACAATCAGAGCATTTAAAAGCTCGAAATCTTTTATTCTTGTAGAGGTGAAAGGTCCTCCCTGTATGAGAAACAGTGGTGGTTTGTAAGATACCTCTGTGTGAGAAACATTGCCGCAGCAGTGCAGGAGAACCGTTCTAATCGCATGAATGCGCTGATGAATGATGAGGTGTCTGTGATTGCAGAATCTCCTCCGACATTTAATACAGACAAAAGCTTTATTGGGCTTGGGTTCTGGAGACCATATTGTGTTTGGCGCTTTGGACAAACATATTTCTGAGCTGAGGTTTAAAGAGAGATTTTATGTTTTTTTCTGAAATTTTTTTTTTCTTTAGCCATTATGGCAATCTTTTTGGCAGCAGAGTTTAAAAAGGTTTTTAGTTTGGCCATTAAAACATCCTTAGCGTCCCTCTGTTTTCCAAGCTGCAGATTTTTGTTCGTTCTTTTATTGAAATGTCCACAGTGGTAGATTTATTGGGTTCCTTTGTTTGTTTATTGTGTGGATTGGATACAGAGTCACCACATTGGAGAGTTTTCCTGTTTGGGCAACTTGTGATTTGTTTCTGATCCGTAAGGAATAACCTGTATCCAGATGCATGGAGTCCCTTCTTCATCTCCATGTTTTCTGAGAAAGTAAAAAAAAAAATCACCCAGTATTCTAGAACAGCCAATATAGATTAAAAGGGAACAAATGCAAGGCCCAACTTGAATGCACAAAAACACATTGTCTTTCACAATGCATTCCAACTCTAATTCAGATTGTTGGAACAATGTGATTTGACACACAGTGGAGACCGTCCGATTGCATTGTACTGGGAAATTAGCTACAGCCAATAGCATGCTGCTTCTGGTAACAATAGTAACATAGTAATTGGGGTTGAATAAAGCCATACGTCCATCAAGTCCAACTATTCACCTCCCTTCCTGACTCCAAACGGCAATGGAAAGTAATCCCTGGTCAACCAGATCTATATGTATTAATACCAGTAATTTCAATATTTTTTTAGTTTAGAAACTATCCAGGCCTTTTTTTAATGCTATTTAATGAACTTGCCATTACCACTTCTGGAAGACAGTTCCACAGTTTTCACCGGTTTCACTGTAAAGAAACCTTTCCTACCTGAACATGAAACTTTTTTTCTTCAACCTTAAAGGATATCCACGGTACTCTGATATGACCTATTGGTGAACAATGCAACAGAGAGTTCATTGTATGGCCCATTAATATTTTATAATATAATTTTGTATAAGGTTATCATATCCCCATGCAAACATCGCTTTAGTTGCCCTTCTCTGAACTGCTTCCATTTCCAAGATGTCCCTTTTGTATTGGGATTTCAAAACTGCACCGCATATTCCAAATGAGGCCTACCAGTGCCTGTAAAAGGGAGAATAATATTTTGCTCTCTTGATCTACCTCTTCTTTATACAAGGACAATATCTTGGTAGCTCTAGCTGTGGCTGTTGGCATTGTTTGCTACAGCTAAGTCTATATACCAGAACCTCAAATCTTTTTCATTTCAGATCACTTAACACAGAGTTATTTATGTGTGTGTAGGTGGCACAGCATATTAAATCCTAAATGTATCACCTTACATTTATCAACATTGAATCTCATCTGCCATTCTGCTGCCCATTTTGATAATTATCTAGGTCTGCTTGCAACACTGCACATCATTTAAAGTTTCCAAAGCTTGCATAGTTTAGTGTCATCAGCAACACGGAGATCTTGCTCTCAATGCCCCTTCTAAGTCATTTATTAAACACATTAAAAAGAAGCCCGCCCAGTACAGAACCCTGAGGCACTTCGTTAGAAAATTAGCCCACATAGATGAAGCTCCATTTACCACCACTCTCGTTTGCGATCCAATAACCAATCTCTATCCATGCACAAATGTTTTCTTCTAGGCCAGCCTCAGTTTATACATTGTCACCTATGTAGCACAGTATCAAAAGCTCGCAAAATCCAAGTATACTACATCAGTGCTGTGCCTGAATCTAAATTCTTACTGCTTTTCATAAAAAACCATTAAATTTGTCTGGCATGATCTACTTCTCATAAATCCATGCTGGCTACTACTAATAAGATGAGCTCTGAGGACAAGTCAAGGATATGGTCCCCTAACAAAGTTTCCATCACCACTGATGTAGGCTTACAGATCTATAGTTACCAGGCTGTGAACGACTACCTTTTTTGAATATTGTATTACATTGTTTTTTCGAACCAGCGGCAATCCCAGACCAAAGTGAATCTGAAAAGATGAGAAACAGTGGTCTAGAAAACTGAACTAAGCTCTTTTAAAATCCAAATCCGAGGATGCAATCCATGTGGTCCTGGGGCTTATGATATTAACTATGTTAATTGTTTCCATACCATATCCTCCATCAGCCAATGTGAATAATCTTCATTTCTCCCCTGCAATTATTACAATCCCTGCTGTAAGGACTATGAATCTTAACAGTGAAAAACCGTGTAAAAAAATGTTTAGCAGATTAGCCTTTTTGGAATCCTCTACAACATCAGCCCCATTATTCTCAGTCCATCTTTTTACCATTTATATACTTAAAAAACATTTGGAGTTGGACTTGCTTTGTTCGCAATCTTATTCATTTTCATTTTAGCTAATTAATGGCTGAGTGGGAGGTTACACCTTGCGTAAGTATCCTTATGATACCCACTTTGTAAAAATACAGAAGGAACGGAGCTCTTGCCCGCTTTCTAAGACTTGCACCCACTTACACGACATACTCTAATCTGATAATCTATTTGAGCTCTCGATAACTCGCCCGCAGCACGTTTTGAGAATTATAGATATGTGATAAATCTAAAGTAAGCACAGCCTACCTACCACACCCTCCCTCCCAACCCCCTTGAACCCCTTCCCATCCCTTGACCTCCCCTTCTCGATCCCCAATCCCTTTATCCAGATAATTAGGTTGCAACTGTGCAGTTTGGATGAACGCATATGCTTACTGTTTGTTTTTTGTATACAGTTTGGGATTTGTTATGATTTTGTGCTGATTCCCCGAAACTTTTTTAATATCGCACCATGCATTTACAGTTGGTACCAACAAGATAGGTCTGCCACAACCTATCAGGCGATGCAGCTTCGACAACCGCCATACATGACACACACATCCAAACATGCCTTACCTGGAATGTCAGAGGACTTCAGGATATGGCAAAACATACAGCAGTCCTCCAACACCTCAAACAAACAAAAACTCACAAAAACCCACCTGGTGGGCCAGCAAAAACTATACCTTAAACAAACCTGGGCGGCGGATGTTCCATGCCGAGCATACCTCTGCCTCAGAGTATTGCTATCTTAATAACAAAACAATGCAATTCGAATTACACGAGTCGAAGAGCTGGATCGCTAGGGCAACTTTTTGTTTCTACGTGGCACTCTACAGTCTAAGCCCATCATGGTTATGGGCTTATATATTCCCCCACCTTTTGATATGTCAGTTATCACATAGGCATCAGTATATGGGGGATCACCCTGATATCACCTGATATCCGCAATGGCTTGGGGATTTAATACAGTCATGAACCTTACCCTCGACAGAATGCATCCAACGATTGGTCCCCACCGCCTAACCACACACAAGGTTTAAACAGGTTAATGAAAGTATCATATGGTTGACGTGTGGGTCATCAACACCCCACGATAGGGCCTACCCCTGCTACTCCCCACCCACCCTACTATGTCCAGGATTCATATGATTTTAACCAATGTGCAATTACTCTCCCTCTTGCAGGACTCCAGGGACTCACCAAAACTCTGTCTGACCATTCCCCATGCTGGGCACCCCCAATGGGCAAAACGCCTACACCCCCTCACTGGAAGCTAATCCATTTTGGCTTAATCTACTTCCAGAGGACCCTGACCTCTCAGAATTAGGAAGAAATTTTTCCAATTCAATAAAGACACCATTAGTCCCATAGCGTGTGGGAACATTCAAACTCCGCACGTATGACCTCACAAACGCAATGACAAATTAAACCAGTCAGCCAGCTGAAATAGCATCCAAGCATTAAAAAGCCTTCACTAGATCCAAATAACCCCTCCCAGAAAAAACACACAAGCCCTCAGACCAAAATAAAAGACCAAATTCTCTTACAGATTCAATTGTCAACAAAACACCTACTTTTTTAAAGCCCAAAACTTCTATGAGCAAGGAGACAATGCGGCAAATTACTAGCCTTATTGCTAACCACAAGCATAAGCCACCTATAACTATCACCCTTAGACCAGCCAGCATACCACCCATTACAGATCCCCAAGACACAATAGAACACTTTGCAACCCTCTACAAACAAATATACTCCTCAACTCTAACCTACACGATACCGAAAGACAGTTACCGTAGTAGTATCACTCTGCCTATCTACACAACACAAACAAACTACTTGCACTGATTTCCGTGTTTGAATCCACAAACTATCTCCCTTCTTAAAAGGTACAAAGCCCCTGGTACAGACAGGCTCCGCCTCAGTTTTACCACTGCTTACTCCGAATCTTAGACCCAAACTACTTGACTAAATAACCACATGTTTTAGCACTCAAACCTTCCACAAACTATGTCAGAAGCCTTAATCATTCTAATCCCTAAACCGGACAAGAACTCTACAGGCCGATTTCACTATTGCAAGTAGACGTTAAAGGGCCTGTCCACCCCCAAAACTATAATCCCCCAACTACTGGCCCCACATGTAGTGTAGTTTAATCCTTACCTCACATCCCAGCTCCATAGGATTTCCTGTAGTCCCCCCCCAAAGTCCCAAAAACTGCCCACCAGGAGGCTAGCAGAGTCCATATAGGACTCTGCCTGCTACCTGGCCTCCGGGAGAAGTTTGCATGCGTACTGCAGCCCTTCTCCCCCTCCGTTATCCCTCGTGTAAATGTTTAATACATACGTAAATGTTATAAGTCCACCACTACCTCTCTCCTCTGGTACCTCTACCATCACAGACCCTCCGCCCTCTGCTGCATTTTTAAGACGTGGAGGCGTGCGAAGGGGGGAGGAGTTTGGGGGCTCTAAAGAAAAAAACCTAGCGGTTGGGGCTGGGAGCCCAGGGGGATCTTATATAAAAAAAGTGTATTTTAGGGTGGACATACCCTTTAAAATCTTGGCCAAACTACTCTCTCTCAGACTGAACAAGGTTATACATTCACTCATACATGATGACCAGACTGGTTTTATCCCGGGAAAAAAATGCCTCATTAAACACCAGAACGTCTATTTTTAAATCTCAGTGCCCAGCGTGATACGATGGGAACAGATGTGTTGTGAGCTGGATGCGCACAGGCCTTCGATCGGTGGAATGGGCCTTCCTATAAAGGGTCCTCCACTGGTTCGGTTTTGGCCCCGGCTTCATAACCGGGCCAAGGTGACAGCTAATGGCTGGACCTCGGTACCATTTCCCCTCACAAGAGGCACCGCCAGGGATGACCCCCTATCCCCCCTTCTATTGCCCTACGTCGAACCACTTGCAATTAAATACAGAATGACCCCCACAAATTAGGGGCATGTCCCTAGACACGCAAACTGAGACAATCAGCCTGTACGCTGACGAAATGCTCCTATACCTAACAGACCCCGACATATCACTACAAACACACCCCACAAATAATCAATGAATACAGAGGTTTTTCAGGTCTGCAATTAATTGGAACAAATCCCAAATACTCCCCCTAGACAATTACCCCCCCACCCAGTTGAGCATGCAAACTCCCCTCAATAGAGTGGCCGCTATAAAATATTTAGGCATCCAAATCACAAGGAACCCACCGGACTACATAGCACTCAACATAGAACCCTAATTCAAACTATCAAAAATAAAATACAAATTTGGAGCAAACTCCCACTGGACGTCACGGGCAGAGACACTCATTAAAAGATTCGGTTACCAAAGGCCTGTATATCTATGGCACTGCCCATATACATTCTCTCACAATATTTGAAAATACTCGATTCACTGCTAAAACCTTCGTTGGGGCCCACAGACAAAGTAGATTGGCTCCCCATTCACGCCCAGCGGAACTAGGAGGCCTGGCAGTTCCCAACCTAAACTTATACTATATAGCCTCGCAATACCCATTTGTATCATGGACAAAACATCAACAAGGATGCTAACACTACTCAAATCCCCCAAAATAAACTATTCCAACATCTGTATCTTATCCCCGAGGCATGCCTGGCACAAATGAATCACTCACACACCCACTCCTGCAAAAAGCCCTTAAATATGGGGCTGCCATTAAACACTTAGCCATACTGCAAATCATAGCAACATCCAGGGCTTTTGACAACAAATAATCCAATTTCTACACGACTATATGGGTCCACCGGTGGGTCTAGACCCCCAAGGTTGCATCCTAGGCATACTGGACGATACCCCTGCTGATAAGTATTTCAAAACTTTCCTTAGGAAAATACTATTTCTAGCAGGAAACGGATGCCCGTACCTGGATTTAACCAGTGCTTCCACAACTGGACTCCTGTAAAACATCAGTGAACGCTATCCTCCCATATCAAAATACTAAATACCCACGAGGATGCCCAGCCAAATCTATAAAATATAGGGCAGATGGGAGGGATCCTCCAGAAACAAGTAAAATGTGGTTCTTCCTACTTCTCGAATGTGGCAGAAACCCCCCCCCTTACTAGAAATAGCAAGACTGTTAATGCAATCTACAACCAAAGCTAAAGCACACAGTTACAATCTTTCCTTTTTTATTTTTTTTTCTCTCCTTTTTCTTGTCATTGATAATGTTTCAATTCAACCACTGATAAGATAAGCATCTGTTCACAAGAAATTATGTAAAATTACGATATTTTGTTCAGTTTTAATAAAGAATTCCTCTGTATGGAGGGATAAAATAAAATTTAAAAATGCTCGGTATTGGAAACTATCAGGGTTATTCAATAAAAGTTCTTACCGTTTAAAAAAAGGTGCTAATTTTGCCCCAACCAATCAGAGTTAGCTTTCAAATGTAAATAGGATGATGGGTGGGGCAAAATAGCACCATTTTAAATGATAGAATTTTTATTGAATAACCCTGTATATGTTCTTCCCAACTTTCTATTTTATGCATCTGCATTTGTTTTGTCAACCATAGTTTCATTAATCAAAACTCTTTTGCAGTCTGAAGTCAGGATGGCAGTTGGTATGTAAGAAATACATTCTGGAAAATTTCCTCCCCATTGATGGCTCATAGATTAACAGAGCATGCTTGCCCTTAAAGGGTATGTAAACTAAAAAAAAAACACTTTTCCTTACCTTACCATAATCTATAAACAAATACATGTAAATAGCACATATTCTGAGGTGTGTGTGTAGCTGCATGCCTTCAAGCCAGACGTACTGTTTTTGCCCAGGCTAAGCATTCCCACTCTTAACTTAACCTTTATTCCTAGTCTACTTTTTGTCCACCCTTGTCTGATTATCCAAGTATTAATGTCTTTTATCAGAGCCACTTGCTTGGGATAGACAGAATGTTTGAAAAACCTCACTTACATTTACAATTTGTCTAAACACGAATGGCTTGCGCTAAGGGACATTGAGAATTGGACGGATGTGGTTATCAAGCCATCAGACAAGGGTGGAAATATTATTATTTGGCCAGACAACAATATATAGAATGAGGCTATTAGAAACTGTCTTATGCCAATCTTTTGGTTTGTGGGGAGGGAGCACGTCTTTTCAGAGATCTCCTATGCTTCACAGCTTATGTTGAAACATGGTACCGCTACATAGACAACATCTTTTTCCTATGGAGTGGTACCAGAGACGGTTGTCAGATTTATCAGTATACTTAAATAAGCCTTTTTACAATTACTCACCTGCCATAGCTCCATTACCAGTGTTGAGTCTAGACGTATTAATTAAGAAACATGAAAACAGCTAATTACCTCTCTGTTCCGCAAACACTCTGGATAACTCACTTCTTCATTTTGCAAGTGCCCATACATGCCCCTAGAAATTCTATCCCTAGGGGTCAGTTTCTCCGAATTCGAGAGAATTGTACACTGGATTCGACTTTCTCAGTGCTCTCACAGAACCGACTGATAGATTCCTTGCTAGGGGTACCCGAAGGGCCTGGTGACTAGGAGTGCTCTAAAGCAAGCTAAACGATCACAAACTCGAACTCTTACAGCCCAAACCTCCCGATTCTGATATAAATCAATCAGATATATTACCACCTATGGTAAGGAATGGGATTCCTAAAAGTGCTCTAGGTAAATCCTGGCATATCATTAAAATGATAATACTATAGGTCGTTTTCTTACAGATATGCCCACAATTACAAGCCGGAAAAGCAAGAGCCTGGCAGATATATTGCAAGCAATCATTATACTAGAGCCCGGGAAGGTCCCACTCGTGGTAGCATGCTTAAAGACACATATTCCTGGGAAATTGCCCCTTTTGTCAATCATGTATATACCACAGAAATCTCTGACTCACAAAGTATGACATTTTCCTATTTTAACTGTAAAAGTGACCATGTGATATATGCCTCATATGCCCCGTGGACTTTATACATTGGCAAGACCAGACACAAAGATGTGAAACAAAGGTTGCCAAACACACTGTCTGACATAGACTGGCAGGAAAAAAAATAAGAGAGGGGTATATCCCTACGACCATTGCAGATCACTGACGGCCCATGGGGTGTCAATTCTTGGTCTGAGAAAATTAGGATAACTATTTGTGGCGGGAAATAGATAATAAATTCCTGCGCCACAAGAGTGATGGATTTACCAGCTTAAGACACTGTTTCCTGGTGGACTCAATAAATCCCTAGATTTCTCCCCGTTTTTATAACCCACCCTTGTCGGATAAAGCTATTGAGCTTTTGGACCATTTGAACTTTGCCTGTATGTGCCTCTTTTGTATATATGTGTTAACTCTACAGGATCTTCATATCAGTAAGTAAGCCCATATTTGATGAAGACTTTTGGAGTGGGGCCCACACTCAATAAAGGTACAGATAAGATCCAATTTTTAACTTAATTGCTGATAAGACTGCCTGACTACAGCTGGATACAAGCCGACAGCCAAGGATACAAACCTACAACTCTAGATTCCTTATCATGACATTATCATCTATGTATACTTACCTTGCCATTTGGCGATCTCATTGGATACTAACTGTGTTTTCATTGCCCATTAACATAGGATTTTCCTCTTCCCCTTTGTGCATTTTAGAAACTATATGCAACTTTGATGTTTTTCGCATCTGTTGTTCAAGCCACTAGGATGGACACACTTCAGGCTTTTACCATATTCCCAGGAAGTAACTTTTATTCTACTCATACTTTGTAAAGTGTGTCTGATCATATTATAATTTTGCCTAAACTTTAATCATTTTTGCCTGTCTGTCTACAATGATTTATATTGTATATACTGTTTTGCTGCCAAACTCTGTAAATTCATGTTTGTTTATGTATTGCAAACACCTTGGTGAGCTAAGTCTTGATTGGCCATTATTAGTGGTTGTTTACCGGCTCTACAAGTACACTATCTGACGTTGTAATTTGTCCGTATTCACGCGAGACTGCCTTTGCGTGGATCTGGGTCCAGTGACGTCACATATCTGGCAATACTTTGCGCAATTATGAAGACGGTATCCATGCCACTTGCACGTAGCTGAGAATCCCCAGTCCGGTGTTATCTGCAGGCACTCTGGTCTCTGCCTAAGTTCTTCCCCATGGGGACCCCTTTGGGGACTGTCTGACTACTACAGACATTTGACAGATAAGTATGATCCTACTTTCAGTATCCCATTCATGAGTGATTCCTGATAGGGTAGGAGACTGGCACTTGCCTATGGTTACTCTGTAGCAGGGGACTTCTGTATATATTTTTGTGGTTTTAAATTATTTTATATGTATGTCCTGAGGTATACCTCTTTTCGATTTTTGTACTAAATAAAGGGGGTGCTGCATTTCCTTTTCTTATTGATTTATGTTAATCCTCTATACATGCACACGACCCTATTGACTCACTGTAAGGGCAAGCATGCTATTTTTATTGTGGATTTATATAGCGCCAGCATCTTCTGTGGCGCTTTACAATTACACGTATACATCACATCTGGCCCTGCCCCCAAGAGCTTACAATCTAAGCACATTTATTTGACAGGGTGGAAACGAACTCAGGACCTCAGCGCTGCAAGGCACAGTGCTAACCACTGAGCCACCCTGCTGCCCAATCATGCTATTAAATCACTATAAGGCAGCAATGAAAGAGCAAATTTTCAGAGTGCATTTCACACATACCAACTTCTGTCTGTCCCAATGTAACACGTACCTAAAGAAACCAATTACAAAGTCCCCCCAACCCCCCACACACACAGCTAAAAGAAAATCTTCAAAGTCAAGCAGTGGATTACAGTCCCAGTGCTGCTTACCTTCCCCTAGCAAAGCAGTTTTACTTTCACTATAACAAAATCACTGGATGATGATATTGGCTGTGGGGGGATACAGATATCTCCACTGCACTAGCTCCACACTCAGCTGTGCCTCAGATTTAAGAGGTGTGGATACCTGAGAGAAGACATGCATAATAACCGAAGTGGACTGAACAGGACATGAGGAGATCTAGTTGACAGAGTAGTACTGAGAGCAAAAGGGATCAAGTTCCTAGCAACACTAAAAATATAGAATGGATAAAAGGCAAGTGATCTTTTTCACTTTAGTGTCACTTTAATACAGTTAGGGCCCCCATGCAAATGCGATTAAAGTAAAGGGAGACAATATTGATTGACCACGTACCATCATTGTACAATATAATGAGAAGATGTCCTCCCAAGAACCCTAATTTGCTGTAAACCATGACAGTAAAGGCATTAACTTTAGATTATAACTGTGTGTTAGTGCAATGGGTGGCCACACCTCCGTCACATGCTTTTCGTACAGGTCTGCTAAAGGAACAGAGAATACTAGTAGGTGTGACCTTCTGTAACATGTTCTATATTCCAGCAGAAGCTGGAGGGGTCATCAAACAATAATGGTCAGTGACCAAACTCTGATCTGGAATGCTGGGTGGAAGTTAGTTTGGTAAATTTCCCATGACCAAAATAAATAGGTAGACACAGATTTCTCTTAGATATCAATGTGTTTGCCTGATTAAAGGGATGTCCACCCACGAAACTAAAATTGCCCTAGTGTGGCCTCGATGTGTAGTGTTAAAAAATCCTTACCTTACACCTCTGCTCCAAATGGTTTCTCCTATAATGTATGTTCAAAGCTCCAGAAATTGAAGAGTAGGAGCTTCTGTGGTCATCCAGTCCATGCTTTTCCTTGTCCCCAGTAAGGACTCTGGAAAATAAATGACAGGTCCCTGCCACTGTCTGAGATCACTGGAACAAGGAAAAACCACGCAAGCTGGAATGTTATACCAAATTATTAGATCACGCCTGATCTAATAAATAGGACTCTGGCAATGTGCAGGGGATCCCTCCCCACATTCCGATCCCTTCCAGGCTGCTCCATCCCCTACCGATAGTGTAGGGTCACTCCAGCCCACCCCTACCATCATGTTGTTTTTTAAAACAAGCACAAAAGAATAGACTTATGATCCTCCGTTTGCTCAGCTCTGCATGTGGCAGCCCGCTCTGTGATTGGCTGATCACGCCAATCAAGATGTGGTCAAGCGGATGGCGTCCAGCCCCACAAAAGAGCCAGTTACAAAGGAGTGCAAGTCTATTTGGTGGGAATGTGTAAAAAAGTTAATATGGTGGTTGAAAGTGGGCTCGGGTACAACTACAAAAAGTTAATTTCTGTGTGGAGATACCCTTTAAAGGGGAATTTGGTGAAAAAAGAAATGAGAACATAAAGCTTAGCCATCATATTACTGTGTAACGATCCAAACTGGTGCCTCTATCTCAGCAGTCAATGAAAAATCCTGTTTGTTGGACCACCCATAAAAGCCACGCCCACAAGGGCTGACATCTACAGCTTTCCCGATGCACCGCTTTACTCAGAATGCGGTGCAAGCAGTGCCTACACAGTAGAACAAGGAGCTGAAGTGAAGGGTGTACACTGTGTAGTAAGAGCCAGTGCCAACTTTATTTACGAATGCATTTCTCTCGGTCCCTGCTGTTAACTGCTTTCTCCCCCCTCCATCCTGTTTGCTTTTATCTATGAATCTGTACGGTCCTTCATTCACAGTGATAATTGGAACCGATCTCTGCATAGACCTGACTACTCATTAACGCAACAAGAGGCTCTGGTGTGCATAGCAGGTCTATGCAGAGATCGGGTTACAATTATCAGTCGTGAATGAAGGAGCCGTAGGGATCATAGATAGAAGCAACAGGAGGGGGGGGAAAGAAAAGCGAGGAGAAAGACGTTAACAGCAGGGACAGAAGAGAAATGCATATAGTAAAGAAACATAGCAGCAGAGGATAGTGGAGGAAGGAAGAGCTGCCCCCAGCAGGGAGATACATCTGCAGGGAGAGGCTGTGTGATTCTAACTGGCAGAAGAGACTCAGAGATCATGAAGTTTTTAGGTTAGCAGTTTGTAGCCTATTTTCCATGGCATAGCTGAGGGCACAGGAGTGTCCCACCCAGATGACATCATTGGACAGGAAGCCTAGTATGGGCATCAGAAGTGCCCATAACAATTATGTCCCACCCCCAGACCAGAAAAAAATATGTAACAAAGTGGACAAAAAATAAAAGGTTTAATTCAAATAGTGACACCAATAGGATACTAGAGGGGAAGTGCTCCCTTATGGACATTGATTTTCACCAAAGTTCCCTTTAAAGGGCATGTCCACCCCAAAACTATAATCCCCACAACTACTGGCCCCACCATGTTAGGTAGTTTAATCCTTACCTCACATCCCAGCTCATAGGGTTCTCCTGTAAACCCCCCCCCCCCACCAAGTTCAAAACTAACCACCAGGAGGATAGCAGGCTCTACTGCCTGCTATCTAGCCTCGGTAGATATTTGCCAGCGGCACTGCAGCCCGGCTCCCCCTCCACTCTCCCCTCCCTCTCCCTCCCTCCTGTTCTAGCTCCCTACCCAAACCTAGCGCTAACCCCTTAATATGCTGCTCCCCCATGTCCCCCAGCCCCACCGCATTTTTTTTTTTCAAAAAGCTCCCCAAACTCTTACTTACCTTCCGCTTCTCTCCGCTGCACTGAATGACCGGCAGCGCGCGTCGTGATGGCGCGCTCAGCCAATCACAGACGCGACTGCCGGTCCCGCCCCTCAGGGGGCCGGCAGTGCGGCGGAGGAACGAGGGGATGGTAAGTAAGAGTTTGGGGGGCTTTCTGAAAAAAATATTTATGCGGTTGGGGCTGGGGGACATGGGGGGCATATTAAATCATGTTTAAGGGTGGACATACCCTTAAGTGTTGTCTGAGGCTGTGATTTGTCCTTTAAAACTACAAACTAGAAAGCAGATTATATTTATACAGACATAACATAGTCTTGCAAAAAGTGAAGTCCCGACAGTACGGCCGTATAAACCCGGGGGACGTGAGTATAGGAGCACTTTCATCTATTTATTCCCAGCAAGCTTCACTTTGTCTACAGGAATCCGGACATTTAGATACTGCGAAGATGGCAGAGAGGGGGATTCAGAATTGATCTTTTTACCTGTTGGTTTGGGGGAGCCCCATATTATGTATTTGTATTTTTAGGTGTGTGATTTACGCGAGTAGTAAATTATGTATTGCATATGGTATATTGTGTATGGGTTGGGAATAATACATTTTTCAATTTTGCAGTGAAATGTGCGTGTGCCCCATATAAGTGTACTTTGGGGGGGCCCTAACATTTTTGTAGGGTCTCTTATATTTGTGTGTACTTAGAATGTTTATACACTGGGAAGCACCACCGCAAAGGTGTTGCACAACTACACTAGTCAGTAGGGTGCAGGTAGGATACCTGTGTGTTGTAGATAACATGGTAACAGCGGAAATGTAAAAAAACTAAAAAGATGATTAGGCATCCAAATATTATCCATTACTTGATAATAGAGCTGCTACACTATGCATGTGTATGAAGGATTGTTGATAACTTACTGATCTGAAGTTCTATCGTTTTTCTCGTGCGTTTTGCCTTGATATTTTCAGATACTTTCCAACGGATGAATGTAATTCTCTCCAATACGAACCAGTGGAAAACCTGCGAAGTACAAAAGTTACACTGCATTATAATGTATAGCAATGGAAACTATCTGCGATGTACAGAGACAATAGGTTTTATGTTACAGGTGGATAAAGACATACGCCCATCTAGATAGTGTGCCCAACCCGGAGTCCCTCCTGCCCCATGAGTGGGCTGGCAAGGGGCTGTCTTGTCAGATCGTGTGTGGCCTGAGCTTTCTGGGGCGTGGCTTTGTGTGGATGGGGCAGAGTACACCTGTGGCCCAGTCACAATGATCCCTACTAACAAATGATCCTGAGAAAAAAAAAATGAAGGGAAAAAAAAAGCTGTCTACAGTGTACTATAAGGATTTTACCACCGAGGAGTTCCCTGACCATATGAAGCACAAGGCCGCAGGCAGTGCTTATACAGGGCATGGAACTCAGGGTGGCGTAAATCCGTATATTACACTGTAGGTAGCCTAATATTTCTTAATACAGAAGGCCAGCAAAAAATAAAATAAAAAAACCCAGCACAGACACACTCTCCCCCTACCTGTTTAGTCCTTTAAATAGGAATCCCGGTTTAATGTAAACATAGTAAAATTATTGAAAGAAAAAAAGGGCGAACTGGTCTGTCCACAATAAACAGGGCTTTCTTATATAAAAACTAATACAGGGAGGAGAAGAGACAGGGGGAGGGGAGTGGAATACAGGAAGTCACTCAGTGACATACTGAGTGATTGTAATATAGATTCTCGCCATTGCACCTCCCATTGGAAATGCCTAAACGTAGTATTATATCAGAACCAGAAGCAAACCCAAACCGTAAGTTTCACAATCCTTACATTTTCATCCAAAACTCGTGAGTTATTTATGTTGTATTCAGTAGATCATCTGGACTTAAAGTTTAGGTGATCTAACTGAATACACAGTTATACACATGATCTGGATGAATGAGAACCATCTTACTCCTGAGAATACTTACAACCCTGAATCATTGCCAGCAGGCTCTGCCTGCTTGCTGCTGTTGTGATTTGGTTAGCGTGTTACATGGCAGAAGGGCCGGTGCGGTAGCTCAGTAGCTGCCAATGGCTTGATGACAGTACACCTGAAAGAAGCACAGAGAAGTACTGGAGTGGAAAGGGAAGTATAGTTAGGTTTGGGAGGGGGGCACAGAGTTATGAATTTAACCCACCATATTGAAATCACAGCATAATTACTTGGGCTAAAATACTGTGTCCAGTACAGACCGTTCAAAGATGGCCATGGTTGTGTGGCCATCAGTCACAACCTGTCTCCATCTCTGACAAAAGGCTCATGTGTGTCAGTGTGGGGCAGGGAAGGGGGATACCATCAAACACCAGCCACACGCCATATTCAAAAGGGTCTGTACACAATGTAAGAGTAAAAAACAGGAGTAGCAGACCCCATATACATATAGCAAGGCAAAAGTGCTCCTAAAGCCACTTCCAAACAAACCTATTTTCAAAAAGGCATCCCAAAGTTTGAAAACAAATGCTCAAAGAATGGGTATACCACAAATAAATCACAGACCCCAGTTGGAACAACAACCCCACTGTGGACACAACAAGAAACTATATTTACTGCAAAAAAGCATAATAGCCCAAAAATGGTATGCAAGAAATCCCGCCAAATTTCTCCCAATGGAAATCAGAAATAAATGTCACATACTACAAAGATATATCATTGTTCAACATGATAGAAAAGCCCTATAATCTATAAAATTTGCAATGCGGGATAGACTCCCCACTTTCGGTAATGAAAACCCCTCCCAGTACTCCAACAGTAATGCCTGACCGATTTTAATGTATATGCTAATGTAGAATGTAAAAGTTAAAAGGAGGAAAAAAATTATTGAAATAACCGGCTTACGCAAACAAATTGTACTTAAAGGTTAAGTGTGTGTAACGTTTTATTGAAATATGACCAAATATATATAATCATTCAATAAACAATACTCGTTTGGAGGGAATTAAAAACAAAAAAAAAAAAAAAAAAAAAAACACGGAGGAGGAGAGCATCTCTCCACAAAGGAAATGATCTTTATGTTATCTAAAGTGGTCATATTCATCAGATTGGTTGCCCCTGTAAGCATATTCTCTATATGTACTGAAGGTGTGTTCTATATCAGGGGCGTAACTGAAGGGGGAGCAACTCGCAGTCATCATATTTTGCGGGTGGCCCATTTATCCTAGTTTATGCACTGCTCTATAGGCATTGCAGTGTCTTTATCACACTGCATTCATCTGCCATTCTGCTGACCATTTTTTGATAATCTATCTAGGTCTGCTGCAGCACTTGCATCTTTGAGTTTCCAAAGCTTGCATAGTTAGTGTCATCAGCAAACACAGAGACCTTGCTCTCAATGCCCCTTCTAAGTAATTATAAAAAGATTAAAAAGAAGCGGCCCAGTAAGGAACCTGAGGCATCACTTAGAATGGTAGCCCACATAGATGTAGATCCATTTACTCACACACTCTCTGTTTGCGATCCATAATACCAATGCCTATCCATAACAAAATGTTCTTCAAGGCCAACAGTCCTCGTGAACATTGGTCGGCATATGTGGCACAGTATCAAAAAGCTTTCGCAAATTCAGTATACCACATCCACGCTGTGCCGACATCTGAACTTCTTACTCACTTCATTATAAAAACAAGGTCCATTTGTTGGCACAATTAGTTCTCAAAATCATGCTGACTATACTAATAAATAGTTCTGGAGACAAAGACGGAATGATCACGTAACAAATTTCTAGCTTCCTTCCCTACCACTGTGACGGGTAGGACCCCTTACTGGTATGCAGGATCTTGCAATCCTTGGGTCTCCATCCCTTGTATTAGAGATGGTTGATCACCTAGTTGCTCAAGGTGGGTAACGGCCCCATCCATTAAGTAGTTCATGAGCGGTTCTATCAGCTTCTCCAACCTTAGACGGTAATCTGTTGGGAAGCAACTATGCGGAATGAAGCAACTACCCTTAAACCCCCTAACTTCCAAGTGACACTTAAAAATCATCTTCTTTCACCAACTCCTATGCCCCATTAGCCCCCTCCAGCTTATGCCCCCCCTTGCCAGTACCTGCATTCCCCCCGAGGTATGCCAAAAGCCCTCTGCACTGCTGCAAGTTTTCCCTTTTGATTCTTGTCACCTTTAGATTCCAAATGGGCAACACCACTTAATCGACAAGCACATGCTCCACACTCTAGATGTGCCTCAGTTTTCAGAGGGCGTGGATACAGAGAGAGGAGAAATGCATACTAACTAGGAGTGAGCTGAACAGGACATGAGGAGATCTAGTGACCGGGAGCTGCCAGGAAAAAGTTCATGGCAAGTAATTTTTTCACTTTAGTGTCCATTTAAAGTTGCCCATACACCATACAATCTCTGGTGTATTGCCCAATCGTTGGCCACTTTTCGGCATTATTGGAAAAATTTAAATCATCACAATTCTAATCGTACGATCGGCATTGCTCCATGTATGGCCCACTTAAGAAGTAAACTCTTGCACATTTCAGACCATCTTTGGTGTAAAGAAAAAAAAAACCACATACACAATATATTACTCCATGCGCACACACACAAACAAAAAAGAACAGTCTCAGGTGGACCACAAATATATGTATCTGTGTATACAGATTTAAGTATTTAGAAATTATTTTTGTTTCTTTTTGCTATGTGTAAGTTCATGGTTCTGAGTGGTGAACTTAGTGGCAAAACTTCTGTTACAGATTTTACAATTGAAAGGTTTCTCTCCAGTGTGAGTCCGTTGATGGGCTGTCAGATATCCTTTTTTCTTGAGAAACACTGTCCACATTTTTAATTCAAATGGTTTCAAACTAGTTGAACATATTTGTGGGCAATGAGTGATGCTTTTGATCGGAAGGATTTCCCACAATCTTTACAGGGAAAGGGTTCCTCTCCTGTGTGAATGCGCAGAGTGACTATTTAGACTCCATCCTTGTCTGTACCTGTTTCCACATTCTGACACCCAAGGCTCTCATCTGTGTGAGTCAATTGGTGATTTTTTAGACTGTGGCTGTGAGAAAAGCATTTCCCACACTCCGTACATCTAAAAGGTTTAATCCCAGTATGAGTTTTCTCATGTGATCTAAGTCCTCCCCACAGACGGAAGCATTTACCACACTCTTTGCATTTATATGGTTTCTCCCCTGTATGAAGATTTTGATGTGTTTGGCAATTTACATAAGAAGCAAATCGCTTGTTACACTCAGGACATGCATATGGTTTCTCCCCAGTGTGTATACGTTGGTGGCGGACTAATTCATATCTCATCACAAAACATTTCCCACACTCTGTACAGGGATGTTTTTTATTCCCTTTGTGGCGGTTACAGTGTTCTCTGTAGTTAAGCTTATAGGTAAACCTTTTCCCACACGTAGAACAAATATAAGGCTTAGCTCCAGCGTGAAGCCACTTGTGCTCTCTAAGATTCATGTGACTTCTAAAACGTTTTCCACACTCAGAACAAGCTAATGGTTTCTCTCCTGAGTGAATCTGAAAGTGTGCAACAAGTCGATATTTCAATTTGAATCCTTTCCCACACTCTGTGCAAGTGAAAGGTTTCTTTTTAGAATGAACACTAAGGTGAATTCTTAAACCCCCAGATTGAGAAAATCCTTTACCACATTTGGTACAAATATAAGGCTTATATCCAGTGTGGGTGCGTTTGTGATTATATAAAGTTGATTTTGATTTAAATGATTTTCCACACTCAGAGCATTTAAAAGCTCGAAATCTTTTATTTCTTGTAGAGGTGAAAGGTCCCATCCCTGTATGAGAACAGTGGTGGTTTGATAAGATCACTCTGTGTGAGAAACATTTGCCGCAGCCAGTGCAGAGACCGTTCTAAAATCGCATGAATGCGCTGATGAATGATGAGGTGTCTGTGATTGCAGAATCTCCTCCGACATTTAATACAGACAAAAGCTTTTATTGGGCTTTGGGTTCTGGAGACCATATTGTGTTTGGCGCTTTGGACAAACATATTTCTGAGCTGAGGTTTAAAGAGAGATTTTATGTTTTTTTCTGAAATATTTTTCTCCTTCTTTAGCCATTTATGGCAATCTTTATTGGCAGCAGATTTAATAAAGGTTTTTAGTTTGGCCATTAAAACATCCTTAGCGTCCCTCTGTTTTCCAAGCTGCAGATTTTTGTTCCGTTCTTTTATTGACATGTCCACAGTGGTAGATTTATTGGGCCTTTGTTTTTGTTTATTTTGTGTGGATCTGATAACAGAGTCACCACATTGGAGAGTTTTCCTGTTTGGGCAACTTTGTGATTTGTTTTCTGATCCGTAAGGAATCAACCTGTATCCAGATGCATGGAGTCTCCTCTTCATCTCCATGTTTTCTGAGAAAGTAAAAAAAAAAAATCACCCAGTATTCTAGAACATGCCAATATAGATTAAAAGGGAAACAAATGCAAGGCCCAACTTGAATGCACAAAAAACACATTGTCTTTCACAATGCATTCCAACCTCTATTCAGATTGTTGGAACACATGTGATTTGACACACAGTGGAGACCGTCCGATTGCATTGTACTGGGAAATTAGCTACAGCCAATAGCATGCTGCTTCTGGTAACATATAGTAACATAGTAATTGGGGTTGAATAAAGCCATACGTCCATCAAGTCCAACCTATTCACCCTCCCTTCCTGACTCCAAACGGCAATTGGAAAGTATCCCTGGATCAACCAGATCTATATGTATTAATACCAGTAATTCTCAATATTTTTTAGTTTTAGAAACTTATCCAGGCCTTTTTTAATGCTATTTAATGAACTTGCCATTACCACATCTGCTGGAAGACAGTTCCACAGTTTCACCGGTTTCACTGTAAAGAAACCTTTCCTAACCTGAACATGAAACTTTTTTTCTTCCAACCTTAAAGGATATCCACGAGTACTCTGATATGACCTATTGGTGAACAATGCACCAGAGAGTTCATTGTATGGCCCATTAATATTTTTATAATATAATTTGTATAAGGTTATCATATCCCCATGCAAACATCGCTTTAGTTGCCCTTCTCTGAACTGCTTCCATTTCCAAGATGTCCCTTTTGTATATGGGATTTCAAAACTGCACCGCATATTCCAAATGAGGCCTTACCAGTGCCTTGTAAAGAGGGAGAATAATATTTTGCTCTCTTGAATCTATTCCTCTCTTTATACAAGACAATATCTTGCTAGCTCTAGACGTTGCTACCTGGCATTGTTTGCTATAGCTAAGTCTGTTATCTACCAGAACCCCCAAATATTTTTCCATTACAGATGCATTTAACACAGAGTTATTTATGGTGTAGGTGGCACAGGCATAATTAAATCCTAAATGTATCACCTTACATTTATCAACATTGAATCTCATCTGCCATTCTGCTGCCCATTTTGATAATATATCTAGGTCTGCTTGCAACACTTGCACATCATTTAAAGTTTCCAAAGCTCTGCATAGTTTAGTGTCATCAGCAAACACGGAGATCTTGCTCTCAATGCCCCTTCTAAGTCATTTATAAACACATTAAACAGAAGCCGCCCCAGTACAGAACCCTGAGGCACTTCGCTTAGAACATTAGCCCACATAGATGAAGCTCCATTTACCACCACTCTCTGTTTGCGATCCAATAACCAATTCTCTATCCATGCACAAATGTTTTCTTCTAGGCAGTTTATACATTAGTCACCTATGTAGCACAGTATCAAAAGCTTTCGCAAAATCCAAGTATACTACATCAGCTGCTGTGCCTGAATCTAAATTCTTACTCGCTTCTTCATAAAAACCAATTAAATTTGTCTGGCATGATCTACTTCTCATAAATCCATGCTGCCTACTACTAATAAGATGAGCTCTGAGGACAAAGTCAAGGATATGGTCCCATAACAAAGTTTCCATCACCACTGATGTTAGGCTTACAGATCTATAGTTACCAGGCTGTGAACGACTACCTTTTTTGAATATTGGTATTACATTGTTTTTTTCGAATCCAGCGGCACATCCCCAGACCAAAGTGAATCTGAAAAGATGAGAAACAGTGGTCTAGACAGAACTGAACTAAGCTCTTTTAAAATCCAAATCCGAGGATGCAATCCATGTGGTCCTGGGGCTTTATTGATATTAACTATGTCTAATTGTTTCCATACCATATCCTCCATCAGCCAATGTGAATACTCTTCATTTCTCCCCTGCATATTATTACAATCCCTGCTGTAAGGACTATGAATCTTAACAGTGAAAACAGTTGTAAAAAAATAGTTTAGCAGATTAGCCTTTTTGGAATCCTCTACAACCATCTCAGCCCCATTATTCTCAGTCCTCATCTTTTTACCATTTATATACTTAAAAAACATTTTGGAGTTGGACTTGCTTTGTTCGGCAATCCTTATTTCATTTTCTATTTTAGCTAATTTAATGGCTGAGTGGGAGGTTACACCTTGCGTTACGTATCCTTAATGAATACCCACTTTGTAAAAGAATATACAGAAGGAACGGAGCTCTTGCCCGCTTTCTAAGACTTGCACCCACTTACAAGACCTACTCTAATCTGATAATCTATTTGAGCTCTCGAGCATAACTCGCCCGCATAGCACTGTTTTGAGAATTATAGTATATGTGATAAATCTAAAGTAAGCACAGCCTACCTACCGACTACCCTTCCCAACCTCCCTTGAACCCTTCCCATCTCCCTCTGACCTCCCCTTCTCGATTCCCCAATCCCTTTATCCAGATAATTAGGTTGCAACTGTGCAGTTTGGATGAACGCATATGCTTACTGTTTGTTTTTTGTATACAGTTTGGTATTTGTTATGATTTGTGCTTTGATTCCCCGAAACTTTTTTAATATCGCACCATGCATTTACAGTTGGTACCAACAAGATAGGTCTGCCACACCTATCAGGCGATGCAGCTTCGACAACCGCCATACATGACACACACATCCATAACATGCCTTACCTGGAATGTCAGAGGACTTCAGGATATGGCAAAACATACAGCAGTCCTCCAACACCTCAAACAAACAAAAACCTCACAGAAACCCACCTGGTGGGCCAGCAAAAACTATACCTTAAACAACCCTGGGTCGGCTGGATGTTCCATGCCGAGCATACCTCTGCCTCCAGAGGTATTGCTATCTTAATAACCAAAACAATGCAATTCGAATTACACGAGTCGAAGCTGGATCGCTAGGGCAACTTTTTGTTTCTACGTGGCACTCTACAGTCTAAGCCCATCATGGTTATGGGCTTATATATTCCCCCACCTTTTGATATGTCAGTTATCCACATAGGCATCCAGTATATGGGGGATCACCCTGATATCACCCTGATATCCGCAATATGGCTTGGGGATTTTAATACAGTCATGAACCTTACCCTCGACAGAATGCATCCTAACGATTGGTCCCCACCGCCTAACCCCCACACAAGGTTTAACAGGTTAATGAAAAGTATCAATATGGTTGACGTGTGGCGTCATCAACACCCCCACGATAGGGCCTAACCCTGCTACTCCCCCACCCACCCTACTATGTCCAGGATTCATATGATTTTAACCAATGTGCAATTACTCTCCCTCTTGCAGGACTCCAGGTACTCACCAAAACTCCTGTCTGACCATTCCCCATGCTGGGCAACCCTCCAATGGGCAAAACGCCCTACACCCCCTCACTGGAAGCTAAATCCATTTTGGCTTAATCTACTTCCAGAGGACCCTGACCTCTCAGAAATTTAGGAAGAATTTTTCCAATTCAATAAAGACACCAGTAGTCCCATAGCAGTGTGGGAAGCATTCAAACTCCATGCACGTATGACCCTCACAAACGCAATTAACCAAATTAAACACCAGTCAGCAGCAGCTGAAAAATACACACAAGCCCTCAGACCAAAATAACAGACCAAATTCTCTTACAGATTCAAATTGTCAACAAAACACTACTTTTTAAAGCCCAAAACTTCTATGAGCAAGGAGACAAATGCGGCAAATTACTAGCCTTTATTGCTAACCACAAGCATAAGCCACCTATAACTATCACCCTTAGACCAGCCAGCATACCACCCATTACAGATCCCCAAGACACAATAGAACACTTTGCAACCCTCTACAAACAAATATACTCCTCAACTCTAACCTACACAGATACCGAAAGACAGTTACCGTAGTAGTATCACTCTTGCCTATCTACACAACACAAACAACTACTTGTCACTCTGATTTCCGTGTTTGAAATCCAACAAACTATCTCCCTTCTTAAAAGGTACAAAGCCCCTGGTACAGACAGGCTTCCGCCTCAGTTTTACCACTGCTACTCCGAATCCTTAGCACCCAAACTACGTGACTTATATAACCACATGTTTAGCACTCAAACCCTTCCACAAACTATGTCAGAAGCCTTAATCATTCTAATCCCTAAACCGGACAAGAACTCTACAGGCCGATTTCACTATTGCAAGTAGACGTTAAAGGGCATGTCCACCCCCAAAAAATATAATCCCCCCAACTACTGGCCCCACCATGGTAGTGTAGTTTTATCCTTACCTCACATCCCAGCTCCATAGGATTCCTGTAGTCCCCCCCCAAAGTCCAAAACTGCCCACCAGAGGCTAGCAGAGTCCATATAGGACTCTGCCTGCTACTGGCCTCCGGGAGAAGTTTGGCATGCGTACTGCAGCCCTTCTCCCCCTCCCTCTACCTCCCTCTCCCGATTCCCTCCCCCTAGTGTAAAATGTTTAATACATAAGATTCCCCCTGAATCTTATGTATTAAGAGTTTGGGGGGCTTTCTAAAGAAAAAAAACTAGCGGTTGGGGCTGGGAGCCCAGGGGGAATCTTATATAAAAAAGTGTATTTTAGGGTGGACATACCCTTTAAAATCTTGGCCAAAACCTCTCTTCTCAGATGAACAAGGTTATACATTCATCTCATACATGATGACCAGACTGGTTTTATCCCGGGAAAAAAATGCCTCATTAAACACCAGACGTCTATTTTTAAATCTCAGTGCCCAGCGTGATACGATGGGAACCAGATGTGTTGTGAGCCTGGATGCGGCACAGGCCTTCGATACGGTGGAATGGGCCTTCCTATAAAGGGTCCTCCACTGGTTCGGTTTTGGCCCCGGCTTCATTAACCGGGCCAAGGTGACAGCTAATGGCTGGACCTCGGTACCATTTCCCCTCACAAGAGGCACCGCCAGGGATGCCCCCTATCCCCCCTTCTATATGCCCTAGCGGTCGAACCACTTGCAATTAAAATACAGAATGACCCCACAATTAGGGGCATGTCCCTAGACACGCAAACTGAGACAATCAGCCTGTACGCTGACGAAATGCTCCTATACCTAACAGACCCCGACATATCACTACAACACACCCCACAAATAATCAATGAATACAGAGGTTTTTCAGGTCTTGCAATTAATTGGAACAAATCCCAAATACTCCCCCTAGACAATTACCCCCCCACCCAGTTGAGCATGCAAACTCCCCTCAATAGAGTGGCCGCTATAAAATATTTAGGCATCCAAATCACAAGGAACCCACAGGACTACATAGCACTCAACATAGAACCCCTTATTCAAACTATCAAAAATAAAATACAAATTTGGAGCAAACTCCCACTGGACGTCACGGGCAGAGACAACATCATTAAAATGATACGGTTACCAAAGGCCCTGTATATTCTATGGCACTGCCCAATATACATTCCTCTCAAATATTTGAAAATACTCGATTCACTGCTAAAACCTTTCGTTTGGGGCCCAACCAGACAAAGTAGATTGGCTCACCATTCAGCGCCCAGCGGAACTAGGAGGCCTGGCAGTTCCCAACCTAAACTTATACTATATAGCCTCGCAATTATCCCATTTGTATCATCGGAACCAAACAATCAACAAGGATGCTAACACTACTCAATATCCCCCAAAATAAACTACTTCCATACATACTGTATCTTATCTCCCGAGGCATGCCTGGCACAAAGATGACATCACTCACACACCCACTCCTGCAAAAAGCCCTTAAAATATGGGGCATTGCCATTAAACACTTAGCCATACTGCACATCAATAGCAACATCCAGGGCTTTTGACAACAAATAATCCAATTTCTACACGACTATATGGGTTCACCGGTGGGTCTAGACCCCAAGGCTTGCATCCTAGGCATACTGGACGATACCCCTGCTGATAAGTATTTCAAAACTTTCCTTAGGAAAATACTATTTCTAGCCAGGAAACCGATTGCCCGTACCTGGATTTAACCAGTGCTTCCACAACTGGACTCCTGTAAAACATCAGTGAACGCTATCCTCCCATATCAAAAATTACTAAATACCCATCGAGGATGCCCAGCCAAATATACTAAAATATAGGGCAGATGGGAGGAATCCTCAGAAACAAGTAAAATGTGGTTTCTCCTACTTCTCGAATGTGGCAGAACCCCCCCCCTTACTAGAAATAGCAAGACTGTATAATGCAATCTACAACCAAAGCTAAAGCACACAGTTACAATCTTTCCTTTTTTATTTTTTTTTCTCTCCTTTTTCTTTGTCATTGATAATGTTTCAATTCAACCACTGATAAGATATAAGCATCTGTTTCACAAGAAATTTATGTAAAATTACGATATTTTGTTCAGGTTTTAATAAAGAATTCCTCTGTATGGAGGGGATTAAAATAAAATTTAAAAATTGCTCGGTATTGGAAACTATCAGGGTTATTCAATAAAAGTTCTTACTGTTTAAAATGGTGCTAATTTTGCCCCAACCAATCAGATGTTAGCTTTCAAATGTTAAATAGGATCTGATTGGTTGGGGCAAAATTAGCACCATTTTAAATGATAAGAATTTTTATTGAATAACCCTGTATATTTCTTCCCAACTTTTTTTTTGTTGATCTATTTTTGATCGTCCCCTATTTTCTGAACCATCTTAGATTTTAGCGGTCAACCAAGTTCCTTATTATCATAAACTCTTCTGCAGTCTGAAGTCAGGGATGGCAGTTGGTATGTAAGAAATACATTCTGGAAAATTTCCTCCCCCATTGATGGCTCATAGATCTAACAGAGCATGCTTGCCCTTAAAGGGTATGTAAACTGAAAAAAAACACTTTTCCTTACCTTACCATAATCTATAAACAAATACATGTAAATAGCACATATTCTGAGGTGTGTGTGTAGCTGCATGCCTTCAAGCCAGTACTTGTTTTGCCCAGGCTAAGCATTCCCACTCTTAACTTAACCCTTTATCCTAAGTCTACTTTTTGTCCACCCTTGTCTGATTATCCAAGTATTAATGTCTTTTATCAGAGCACATTGCTTGGGATAGACAGAATGTTTGAAAAACCTCACTCAATTTACAATTTGTCTAAACACGAATGGCTTGCGCTAAGGGACATTGAGAATTGGACGGATGTGGTTATCAAGCCATCAGACAAGGGTGGAAATATTATTATTTGGCCAGACAACATATATAGAAATGAGGCTATTAGACAACTGTCTTATGCCAATCTTTTTCTTGGTTTGTGGGAGAGGGAGCACGTCTTTTCAGATGATCTCATATGCTTCACAGCTTATGTTGAAACATGGTACCGCTACATAGACAACATCTTTTTCCTATGGAGTGGTACCAGAGAACGGTTGTCAGATTTATCAGTATACTTAATAATAAGCCTTTTTACATATTACTCACCTGCCATAGCTCCATTACCAGTGTTGAGTTCCTAGACGTATTAATTAAGAAACATGAAAACAGCTTAATTACCTCTCTGTTCCGCAAACCTACTGCGACTAACTCACTTCTTCATTTTGCAAGTGCCCATCCACTGCCCCTGAGAAATTCTATCCCTAGGGGTCAGTTTCTCCGAATTCAGAGAAATTGTACACTGGATTCTGACTTCTCCAGTGCCTCTCAAGAACCGACTGATAGATTCCTTGCTAGGGGTTACCCGAAGGGCCTGGTGACTAGGGAGTGCTCTAAAGCAGCTAAACGATCACAAACTGAACTCTTACAGCCCAAACCTCCCGATTCTGATATAAATCCTATCAGATATATTACCACCTATGGTAAGTAATGGGATCTCCTTAAAAGTGCTCTAGGTAAATCCTGGCATATCATTAAAAATGATAATACTATAGGTCGTTTTCTTACAGATATGCCCACAATTACAGCCAGGAAAAGCAAGAGCCTGGCAGATATATTGACAAGCAATCATTATACTAGAGCCCGGGAAGGTCGCACTCGTGGTAGCATGCTTAAAGACACATATCCTTGTGGAAATTGCCCCTTTTGTCAATTCATGTATCATACGACAGAAATCTCTGACTCACAATGTATGACATCTTTCCTATTTTAACTGTAAAAGTGACCATGTGATATATGCCATCATATGCCCCGTGGACTTTTATACATTGGCAAGACCAGACAAAAGATGAAACAAAGGTTGGCCAAACACATGTCTGACATTAGACTGGCAGGAAAACGTAAGAGAGGGTATATCCCTCACGACCATTGCAGATCACTTTGACGGCCCATGGGGTGTCCAATTCTTTGGTCTGGAGAAAATTAGGATAACTATTTGTGGCGGGGAAATAGATAATAAATTCCTGCGCCACAAGAGCTGATGGATTTACCAGCTTAAGACACTGTTTCCTGGTGGACTCAATAAATCCCTAGATTTCTCCCCGTTTTTATAACCCACCCTTGTCGGATAAAGCTTATTGAGCTTCTTGGACCATTTTGAACTTTGCCTGCTAATGTGCCTCTTTTGTATATATGTCGTTTAAACTCTACAGGATCTTCATATCAGTAATTGAAGCCCATTATTTGATGAAGACTTTTGGAGTGGGGCCCCACTCAATAAAGGTACAGATATAGATCCAATTTTTAACTTAATTGCTGAATAAGACTGCCTGACTACAGCTGGATACAAGCCGACAGCCAAGGATACAAACCTTACAACTCTAGATTCATTATCATTGACATTATCATCTATGTATACTTACCTTGCCATTTGGCGATCTCATTGGATACTAACTGTGTTTTCATCTGCCCATTAACTATAGGATTTTCCTCTTCCCCTTTGTGCATTTTAGAACTATATGCAATCCTTTTGATGTTTTTCGCATCTGTTGTTCAAGCCACTAGGATGGACTACTCATTGGCTTTTACCCATATTCCCAGGAAGTACCTTTTATTCTACTCATACTTTGTAAAGATTGTCTGATCATATTCATATTTTGCATAAACTTTAATCATTTTTTGCCTGTCTGTCTACAATTGATTTTTATATATGTATATACTGTTTTTGCTGCCCAAACTCTGTAAATTTCATTGTTTGTTTATGTATGCTAAACACCTTGGTGAGCTAAGTCTTGATTGGCCGATTATTAGTGGTTGTTACCGGCTCTACAAGTACACTATCTGACGTTGTACTTTGGTCCGTATTCACGCGAGACTGCCTTTGCGTGATCTCGGGTCCAGTGACGTCACATATCTGGCAATACTTTAGGCGCACTTATGAAGACGGTATCCATGCCACTTTGCACGTAGCTGAGAAATCCCCAGTCCGGTGTTATCTGCAGGCACTCTGTGTCCTCTGCCTAAGTTCTCCCCCATGGGACCCCTTATGGGGACTGTCTGACTACTACAGACATCTGACAGATAAGTATGATCCTACTTTCAGTATCCCATTCATGAGTGATTCCTGATAGGGTAGGAGACTGGCACTTGCCTATGGTTACTCTGTAGCAGGGGACTTCTTGTATATATTTTTGTATGTTTTTAAATTATTTTATTATGTATGTCCTGAGCTATACCTCTTTTCGATTTTTGTACTAAAATAAAGGGTGAGTGCTGCATTTCCTTTTTCTTATTGATTTATGTTAATCCTCTATACATGCACCACGACCCTATTGACTCACTGTAAGGGCAAGCATGCTATTATTATTGTGGATTTATATAGCGCCAGCATCTTCTGTGGCGCTTTACAATTACACGTATACATTCACATCTGGCCCTGCCCCCAAGAGCTTACAATCTAAGCACATTTATTTGACAGGGTGGAAACGAACTCAGGACCTCAGCGCTGCAAGGCATCAGTGCTAACCACTGAGCCACCCTGCTGCCCAATCATGCTATTAAATCACTATAAGGCAGCAATGAAAGAGCAAATTTTCCAGAGTGCATTTCACACATACCAACTTCCTGTCTGTCCCAATGTAACACTGTACCTAAAGAAACCAATTACAAAGTCCCCCAACCCCACACACACACAGCTAAAAGAAAATCTTCAAAGTCAAGCAGTGATTACAGCTCCCAGTGCTGCTTACCTTCCCATAGCAAAGCAGTTTTACTTTCACTATAACAAAATCACTGGATGAATGATATTGGCTGTGGGGGGATACAGATCATCTCCACTGCACTAGCTCCACACTCTAGCTGTGCCTCAGATTTAAGAGGTAGTGGATACATAGAGAGAAGACATGCATAATAACTAGAAGTGAGCTGAACAGGACATGAGGAGATCTAGTGACAGGGAGTACTGAGAGCAAAAAGGGATCAAGTTCCTAGCAACACTAAAAATATAGAAATGGATAAAGGCAAGTGATCTTTTTCACTTTAGTGTCACTTTAATACAGTTAGGGCCCCCATGCAAATGCGATTAAAGTAAAGGGAGACAATATTGATTGACCACGTACCATCATTGTACAATATAATGAGAAGATTGTCCTCCCAAGAACCCTAATTTGCTGTAAAATACCATGACAGTAAATGGCATTAACTTTAGATTATTAACTGTGTGTTAGTGCACTGGGTGGCCACACCTCCGTCACATGCTTTTTCTGTACAGGTCTGCTAAAGGACCAGAGAATACTAGTAGGTGTGACCTTCTGTAACATGTTTCTATATTCCAGCAGAAGCTGGAGTGGTCATCAACAATAATGGTCAGTGACCAAACTCTGATCTGGAATGCTGGGAAGTTAGTTTGGTAAATTTCCCATGACCTAAAATAAATAGGTAGACACAGATTTCTCTTTAGATATCAATGTGTTCTGCCTGATTAAAGGGCATGTCCACCCACGAAACTAAAATTTGCCCTAGTGCTGGCCTCGATGTGTAGTGTTAAAAAATCCTTACCTTACCCCTCTGCTCCAAATGGTTCTCCTATAATGTATGTTCAAAGCTCCAGAAATTGAAGAGTAGGAGCTGTCTGTGTCATCCAGTCCATGCTTCTTCCTTGTCCCCAGTAAGGACTCTGTAAAATAAATGACAGGTCCCTGCACTGTCTGAGATCACTGGAACAAGGAAAACCACGCAGCTGGAATGTTAATATACCAAATTTATTAGATCACGCCTGATCTAATAAATAGGACTCTGGCATGTGCAGGGGATCCCTCCCCACTTCCGATCCCTTCAGGCTGCTCCATCCCCTACCTATAGTGTAGTGTACTCCAGCCCACCCCTACCATCATGTTAGTTTTTTAAAACAAGCACAAGAAATAGACTTATGATCCTCCGTTTGCTCAGCTCTCTGCATAGCTGGCAGCCGCATCTGTGATTGGCTGATTCTCAGCCAATCAAAGATGTGGTCAAGCGGCTGGCGGTCCAGCCCCACAAAAAAGAGCCAGTTACAAAGGAGTGCAAGTCTATTTCTGGGACTTGTTTTAAAAAAGTAATATGGTGGTTGAAAGTGGGCTCGGGTACACTACAAAAAAGTTAATTTTCTGTGTGGAGATACCCTTTAAAGGGGAACTTTGGTGAAAAAAGAAATGAAGACATAAGCTTAGCCATCATATTACCTGTGTAACGATCCAACTCTGGTGCCTCTATCTTCAGCAGTCACTGAAAAATCCTGTTAGGACCACCCATAAAAGCCACGCCCACAAGGCTGACATCTTACAGCTTTCCCGATGCACCGCTTTACTCAGAATGCGGTAAAGGGTTTTCTTTCTTTCTGTGTGTTCTATGATTCCCCCCAACTGTCCCGAGATATATAAGTTAAAAGAAGTCAAGTTTCAATACACCGCTCCTGCTTAAGCTGTCAATCAAATCCCCTAACAGCATGCTGGTGTAGTGTGTAGGCTCCCACAAGTTTTACAGCAAGTCTCCCAATGCTCACTAAAATGCTTGGCAAATACTGGGTTAAAAACAGAAGTAAAGGGAAGGAGAATGATGCATCTTTCACCAATTTATTGCCTGTCAAAGGGAGATCGGGCTGCAAGGATAAGGCAGGACTCCCACTCCTTATGTAGCAAGTATCTTTAGAACAACAGAGATATTTGCTCTCTACAGGCTCTGCAATAAATCAGACTGTGTGCAAACACGGAGCCACAGAGGAAGGTGGGAATAAGGCAGCATACACTAACCCTTTTTATGCCTGGATTGGAGCAATGTATAAATTTCACTATAGATGTCCTTTAAAGGGGAACTTTGGTGAAAAAAGAAATGAAGACATTAGCTTAGCCATCATATTACCTGTGTAACGATCCAACTCTGGTGCCTCTATCTTCAGCAGTCACTGAAAAATCCTGTTAGGACCGCCCATAAAAGCCACGCCCACAAGGCTGACATCTTACAGCTTTCCCAATGCACCGCTTTACTCAGAATGCGGTGCAAGCATGCCTACACAGTAGAACAAGGAGCTGATGTGAAGGTATGTACACTGTGTAGTAAGAGCCAGTGCCAACTTTATTTACTAATGCATTTCTCTCGTCCCTGCTGTTAAAGCTTTCTCCCCCTCCATCCTGTTTGCTTCTATCTATGATCTGTACGGCTCCTTCATTCACAGCTGATAATTGTAACCCGATCTCTGCATAGACCTGCTACTACAGTTAACAGCACACAGAGGCTCTGTGTGCATAGCAGGTCTATGCAGAGATCGGGTTACAATTATCAGCTGTGAATGAAGGAGCCGTAGGGATCATAGATAGAAGCAAACAGGATGGTGGGGGGAGAAAGCAGTTAACAGCAGGGACAGAGAGAAATGCATTAGTAAGAAACATAGCGCAGGGATAGTGGAGGAAAGACTGCCCCCAGCAGGGAGAACATCTGCAGGGAGAGGCTGTGTGTTTCTAACTGGCAGAGAGACTCAGAGCTCATGAAGTTTTCAGGTTAGCAGTTTAGTAGCCTATTTTCCCATGGCATAGCTGATGGACAGGAGTGTCCCACCCAGTGACATCATTGGACAGGAAGCCTAGTATGGGCATCAGAAGTGCCCATAACAATTATGTCCACCCCCAGACCCAGAAAAAAATATGAACAAAGGGAAAAAAATAAAAGGTTTAATCAAATAGTGACACCAATAGGAACTATGAGGGGTAAGTGCCCTTATGGACATTGATTTTCACCAAAGTTCCCCTTTAAAGGGCATGTCACCACCCCAAACTAAATCCCCCCAAACTACTGGCCCACAATGGAGTTGTAGTTTAATCCTACACACACCAGCCCATAGGGTTCTCCTGTAAACCCCCCCCCCCCCCAAAGTCTCAAAACTAACCACCAGGAGGATAGCAGGTCTCTGCCTGCTATCTAGCCTCCGGTAGATATTTGCCATGCGCACTGCAGCCCTTCTCCCCTCCCTCCCCCCTCCCCTCTCCTCCCATCCCTCCTCCTGTTCTACTATCCCCCCCCCTAGCGCTAAACCCCTTAATATGCTGCTCCCCCATGTCCCCCAGCCCCAACCGCATATTTTTTTTCAAAAAGCTCCCCAAACTCTTACTACCTCTCCGCTTCCTCCGCTGCACTGAATGACCGGCAGCCGCGTCCGTGATTGGCTGCCGCTCAGCCAACGACGAGGACTGGCGGTCCCGCCCCTCAGAGGGCCGGCAGTGCGGCGGAGGAACGAGGGGAGGTAAGTAAGAGTTTGGGGGGCTTTCTGAAAAAAATATTTATGCGGTTGGGGCTGGGGGACATGGGGGAGCAGCATATTAAAAATCATGTTTAAGGGTGGACATACCCTTTAAGTGTTGTTCTGAGGCTGTATTTGTCCTTTAAACTACAAACTAGAAGCAGATTATATTTACTACAGACTATAACATAGTCTTGCATAAAAGTGAAGTCCCGACCAGTACGGCCGTAAACCCGGGGGACGTGAGTATAGGAGCACTTTCATCTATTTATTCCCAGCAAGCATTCACTTTGTTCTACAGGAATCCGGGACATTTAGATACTGCGAAGATGGCAGAGAGGGGGATTCAGAACTATTGATCTTTTTACCTGTTGGTTTGGGGGACGCCCCATATTATGTATTTGTATTTTTAGGTGTGTATTTTACGAGTAAATTATGTATTGCATATGGTATATTGTGTATGGTGTTGGAATAATACATTTTTCAATTTTGCAGTGAAATAGTGCGTGTGCCCCATATAGTGTACTTTTGGGGGGGCCCATACATTTTTGTAGGGTCCTCTATATTTGTTGTGTACTTAGAATGTTTATACACTGGGAGCACCACCGCAAAGGTGTTGCACAACTACACTAGTCAGTAGTGGTGCAGGTAGGATACCTTGTCGTGTTGTAGACTATAACATGGTAACAGCGAAATGTAAAAAAACTAAATAAGATTATTAGGCATCCAAATATTATCCATTACATGATAATAGAGACTGCTACACTTCATTGCATGTGTATGAAGGATTGTGATAAACTTACTGATCTGAAGTTCTATCGTTTTCTCATGCGTTTTGCCTTGAATATTTTCAGATACTTTCCAAGGATGAATGTTAATCCTCTCCAATAGAACCAGTGGAAAACCTGCGAAGTACAAAGTTACACTGCATTATAATGTTATAGCAATGGAAACTATCTGCGATGTACAGAGACAATAGTTTTATATTTTACAGGTGGAATAAAGACATACGCCCATCTAGATCAGTGATGCCCAACCCGAGTCCCTCCTGCCCATGAGTGGGCATGGCAAGGGGCATGTCTTGTCAGATCCGTGTGTGGCCTGAGCTTTCTGGGGCGTGGCTTGTGTGGATTGGGGCAGAGCTACACCTGTGGCCCAGTCACACCCATGATCCCTACCTAACAAATGATCCTGAGAAAAAAAAATGATAAGGGAAAAAACGCTGCCTACAGTGTACTATAAGGATTTTACTCCACCGAGGAGTTCCATGACCATATAGAAGCACAAGGCCGCAGGCAGTGCTTTTATACAGGGCATGGAACTCCGAGGTGGCGTAAATCCGTATATTACACTGTAGGTAGCATAATATTTCTTATAATACAGAAGGCCAGCAAAAAATAAATAAATAACCCAGCACAGACACACTCTCCCCCTACCTGTATTAGTCCTTTAAATAGGAATCCCGGTTTAATGTAAACATAGTAAATTACTGTTCTTATTGATAAGAAAAAGTAGGGCCGAACATGGTCTGTCAACAATAAACAGGGCTTCTTATATAAAGAACTAATACAGGGAGGAGAAGAGACAGGGGGAGGGGCAGTGGAATACAGGAAGTCACTCAGTGACATAACTGAGTGATTGTAATATAGATTCTCGCCATTGCACCTCCCAATTGAAAATGCCTAACCTTATGTATTATATTCAGAACCAGAAGCAACCCCAAACCTAAGTTTCACAATCCTTACATTTTCATCCAAAACTCGTGAGTATTTATGTTGTATTCAGTTAGATCATCTGGACTTAAAGTTTAGTTGATCTAACTGAATACAACAGATATACCATGATCTGGATGAATGAGAACCATTATACTCCTGAGAATACTTAACAACCCTGATCACTTGCCAGCAGGTTCTGCCTGCTCTGCTGCTGTTGTGATATGGTTACGTGCTTACATGGCAGAAGTGCCGGTAGCTTCAGTAGCTGCCATTGGCCTTGACTGACAGATACTACCTGAAAGAAGCACAGAGAAGTACTGGATGGAAAGGGAAGTATAGTTAGGTATGGGAGAGGGGCAGAGTTATGAATTTAACCACCATATTTAAATTCACAGCATAATTACTTGGGCTAAAATACTGTCCAGTACAGACCATTTCAAAGATGGCCATGGCTTGTGTGGCCATCAGTCACCACCCTGTCTCCATCTCTGACAAAAGGCTCATGTGTGTCAGTGTGGGGCAGGGAAGGGGATACCCATCAAACACCAGCCACAGCCATATTCAAAAGGGTCTGTACACAATGTAAGAGTTAAAAAACAGGAGGTAGCAGACCCCATATACCATATAATGCAAGGCAATAAGTGCTCCCTAAAGCCACTTCCAAAACAACCTATTTTCAAAAAGGCATCCCAAGTTTGAAAACAAATGCTCAAAAGAATGGGTATACCACAAATAAACTCACAGACCCCACTGTGGAACAACAACCCCACTGTGGAACAACAAGAAACTCTATTTACTGCAAAAAAGCTAATAGCCCAAAAATGGATGCAAGCAATCCCGCCAAATTTCTCCCAATGGAAATCAGCAATAAATGCTACAATACCATACAAAGAACTATTGTATCAACATAGAAAATGCCCTAATAAATTTATAAAAATTTGCAACTGCTGGATAGACTCCCCACTTTCCTGTAATGAAAACCCTCTCCCAGGTACTCCACAGTAATGCCTGACCGATTTAATGTATATGCTAATGTAGAATGTAAAACGTAAAATGGAGAAAAAAAATTATTGAAATAACGGATACGCAAAACAAATTGTACTAAAGTGTTAAGTTGTAACGTTTTATTTGAAATATGACCAAATATATATAATCATTCAATAAACAATACCTCCGTTTGGAGGGAATTTAAAAAAAAAAAAAAAAAAACAGGAGGTAGGAGATGCATCTCCTCCCACAAAGGAAATGAATTTTTATGTTATTAAAGTGGCATATTCATCAGATTGGTGCCCCTTTAAGCATTCTCTATATGTACTGAAGGTGTCTCTATATCAGGGGCGTAACTAGAAGGGGGAGCAACCGCAGTCATCATAGTTTTGCGGGTGGCCCATTTATTCCTAGTTATGCCACTGCTCTATAGGCATTGCAGGTGTCTTTATCAACACTGAATCTCATCTGCCATTCTGCTGCCCATTTTGATAATCTATCTAGGTCTGCTTGCAGCACTTGCACATCATTTGAAGTTTCCAAAGCTCTGCATAGTTTAGTGTCATCAGCAAACACAGAGACCTTGCTCTCAATGCCCCCTTCTAAGTCATTTATAAACAGATTAAAAAGAAGCGGCCCCAGTAAGGAACCCTGAGGCATTCCACTTAGAATGTTAGCCCACATAGATGTAGCTCCATTTACCACCACTCTCTGTTTGCGATCTAATAACCAATTCTCTATCCATGAACAAATGTTTTCTTCAAGGCCAACAGTCCTCAGTTTATACATTGGTCGCCTATGTGGCACAGTATCAAAAGCTTTCGCAAAATTTAAGTATACCACATCCACTGCTGTGCCTGAATCTAACTTCTTACTCACTTCATATAAAACAAGTACATTTGTTTGGCACAATCTATTTCTCATAAATCCATGCTGACTACTACTAATAAAATCAGTTCTGGAGACAAAGTCAAGGATATGATCACGTAACAAAGTTTCTAGCTCCTTCCCTACCACTGATGTTAGGCTTATAGGTATGCAGGATCTTGCCTATCCTTCCTGGTCTCCCTCCCTTGTATTAGAGATGGTGATCCCCTAGTTGCTCAAGGTAACGGCCCACTCCATAAATGTTAGTTCTGAGCTGTTCTACTCAGCTTCTTCAACTTAGACGGTAAATCTGTTGGGATCAACTAGCTGGAATGAAGCAACCCTACCCTTCCACCCCCTACTTCCCCTAGTGACACTTACAAATCTATCTTCTTTCACCACCTTCTATGCCCCATTCGCCCCCTCCAGCTTACTGCCCCCTGCCAGTACCTGCATTCCCCCCAGGTATGCCAAGCCCTGCAATGCTGCAAGTTTCCCCTTTTGATTCTGCACCTTAGATTCCAAAATGGGCAACCCACTTAATCTGACACATACAAAGGTCCCTTGGAGTGGCTGCTCCAAGATCCCATACATGGGGCAGGATGCACATTGCTTGGCCCCAACAAAACGGTCCATACTTAAGCAATACACAGCAACTGCAAACTTGTGTTTAAACTCTTTTTTGTTCAAAACATTTTTGTTTCCTATCGCACCAATGTCCCCCTTAAAAACAGGATCACCCCTTTAACTGAATCACTCTGCAGGCAGAACTTTTATGTGCACACACAGTGCTCAGACAATTTAAACAAATTAGCTACACCCCCTTCCAATCAGTGCAGAGGAGGGAAAAACTTTTCATTTCTCTTCCCTACCTCCGCCTACCAGGTAACAATGCAGCAGAAAACAAGTATTTATTTCAGAAACCCAGTGCCTAAAGTTTACTTTAACAATCCCTTTTGTCCCAATGACCCCCTTAAATACAAAATTATCCCTTTAAGTCAGATTCAATCCTTTAATTGAATTGTTCAGGGACAGGGAAAACAGTCCAGGGAAAATTCAGTTTATTCAGGGAAATTCAATAAAATGTATCGTTAAAAATGGTGCTAATTTTGCCCCAAACAATTAGATGTTAACAAATGTTAAATAATAATCTGATTGGTTGGGGCAAAATTAGCACCTTTTTTTAACGACAAGAACTTTTATTCTTGTCTTAAGTAATCTCCGTGAAAGTATTTATTGATAGTTAAAGGGTATCTCTACCCCAAAAATAAACATTTTCTGGCATGTAGCGCATTCCCCCAAACCCTAACCGCCATGTTTATAACTGTTATAACAAAAAGTCCAGAAATCGACTTACCCACCTTGGTTCCCTCGGCTCTCTGTCTCTATTGCTCTTCCGTTCCCAGAAGTAGCAATAGGGGCTTGACCAGCAGCCGCGATTGGGTGAGAGTCAGCCAATCACAGACGCAAATGCCGGCTATGGGAAGAGCTGAGGGAACGAAGGTGGGTACGTTGAATTGTGGCCTTTTTTTACATAATAAACCTGGCGGTTAGGGTTAGAGGGTGCCCTACACTACAAAAAGGACAGCACTGAGGGATCTGGAGGGTGGGAGAACTCCCCTGTGCTTAGCAGAGTTTTTAGTGAGGACAAGGAAGTAGCAGGCACCGGATGACACACAGACAGCTCCTACTCTTCACTTTTTCAGAAGGCTATGCAGGACTACCAAAAGGAGCTGAGGACAAAGGTAAGGATTTTTGAACACTTCACAATGGGGCCAGCACTGGGTCAAGTTTAATTTTGGGGGTGGACATGCCCTTTAAGAATCACTTAAGCACTTACTGACAGGTAATTAATATGGTTCAATTTATACATTTAGTATGAATTTTTTATCATTACAAGCATTTGCAATTTAAAGGGCATGTCCACCCCGAAATTTAACTTTTGATATGTGGTAGGGCATGCTCCCCCAGCCCCAACCGCATTAATATAACTGTTAGAAAGTCCCCCGATTCTTACTTACCTGCCCTCTCTC
This sequence comes from Hymenochirus boettgeri, assembly GCA_019447015.1. Lineage (NCBI taxonomy): Eukaryota > Metazoa > Chordata > Amphibia > Anura > Pipidae > Hymenochirus > Hymenochirus boettgeri. Next base: position 26,546,567 of record CM033474.1, read on the forward strand.
CTCCGCTGCAGTGTTCAGGCCCTCTGCTTGCATGTAATTGAAAGCAGGGGGTGGGACCGGCAGCCGTGTCCGTGATTGGCTGAGAGGCAGGGAGGGCTGCACTGAGCATGCCTCAACCTTGATGAGGTTGAGGAAGTCTCAGGCACAGCATGAGTCACACACTGCTCCTACACAGCAGTTTCCTGGACTTTGGAGGGGCACAGAAGGGGAACTATTTTAAACAGGAATGTAAGGTAAGGATTGTTTTAAACTACTTGATGTGGCCAGTAAGGGGTTAAATTTTAGTTTTGGGGGTGGACATGCCCTTTAAAGTAATTAAGGGGGGGCGGAGCTTGGAGCCACATGGCGTAAGTCGCAGAGAACAGTAGCTCCCGAGACTGCACACACATCCTAGGCTAATACCTGCTTTAAACCATCACCGTTTGCCCCCTAACCTTGCGGCAGTGGAGGTGGAGACGGAGGACACCCGATGACCAGACACAAAGTCACCAAAACAGGCACGCCAGCCAAAAACAAACTCCAGCAATACGCGTGGAAAGGCTCCAGCCCAAACCAGGCCGCACCAATGGCTGCACGCCAGCACTCACCACTAGAGGAGGAGACCCCCTCTCCGAACCCACATACTCACCAAGCAACCTCCGAACCAGATTGCTCCATGCGAGACCTGAAAAAAGACCTATTAGGCGCCATAACGGACACGAAAAAAACTCTAACTACACTACTGGAAGAGGTTAAATCCGATGTCTGCCTCATGAGACAAGATCTGGCAAAAGTGCGCCAAAGAGTCGGAGAAACCGAAACTCGCATTTCAACACTGGAGGACACGATGGGCCCGCAGGTACGACAGATCGCACAACTCCAGCAGGAGCTCCAGCTCACCCGCAGCAAAATGGATGACCTGGAAAATCGATCTCGGAGACAGAACCTCCGCTTTATCGGCTTTCCAGAGGGAGCGGAGGCCCAAGACCCAGCTCGGTTCCTTGAGAGATGGATCAGATCCCACTTCGCCGAATCAGAGCTCTCCCCACAGTTCGCAATCGAGAGAGCACACCGAATCCCGGCAAAGACCCCTGTCCCTGGGGCCCCCCCTAGACCGGTGATAGCTAGACTGCTAAACGCGAAAGATAGGGATGGCCTGCTGAGACTGGCCCGTACAACAGGAGATCTAAAATTCGAAAACGCAGAAATAAAACTGTTTCCTGATTACTCAATTGATCTCCAAAAGAGGCGAGCAAACTTCATGGATGTAAAAAAAAGACTAGCCCAGGCGGGCATCACCTACTCGATGGCCTACCCGGCCCGCCTCCGAGTGCAATCGGAGGGAAGAGTGAAATTCTTCGAAACACCTACAGAGGCCTGTAATTGGCTGGACTCCCGATAGAACCAGAGGTCCCCAACATCTGCTGACCCCCTGACCCAAAGGGATACCGCCTATGCCACCCATGGAATAATACAATCTTACGAGATCCCTCCCCTGGTGCACCAAGAGCAAACACCGGACCCTGACACCCACCATGCTTATCAAAAGGACCGGACTACTGGCTCCTGGGGCCCGGTAAGTACAACCGGGGCAGTTGCCCCTCCCCCCTCCCTCCCGAGATGGACCAAAGGCGGCCACCCGGCTATAAAAGAAACTAGACTATATGGATGCTACCGCACTTGGGACGCCCCCAGGCGGGCCCTTCATGTGAACTACTTGCCACCTATATAGAGAGGCTGGAGGCTGGTCCGTCCGCACCAGACTATAGACCACCCATGAATCAATAGATACTGCCGCGGCCCCGGACCCCCCCTTGGCTGCAGCGGAGGGCACCCGGCTACATGGGGGACAGATGGTAGATGCTGCTGCCCCCCCCACCTGAGACTCGGGGGGCCCTCCCCTCCCTTGCCTTGAGTCCCGTGGACCCTGATGTGGCCCTTCTGGCCCCCCCCTTGGTTCCGAGGGAGAGAGTATAATGATCAAGCTATGTTTAAAACCCATACTGTGAACTAATGAAAATGTAAATAAGACGGGGGGGCTGGCCGGCCACCCGCGGTGGTCTGACCCGAGCAGATTTAGGCAGAGAGTCCCCCTGATCAAACCACAGGGGCCCCCTCACTACTATACCACACACGGCGGGCAGCCGCCTGGCCCAACCTTAAAGGTATATCCTTTAACAGACCAAGCACAACAGACCTCTAAATGTAAGGAGGCTGGGAAATAATTACAAACAAACTTGACAACCCCATCTCTGCTGGAGGCTGCTGCGGGCCTGGCCGGCTGGCTGCCCCTCTCGTGGCGGGACTGGGGGGTGGGGGGCCCTGGCACCGGGGGGCTGCGTTTGCAACGCGGCTCACTAAAGACAACCCACCTGTCACTGCTGAATCTACACTAGATCCAGTGCCAATTGTGCTGTCTGACCAAGCGGGAAAAAATGAGAACACTACATTAATAATTGGTGAATACTGTATATTGATCTCGGGGAGCTGGGTGGGCTTGGCAGACCCTCTGGAAAATAACAACAATACAGTACAAGTGGTACAAAATACCCTAAAAGCAAGCGGTGCACAGCTTTTTGTATATGTTAAATGTTTAAATCTAATACGCAGTCTAGGGACGCACAAAACCAATGCCGCTTCTGCTCTTTCTGCAGAAACCGCACTACGTGCATCCCCAATACTTAGTTCTAATACTTCTTAGAACAATGTTTTGCTCTAGTTACAGTTATTATATGTTATTATTAGAAATATGTCGGCCAATTATTTATACTGGTAAAATATATCATCAAAGTTTTTACATTGTTAAAGTGTCATTGCCCAAAATTATATACAACCACCACTGGACAAGCGCCTCTCAAACTGGAATTTGTATCCCTTCCCATACCCCGCACCACTTTGGTACTCCCAGACCAACCTTACCCACCGTTAACATATGATTAAAGCAATAACATGGAATGTACGGGGTCTAAACGACCCTCAAAAAAGACTAGCTGTCTTCTCCCAGCTCCAAGCCTACCAACCTGATATAATATGTCTCCAGGAGACACACCTCATTCCCACAACCACCCAATATCTCCAAAGGCCATGGATAGGCTGGACCGCACACAGCACATACTCCTCCTACTCCAGAGGAGTCTCTGTACTGTTACATAAACAACTACGGTACTCCATCACTGAAGTTAAATCGGATAGAAACGGGAAATACTTATGTATTGCTCTTGACATAGAAGGTGCCCCATACATTATAATTGGAATATATGACCCTCCCCCAGCATACCAACACCCCTTAAAAGATACCATCCCCTTTTTACTCAAATACCCCCAGGCCTCTGTATTAGGCTTGGGCGATTTCAATGCCCTTATGGATCCCACCATAGACAAACTATATACATCAACAACCGTAAACAGCTCCCCAAATCCCATTACAACAAATAATAACTGAACTCCAATGGGTGGATATCTGGAGACTTCGGCACCCATCCGCTAAGGAATTTACATGCCACTCCAAAACACATAATACCCTATCCCGCATCGACTATATATTTACTAATAGACGTTTAAGCCTAAAAGCTAAGGAAGCAATACATCTCCCAAGAGGTCTCTCAGACCATTCACCCATCCTACTCAAAATACAGACCACACACCCAGAACACCTCCCCCGACGCCCTTGGCGTATAAACCCTTTCTGGCTGACCCTATTCCCAGACCCTGACCCCACCCCCACCCAGATTCAACAATTCTTTGAAGACAACATAAACACAGTAGCTGCAGAGGTGGTATGGGACGCCTTTAAAGCAGTACTGAGAGGGGACATACAAAACACTATATCGCACATCAAAAAATCCTCAACCCAGAATGAGCAGCAACTGGCAAAGGCACTCCAGACCGCTAAAACAGCCTATACGTCAAATCCTTCGCCAAGTACCAGATCTGCCTGGCAACTAGCACAATCGCTATATGACTCTCTATTGACAGAGAAATATGCCAGGAAATCGTTCTTCCAAAAACAAAGATACTTTGAGTTCGGCCACCAGTCTGCCAGACTACTAGCCCGCCTGGCACATGGCCCCTCTGACCAAAACACCATTATGCAAATTAAAGACAACAACAACAAAATACTAACAGACACCCCTGACATCCTTAACCACTTCACTTCATACTATACCAATCTGTATAAATCCAAACTTCCTACCTCCACCACATCTCCCCAGACACTACTAACCAACATAAATTTCCCAACACTCACACATCAAGAAGCCTCCACTCTAGAGACCGAGATAACGCTACCGGAACTACAGGCTGCAGTTGCCAGTATGGCCCCTGGAAAATCCCCGGGACCGGATGGCATCCCCATAGAAATATATAAAAGATACGGTGACCACACTCTCCCACAACTATTAAACACCCTCCAGACGGCCTACCAGACGGGCTCCCTTCCCTTATCTATGAGTGAAGCACATGTGGTCCTGATACCTAAGCCAGGAAAAGACCCACTAGACTGCGAGTCATACCGTCCGATATCTCTCCTCAACAATGATTATAAAATTCTGGCAAAGGTCTTAGCAAACAGACTTCAAAAGGTCATTACTCGAATCATACACAAAGACCAGACTGGCTTCATGCCGGGAAAGTCGACCTCAATAAACATCAGAAAAACTCTCATACACACCCAGGTCGACCATGATAACTCAGGGGAGAGATGTATGCTATCTCTGGACGCCCAAAAGGCCTTCGACTCGGTGGAGTGGTCGTTCCTGTGGAGCTGTATGGAGAGATTTGGCTTCGGCACCAAATTTATAAAATGGGTCCAAATCCTGTACACTAACCCCATGGCCGCCATAAGAGTTAACAGTAAAATATCCCCATTTTTCCCACTATGCAGGGGAACTAGACAAGGCTGTCCACTGTCCCCATACCTGTTCACACTTGCCATTGAGCCTCTCGCTATCCAGCTCCGTTCCCACCCAAGCATAGTCGGTCTATCACTGGGGCAACACACCTCTCTACTCAGTCTGCATGCAGATGACCTTGTCCTATATCTGGCAGACCCACAACTCGCTCTTCGCTCAGCATATGAGATAATCACCCAGTACGGACCCATATCGGGCCTTCTCATAAACTGGAGTAAATCCGCACTTTTCCCAATTGACAACGGAACTCATATCCCCCCATTCGTAAGAGACCTGGTACCTGTGGTGGACAATTTTAAATACCTTGGTATATACATCACCCCCTCCCCCACAGACTTCTACAACCGAAACATCACACCCCTATTAGACATGGTAATGAACAGACTCAAAACATGGAAAACCCTACCCATTAACCTGATTGGCCGTATAACTCTAATCAAAATTATCATTCTACCTAAACTCCTTTATATCCTCCAGCACAGCATGACATATATCCCCGACTCCTTCTTCACCAGACTACAATCCTGCATGATCTCCTTCCTCTGGAACTCGGGCAGAGCAAGAGTAAAAATCACTACACTACAGAGGCCCAAAACAATGGCGGGCCTGGCGCTCCAAGACTTCCGTCTGTACTACTGGGCAGGCCAGCTTAGATACTATCAGGCATGGCTACACTCACCACCAGCCTCCCAGACAGAGAACCACCACAATTATATGATATGGAGGGCATGCTACATGCCTATCTCCCATCCCATCCCCTAACTTTTCTGGACTCCTGCCTCAACTCAATACCAGGCGGAGGCACCTGCCTCCATAACCAACAATTTAAAGTCTGGAAAAGGGTCCAGAGACATTTAAACTGGGAGGGAATATCACACGACACGCAACTCTGGCATAACCCCAGATTTCCCAACCTAGCTGCATTCCCAGTACCCAACACCTTTGAACGACTAGGTATATGCTCCTTCTCACAAATTATAGAAAATGACCAGCTACTCCCCTTCGCTACATTCAAATAAAGATTCCAAACAACAGACCAGTTTATGTTCAGATATCTCCAACTGAGATACTGCTTAATGTCTGAGTTCCAAGGCTCTCGTATCGCACTACAATCCCACCCAATCATTGAGCTAACGAAACAGCAAGATGGGAAATGTAGCGTATCCAAATTTTACTCCTGTTTAATACATGCTAAACTCAATACAGGAACTGTTAATATTTTGCAGAAATGGAAAAGATATATTCCTGAGCTGGAGGACTCAGACTGGTGCGAAGTAGCGGAATCATATTTACATGTCTCTCCAGCAGCAGCGAACAAGCTGATGCAGTTCTATATTCTGCACCAGGTGTATATTACCCCTCTAAGGAAATCCCACATGTCACCTACCTTTAAACCATCCTGTCCCAAGTGTAATATGGAACCCGCCGATTTCTGGCATCTGATCTGGTTATGCCCACGGGTACACCGTTTCTGGGCCAAAGTTACACACTATCTCTCTGGCGTTATACATATTACAGTTGAAACGGAACCCAAATTATGTCTGCTGGGAATCCCTGCAGAAGACTCCTGGGACAGGTACCACCTGTCATTGCTCCGAGAAACCCTTTATTATGCCAGGAGAACTATAATCATGGTATGGATGGCACCCGAATCACCCAAGTTGGCCGTCTGGAGAGCCCTCATAAATAATATGTTGCCCAAACTGAGAATCATATACCACAATAGAGGAAATACCAAAAAATTTGATAGAATCTGGGCCCCATGGTACGACGCTATAGACCCAGGTGTAGGGTGAGGTGGGGGAATCTACGGGGGGAGATGGGAGTGAGATGAAGCACTAAACCCAACATACAAATACTATGTACTACTCGTAGAAGGGATGAACCAACAGGAGGCACTACTATATTATAATCTGTTACAACCTGATATAACCTGTATAAATTGTATTTACGAAAATGACACCGACACAATTGTTATGTTTTGTTTTGTTTATTTCTTTAATAAACAGTTATAAAAAAAAAGTAATTAAGGATGTCATGCAATAGTCATGCACTATTTTAGCGTTTTAGCTTTGTTGTTATGTTAGATTAGGAACCAGGGTAGCCTCACTTTTAACTTAGCCCATCAATCAAGATGGCATATCACTTGTAGGTGGGGTTAGAAGGGTATAAATGTTTGTGCAGATGTTTGCTGGTTATACCTAAAGAATGGGGCAGGAAGCTCTACGAAACAATGTACTTTGTTTTTTGCACAACAGTGAAACACAGATGTAAAGTGCTCCGGTAGACACTGGGTAAAATACACAGGGAAAAAAAGAATAGTAAAGAGATATAGTAAAGATTGTTCTGTCTCTAGGAAGAAGGTATTTAAAAGGTAAGTCATGCATCATTTTGATCAGCAGTCACTTATAGGAATAAATGTGTTTAAAGTACATCTTAAGGCTAAAGGACACAGTCTATCGGCTGCCTCCAATTTGTTTTTAGTCAGTCATGTGACCATCAACACTTGCAAGTGCAGTGGAGCGGGCAGCTGCTTGAAACCAATAAGAACAAACAATAGCAAAAGTCATTGGTCCTGTGCTCCTCTTATATAAATAACACATTAGTGTTTCTGGGTTTTTTTACTACTCCTTTAAAGGACATGCCCCCCACCCCCCCCCAAAACTAACATTTGTCCCAGTGCTGGCCCCACTGTATAGTTTGAAAAATCCTTACCTTACTCCTCAGCTCCTTATGGTTCTCCTGCAGTGCCTGTCCAAAGTCCAGGAAACTGAAGAAAATGAGCTGTCTGTGTGTCAACTGGTCTCTGACAAGCACATGGGTGCCATTCCCCCCGGATCCCTCCTCTGGATCCCTACATAGCCATAGGAGTGTAAGTACATTTCTGCTGCTGTTTTACAGATCTAACTTGTTGTCGTTGGGGATGGACCTACAATATGTAAAAAAATATTTTTTAAAAATGTAAATTTTTAATAAAGAATGTTGCAAGCCTTTTGTCCCTGTTATATATCAGACATTGTAGGGTTATGTGATGTATGACTTTGTCCCTGGGTTACAGATGGTAATATTTATTTGCAACCAATATATCGAACATATTTCCTTACTTAACAGACGTGAATCTTGGATCACACTGCAAAATTTTCTTATGTCCATATCTGCTGCAAAAAAACAAAAACAAAACACATTTTAGTAGTTAATGGTTTTAGAACAGACAGAAATATAATAAAACATTTTAGAAAATATTTATTTTGTATTAGGGTAAATCCTTTAGTAGTGGTTGTCACCTGTTTCCTTTTTAACCAAATATGTTACTACTACATGATATTGTGTAACAGTGTATATATGTATGTGTAGAACTGTATATATGTATTAAGCAGTGTATATGTATGTCTAGCACTGTATATGTATGAAGCAGTGTATATGTATGTGCAGCACTATATATATGTATGAAGTAGTATATATGTATGTATAGCACTGTATATGTATGTGTACCAGTGTCTATGTATGATCAAAGGTAAAACAAGCCAGGCACACCAGTATTAATCGTGAAAAGTATCCTTTACTAGTGACGTTTCGGAACCTGTGTGGTTCCTTCTTCAGACCAAACAAAACTGAACAATCCAAGTGCATGGTGCTATAAATAGAGTCTCACACGGTACAAGATGGCCATCTAGAGGTCAAAGTTAAAAAATACATCATACATAGAGATAATAATAAATGCCAAGTATAAAGTGCTCAGTTAAAGTGTCAAGTGCTTCATATGTTATACATATTAAGTGACAGATTGTAAAATTCTAAAAGTTAATAAAAATATGTGACTGTAAAAACCACGTATGAAAATCACGTATAACAATATATAATACAACCATGTGATACACCATTATAATATACTGACATGTACTATGTCAATACTGGACGATATAACGCTGAACAATACATACATACAAACCAAACTCATAAGAGCAGTGTATATCTTAATGGACCTAAATATATACAACTACAAATACACAGAATAAATATCTAGTACATAAATACAGAAAAATCATGATCGTCTATTAGTAAAGTGTGCCGATATAAAAGGTTATCGTTTTGGTAAAAAACCTATAAGACCTAAATTCATGTTAAGACCTCTGGGTTGCACTGCGTCCAATTTAAAAATCCACATGGCTTCTCTCTGTAGCAGGCTGTTATTTCTGTCACCACCCCTACTGTTCATAGGTACTTGGTCAATCACCATGGCTTTGAGGTCGGATACTTGGTGTTTCATGGTGCAAAAGTGTGCAGCCACCAGTGGTATTTCCCCTCTAGGCACATTCTCATCATTAAATTTGTTAAGTGCTATTCTAATGTCGCTCTTGTGCCTTTGTAGCCTACGTTTGAACGGGCCTATTGTTTTCCCTATATAAATAAGGGAGCACGGACACTTGAGCATATATACACAATATTCCGTGTTGCAGTTGTAGTATCCTAGTATCTCGTATTTTTTACCTGAGTATGGATGGTGGAAATTATTACCAACTATCATGGAATTGCATATATTGCAAATATGGCATTTGTAGCAGCCTGTCTTTTGTGAGAATCTAAATCCTTGTTGTTTATACTTAGGGGCCGGATCCGCTTGTATGAGAGAATTATATAGGGTTTTACCTTTTTTGTATACCATCAGTGGTTTACACCTGGTTTTAGAATCTAAAGTGTTATCATCTGCTATAATGGGCCAGTATTTGTTCATATTATGCTTGATGTGGTCAGAACAGGTATTGTAACACTGGACAAAAGTGTCTATGAAAGGGTAGCACCGTCTATGAAAGGGTAGCACCGTCTATGAAGGTAGCACCGTCTATGAAAGGGTAGCACCGTCTATGAAAGGGTAGCACCGTCTATGAAAGGGTAGAGGGTAGCACCATCTATGAAAGGGTAGCACCGTCTATGTATAAAGCAGTGTCTATGTATGTGAAGCTCTGTGTATATGTATGAAGCAGTGTCTATTATGTATGAATGTAGCAGTGTCTATGTATGTATGAATGTAGCAGTGTCTATGTATGTATGAATGTAGCAGTGTCTATGTATGTATGAAATGTAGCAGTGTCTACGCATGTGGAGCAGTGTCCACACATGCGGAGCAGTGTCTACGCATGCGGAGCAGTGTCCACGCATGCTTGTGAAGGTTCTCATTCATCCAGGTCATGGTATATCTGTTGTATTCAATTAGATCAACTGGACTTGAAGTTTAGTTCTTGAAGACGTTTCGCTAGTCATCCGACTGGCTTTCTCAATTCAGAATGACTTGTACAAGAATCTGTGGCAATTATGTACCCTGGAAAATCCCAATTAGCATATCACTGTCAGGTGTTGTGTTGTAATGTTCATATATTAGCAAAGGAATGTGACTGGTTCAAGAGAGGTGTTAAGGAGGCCATTTATGTGAAAATAAAGAGACCAAGCTTAAATAGAGGTGGAGGGGTTCGGCACCAAAAAAGTTGTAAAATGCTGTTTTTACAACTTACCCTGGGCGTTCCTATAACACCTCTTAGCCTGAATGCAATCATGCCTTGCATTCAGAGGGTCCCTAACACCTGGCTCTGATATGCTAATTGGCACTTTTCAGGGTACATAATTGCCACAGATTCTTGTACAAGTCATTCTGAATTGAGAAAGCCAGTCGGATGACTAGCGAAACGTCTTCAAGAACTAAACTTCAAGTCCAGTTGATCTAATTGAATACAACAGATATATGTGTCGCACTGTATATACGTATGGAGCAGTGTCTACATATATGTGTCGCACTGTATATACGTATGGAGCAGTGTCTACGTATATGTGTCGCACTGTATATACGTATGGAGCAGTGTCTACGTATATGTGTCACACTGTATATACGTATGGAGCAGTGTCTACGTATATGTGTCGCACTGTATATACATATGGAGCAGTGTCTACTATATGTTCCACACTGTATATACGTATGGAGCAGTGTCTGACGTATATGTGTCGCACTGTATATACGTATGGACATTTTCTACGTATGGTGTCGCACTGTATATACGTATGGAGCAGTGTCTACGTATATGTTCGCACTGTATATACTATGGAGGCAGTGTCTACGTATATTTGTCGCACTGTATATACGTATGGAGCAGTGTCTACTATATGTGTCCACTGTATATACTATGTAAGTGTCTAAGTATATGTCCACTGTATATACGTATGGAGCAGTGTCTAATTATATGTGTCCGCACTGTTATACATATGGAGGCAGTGTCTAACGTATATGTGTCGCACTGTATATACATATGGACAGTGTCTACGTATATGTGTCACACTGTATATACGTATGGAGTAGCAGTAATCTACGAAGTATCTACGAATGTTGTCACACTGTAATAAAACCTAGTCTAAATACATCTAAATAAAGTACAATACTAGAATACGATATAATAGTACATAAATGTGAATTCGCCGCCGTATAAAAGAACAAGAAAAAAAAATCCCCTTTCTTTTCCTGTTAATAAGTCATAGACAAAATTGTAGCATTCCACTAGAGGGGAAACCAATAGAGGCTCCATCTAATGGGTTAATGTTCCAATGTGGATACTTTATGAATGGTGTTATAGATTGATCACACCAATAGTATTATGTTGTAGCAGATCATTCCATAGTTATCAAAGGGGATGTCACCCATCATATAAATAACCATGTCACAAAGAATTCATTGTTATAACCAAGAGGGAGTTTATTGTGGTCTAATTCAAGTTCACTTCCCCACTGTGGATGATATTGTTACTGGTATTAGATATGCAAGCAGGTGGTTAGTATTGCATTAAGTAGAGTAATTGCGTGATGGATGAGATGAAATGAAACAGTAGTTGCAGGAGCAAGCATGAGTGTGCTATCATGAGCATGAAAACAGGACAATGTGGAAAGATCTCACCGCCATGAGTCCATATGCAGAAAGTATCTGCTCTGTACGGTCACCTCACCTGCAGCACTACCTGCCATACCCCGACTCTGTGTGTACACAGTCATCCATCCGCACCTCGTACGCGAGGTCAGAGTCCCCAATAGGGTCCACCACGCTAGTCACAGGTTCCCAGGAGTTCTTGGTTACGTCCAAGCCGACTACACCCTCGCTAGACTGACGTACGTTTCGGGAAACAGTTCACTTCTTCCGGGTCACATGACTATGGATCACATGGGTTTAAATACTGTGTCGTGCAGCCGGAAAATTTTCCGTCCGGATTGCAACATTGGTTAGTTGCTGAAAGGTTCCATATGTCATTTTATGAGGGAGGTACTAAGTTTAACTATCAATTTCAATGTTATCACATTAAAAACTTTTCCCAAATGCAATGTTTTTGAAACATAATTAATCCCACAATAATCAGAACCATACAATTTTCATTCACCCATAAATAAATGAAAGCAAGACATGACATATCGACTTCAGCTTAATTGTTACAAGTAGAATCATATTAATTTATGTTTGGTGAAGGGCATTGTTGTGCCTTACATAAACATGTTAAACAATAGTTCCTCATTTAAACCTCCTGGCTTTAAAGTTCTTAAAGTAAAAATCCACCAGGATTCACGCTGTAATATTCTATCCCAATCACCTCCCCTTTTTGGTTTTTTGGATTTTCTCTATACCCCAAATTTTCATATGGTTATAGTTTGAATTGTGAAACTCTCTAAAGTGTCTAGCTACACTGCTAACTTTATCATTATTTACAATGTTGCGCATGTGTTCCAAAATAGGAGTACGTAGTTGGCGTTTAGTTTTTCCAATATATATTTTGTTACAGGGGTATTGTATTGCATATACTATACCTGTTGACTTACAATAAAATAGTTTTATTTTATATTGTTTACCAGTATTCGATGTAAAATCAGTTTTTTTATTACACATATAAGGGCACATTTTACAAGTCCCACATGTATGGTTGCCAATTACAGTTCTCATATTTAAAGGGTAACTATGGTCTCAAATTCTTCCAAACTAGTAAGAATGATATAAAAAGCTTTCAATTGTACCTTCAAAATAAAACCTAAATCACATCTCTAGATAAAATTTGTGAGAAGTTATTGCTGCAGAAGTTCAGCAATGTATCTTCCTGGTGGAACTCTTCCGGTTTTCAGCCATGTGACCAGCTTGTAGTCATGTGACCAGCCTCTGCCTGCATTAATAGGCTCCCTCTTCAACAGTCAATTTTTTCCTCAGGTACTTCCTGATTTCCCAGCAATAAGTCTTAACTGAGCATGCTTCTCCCCCGGGGGGGCTGGCAGAGGTCAGGTGATTCACTCACCTACTGGAAGCAGGAAGTTGAAAATTCACCCAAATGTAATTCTCATTTCTCAGCAGCTCCATGTCAGAGAATTCACCCAAATGTAATTTCTCACAGGCTCCAGTGATTGTCAGCTCAGTGTAAAGGAAATACTGCAGACTTTCATTTAACCCTAACTTGTTTTGAGACCACAGTTGCCCTTTAACCATGTCTTTGTGTCATTTGATGGAGCAGGGGAGAAATAGCTATGAATCAAAATTTGGCCAATAGTAGGGGCCTTTTTGGGGATAAGAATGGGTTTTTGAGGAATGATGGTATTTAAAAACTTCATCAGTCTGTAGTACAGGCCCAATATTTAGCCAGTGTCTGTCTTACCAACACCAGTCACTCTTGTAATTTTGTAATGAAATAATAGGGTTGGGAGTTCTTTCATTTCCTTTGGTCCCAAATATGGCAATCCCTGTTGGCGCAATTTCTGCTTTTTTATATATAGATTTATGGTAGCAGGTCATGTATGTGTAGCACTGTATATTGTTATGAGCAGTGTCTATGTATGAGTTCAACTGTATATATTATGGAGCAGTGTCTATGTATGTGTGCATGTATATATGTATTGGCAGTGTCTATGTAGTGTAGCACTGTATTATGTATGGGATTGTTTGTATGTGTAGCACTGTATATATGTATGAGCAGTGTCTATGTTGTGTAGCACTGTATATATGTATGGAGTCATGTGTCATGTATGTGTAGCACTGTATATTGTATGGAGCAGTGTCTATGTATGTGTAGCACTGTATATATGTATGGAGCAGTGTCTATGTATGTGTAGCACTGTATATATGTATGGAGCAGTGTCTATGTATGTGTAGCACTGTATATATGTATGGAGCAGTGTCTATGTATGTGTAGCACTGTATATATGTATGGAGCAGTGTCGCTGTAGTGTATAGCACTGTATATATGTATGGGAGCAGTGTCCATGTATGTGTAGTCACTGTATATATGTATGGAGGGCAGTGTCTATGTATGTGTAGCACTGTATATATGTATGGGTCAGTGTCTATGTATGTGTAGCACTGTATATATGTTGGAGGGCAGTGTCTATGTATGTGTAGCACTGTATATATGTATGGAGCAGTGTATGTTTGTGTATGCACTGTATATAGTATGGAGCAGTGTCTATGTATTGTTAAGCACTGTATATATGTATGGAGCAGTGTCTATGTATGTGTAGCACTGGTATATATGTATGGAGCAGTGTCTATGTATGTGTAGCACTGTATATATGTATGGAGCAGTGTCTATATGTGTAGCACTGTATAGTATGTATGGAGGCATTGGTCTATGTATGTGTAAGACGGTATATATGTATGGAGCAGTGTCTATGTATGTGTAGCACTGTATATATGTATGGAGCAGTGTCTATGTATGTGTAGCACTGTATATATGTATGGAGCAGTGTCTATGATGATAGATATGTAATTAATAGGATGTATTATTATGGTGACCGTGCCATATGACACCAGGGCACATACATAGACACTGCTCCATACATATATACAGTGCTACACATACATATACACTATGAGTTTTCCCACCTAGTTATTTAGTCACTTACTTGCAAAGTTTCTACTCCCCAGTCACTAGGAAGGCGACGTAACACAAACGCGCCGCTAAAACTTTTAAGGAAAGTGGTCGCGCTCAAATCTCCGTCACGAAATCTGGGGAGGGGCACTATGGTACCGCCCCACTATGGTACCGCCCAAAGGATTGGCGGACAAAAAACTATGTACATGTCACTGTGGAGGGTGGAACAATGGGCAGGGTGGGCACAGGGCTATGTGCATGTCACTGTGGAGGGTGGAATAATGGGCAGGGTGGGCACAAGGGTATGTAGCTATGTAGATGTCACTGTGGAGGGTGGAATAATGGGCAGGGTGGGCACAGGGCTATGTAGATGTCAGTGTGGAGGGTGGAATAATAGCAAGGGTGGGCACAAGGCTATGTAGATATCACTGTGGAGGGTGGGATAATGAGCAGGGTGGGCACAGGGCTATGTATATGTTACTGTGGAGGGTGGAATAATGGGCAGGGTGGGCACAGGGCTATGTAGATGTCACTTTGGAGGGTAAAATAATAGGCAGGGTGGGCACAGGGCTATGTAGATGTCACTGTGGAGGGTGGAATAATGGGCAGGCTGGGCACAAGACTGTAGATATCTTTTTGGAGGGTGGAATAATGGGCAGGATTGGCACAGGGCTATATAGATGTCACTGTGGAGGGTGGAATAATGGGCAGGGTGGGCACAGGGCTATGTAGATATCACTGTGGAGGGTGGAATAATGGGCAGGGTGGGCACAAGGCTATGTAGATATCACTGTGGAGGGTGGAATAATGGGCAGGGTGGACACAGGGCTATGTAGATATCACTGCGGAGGGTGGAATAATGGGCAGGGTGGGCACAGGGCTATGTAGATATCACTGTGGAGGGTGGAATAATGGGCAGGGTGGGTACAGGGCTATGAAGATATCACTGTGGAAGGTGGAATAATGGGCAGGGTGGACACAGGGCTATGTAGATATCACTGGAGGTTGGAATAATGAGCAGGGTGGGCACAAGGCTATGTAGATGTCACTGTGGAGGGTGGAATAATTGGCAGGGTGGGCACAGGGTTATGTAGTTGTCACTGTGGAGGGTGGAATAATAGGCAGGATTTGCACATTTGGGACTGGTAGGGGTCATACAGGAAGGCACAGCAGTGATGTAGCTGCATGGGATCTGAGGGATACATACCCCATAGAGAAATGCAATACACAAAGCTGCACTGGGACCAGGGTCATTTCATTATCCTCCCCCTGCATCTCTGCCCCATGTGGTTTCTATGAGTATAACTAATAAAGTGGTACTGATGGAGAGATACAGGCACGGACTTACCATTAGGCACAGTACCATGCCTAGGGGCATTTGTGATTTCAGGGGCAGCTGCCAATTCCGTCCCCTTTTTGATCCCCCACTGTTGGCACTTTTATTTGAAGCATAAGTTTATAAAGCATCTACCATCCCCCTGCTTTAAAGTTAATATTTGTGTTTTTTGCAGTTTTAGCATAATATAGCTTATTTTCAACCATTTGTATGTTTTTTTTAAATGGGAGTAGTCTGAAATGTGGTCTGTTTTGAAGGATGGGGTTAAGGGTGCCAGTGTTTTGTGCCTTTAGGCTCATGAGATGTAAATCTGTCACTGAACCAGGTATATACACCTTGCTTTAGTGGTCTGATAAAGGGTAAGGGGGGTTGATATGGGACTGGGGAAGTTAATATGTCTGCAGAGAGGTCAGTTAATATGTCTGCAGAGAGGTCATTAAGGGGCAGTGGTGTATTTATACATTAACATGTTTGGAACTATAGGGCAGGGAGGTCGAACCTGCAGCACTTCAGATATTTTAGAAACTGCAACTCCCTGCATGCCTTGATTACATTCTGCACTCAAACACAGGGACAACATGCAAACTCCCTTTACATGTTACCTGTTTCAGTGGCCAGTACTATATGGACAGGAGATATGTGGAGGACTGATATTTGTCTATCATTCAGTTCATAAACTAATGGGGGATCTGTAATATCTGGACATTTTAAACTAAACCATTTCCCGGCCCAGCATGCAGTGGAACCTGAAATAAAATAATAAGAATAAACTGAGGCGAGAGCAGAGCCAATTCAATCCAGGGGTGGGGGTAAGGGTAAACCTTAAATATACATTGATCTTTCTTGTTTAGTGTTAATCTAACAACCTAAGGCTGGGCGCACACCATGCATTTTGGGGGGCCAACCAACCGATATTTCCGTGTATTGGTTGGTCAGCCTAAAAAATCAGAAGTGGTTTTGAGCCTGGCAGCAACCAATATTGGTCACCGGTTCGCCCGAATCAGAGAAGCGACAGTAAATCATGGGAAATTATATGGTCTCCTGTGGGACCATCCGATCGTTCATGGCAATCTGTCAGCCCCAGCTGTGTTTGCTTCAACTGACAGTGATTATTCTCGCTAGTGGCGATCGGTCAGCCGAGACGAAGATCTTACTGTGTATATCCAGCCTAAAGAGGGCTGTGTACAGGCATGGAGGGCAATGTAATAATAGCTGCTATAGGAGAAACTTCTGTGAATGGAAGCAGCAGGATTTGTTATAAAATACAATAATAAATTAAATAAGATAGGGAGAGAATAAGGATTTACAGCTCCCCTTCAGTATGTATTATATTGAAGGGGAGCTGCAAAGCCTTATTCTCTCCCTATCTTATTTAAAGGGCATGTCCACCCCCGAAAATATAATGTAACCCACTACTGGCCCCACTCTATAGTGTATAATAATCCTTACCTTACATCCCAGCTCCAAATGGTTCTCCTGTAATGTCTCTCCAAAATCCAGAAAGCTAGCCACCAGGAGCCTAGCAGAGGGGGAAATTGTTTCCACATTAATCCACATTATAACACATTAGGGTTATACCAGGTAAATAGAACAGGCTGTAGGGTTATACAGGGTAAATAGAACAGGCTGTAGGGTTATACAGGGTAAATAGAACAGGCTATAGGGCTATACCAGGTAAATAGAAAAGGCTGTAGGGTTATACAGGGTAAATAGAACAGGCTGTAGGGTTATACAGGGTAAATAGAACAGGCTGTAGGTTATACTAGGTAAATAGAACAGGCTGTAGGGTTATACCAGGTAAATAGAACAGGCTGTAGGGTTATACCAGGTAAATAGAACAGCTGTGATGTTTATACTAGGTAAATAGAACAGGCTGTAGGGTTATACAGGGTAAATAGAAAAGGCTGTAGGCGTATACCAGGTAAATAGAAACAGGCTGTAGGGTTATACAGGGTAAATAGAACAGGCTGTATGGTTATGCTAGGTAAATAGAATAGGCTGTAGGGTTATACAGAGGTAAATAGAACAGGCTGTAGGGTTATACAGGTAAATAGAACAGGCTGTAGGGTTATACTAGGTAAATAGAACAGGCTGTAGGGTTATACCAGGTAAATAGTACAGGCTGTAGGGTTATACTAGGTAAATAGAACAGGCTGTAGGGTTATACCAGGTAATAGAACAGACGTAGGGTTATACAGGGTAAATAGAACAGGCTGTAGGGTTATACAGGGTAAATAGAACAGGAGTATGGTTATACTAGGTAAATAGAACAGACTGTAGGGTTATACTAGGTAAATAGAACAGGACTGTAGGGTTATACCAGGTAATAGAACAGGCTGTAGGGTTATACAGGGTAAATAGAACAGGCGTAGGGTTATACCAGGTAAATAGAACAGGCTGTAGGGTTATACTAGGTAAATAGAACAGGCTGTAGGGTTATACCAGGTAAATAGAACAGTGTAGGGTTATACAGGGTAAATAGAACAGGCTGTAGGGGGTATACAGGGTAAATAGAACAGGCTGTATGGTTATACTAGGTAAATAGAACAGGCTGTAGGGTTATACAGGGTATAAATAGAACAGGCTGTAGGGTTATACTAGGTAAATAGAACAGGTGTAGGGTTATACAGGGGAAATAGAACAGGCTGTAGGTTATACAGGGTAATAGAACAGACTGTAGGGTTATACCAGGTAAATAGAACAGGCTGTAGGGTTATACAGGGTAAAAGAGAACAGGCTGTAGGGTTATACAGGGTAAATAGAACAGGCTGTAGGGTTATACCAGGTAAATAGAACAGGCTGTAGGGTTATACAGGGTAAATAGAACAGGCTGTAGGGGGTATACAGGGTAAATAGAAAAGGCTGTAGGGTTATTTTAGGTAAATAGAACAGACTGTAGGGTTATACAGGGTAAATAGAACAGGCTCTAGGGTTATACAGGGTAATAGAACAGGCTGGATGGTTATACTATGTAAATAGAACAGGCTGTAGGGTTATACGGGTAAATAGAACAGAAATTAGGGTTATACAGGGTAAAGAACAGGCTGTAGGGTAATACCAGGTAAATAAAACAGGCTGTAGGGTTATACTAGGTAAATAGAACAGACTGTAGGGTTATACAGGGTAAATAGAACAGGCTGTAGGTTTATACAGGGTAATAGAACAGGCTGTATGGTTATACTAGGTAAATAGAAAGGCTGTAGGGTTATACCAGGTAAATAGAAAAAGCTGTAAAATTATACAGGGTAATAGAACAGGTGTAGGGTTATACCAGGTAAATAGAACAGGCTGTAGGGTGAACTAGGAAATAGAAAGACTGTAGGGTTATACAGGGTAAATAGAACAGGCTTTATGGTTATACTAGGTAAATAGAACAGACTGTAGGGTTATACTAGGTAAATAGAAAAGGCTGTAGGATTATACAGGGTAAATAGAAACAGGCTGTAGGGTTATACCAGGTAAATAGAACAGGCTGTAGGGGTATACTAGGTAAATAGAACAGGCTGTAGGGTTATACCAGGTAAATAGAACAGGCTGTAGGGTTATACTAGGGTAAAATGAACAGGCTGTAGGGTTATACCAGGTAAATAGAACGATGTAGGGTTATACAGGTAATAGAACAGACTGTAGGGTTATACAGGGTTAAATAGAACAGGCTGAGGTGTATACCAGGTAAATAGAACAGACGTAGGGTTATACCAGGTAAATAGACAGGCTGTAGGGTTATACAGGGTAAATAGAACAGGCTGTAGGGTTATACATGGTAATAGAACAGGGCGCTGTAGGATTATACAGGGTAAATAGAACAGGCTGTAGGGCTATACTAGGTAAATAGAACAGACTGTAGGTTATACCAGGTAAATAGAACAGGCTGTAGGGTTATACAGGGTAAATAGAACAGGCTGTAGGGTTATACCAGGTAAATAGAACAGACTGTAGGTTATACCGGTAAATGAACAGGCTGTAGGGTTATACAGGGTAAATAGAACAGGCTGTAGGGTTATACAGGGTAAATAGAACAGGCTGTAGGATTATACAGGGTAAATAGAACAGGCTGTATGGTTATACTAGGTAAATAGAACAGGCTGTATGGTTATATAGGTAAATAGAACAGGCTGTAGGGTTATACAGGGTAAATAGAACAAGCTGTAGGGTTTATACAGGGTAAATAGAACAGACTGTAGGGTTATACCAGGTAAATAGAACAGGCTGTAGGGTTATACAGGGTAAATAGAACAGGCTGTAGGGTTATACGGGTAAATAGAACAGGCTGTAGGGTTATACAGGGTAAATAGAACAGGCTGTAGGGTTATACAGGTAAATAGAAAAGGCTGTAGGGTTATACAGGGTAAATAGAACAGGCTGTAGGGTTATACAGGGTAAATAGAACAGGCTGTAGGGTTATACAGGTAAATAGAAAGGCTGTAGGGTTTTACAGGGTAAATAGAACAGGCTGTAGGGTTATACCAGGTAAATAGAAAAGGCTGTAGGGTTTTACAGGGTAAATAGAACAGGCTGTAGGTTTATACCAGGTAAATAGAACAGGCTGTAGGGTTTACCGGGTAAATAGAACAGGCTGTAGGGTTATACAGGGTAAATAGAACAGGCTGCAGGGTTATATAGGGTAAATAGAAAAGGCTGTAGGGTTATACAGGGTAAATAGAACAGGCTGTAGGGTTATACAGGGTAAATAGACAGGCTGTAGGGGTTACAGGGTAAATAGAACAGGCTGCAGGGTTATACAGGGTAAATAGAACAGGCTGTAGGGTTATACAGGGTAAATAGAACAGGCTGTAGGGTTATACAGGGTTAATAGAACAGACATATTTTATTTTATAACAATGAAGTAAATTTTGTAATAAATTAAAGGAATAGTTTATTGCCAAAGTGAACTATTCCTTTAATGCATTGATTGAAGACTGGGAGGCTAAGGAGCTACTCCATATCTCCCTTGGGCAGGTTAAATAAAACTGCTCTTTAAGTATCAGTTGTACAACATCTTCTACTGATTCAGCCCTCCCCTGAATCCATCTTCGGCAGGCCTGGGACAGTCTCTGGCCATGCCACTGGAAAGACTCATGAGCCGAACACCGCGTCTCCTGAAACAACCGGTAGGACTCGGGGTAACAGAATATGGGCCAAAACTGTCTGCTTTATACTATCATAGTCCATTTCATCTCAGGTGCATGTCCTATAGGCTTCTGCTGCCTTCCAGAGAGCAGTGAGGACGGAGCCTCACCTTGTCCTGCTCCCGCACCCCCTCCAATATGCACTGGTGTATTCAAGTCCATAAAGAAGCCATCAATGTCACCCTGACCTCACAATGTTTTAAAACTTCTAGAGATCCGGGGTGATGGTACCCATAGGAAAGAGAATGGTTCAGCTTGCTTGGCTTCAGCTCAGCCTTCGTAGAGCCATAGCCCATATAAATCTCCCTGGCTCCATTTACGCATCCTGCGATCCTCCATTGTAGCTCCAGGACCCTAGTAGCGAAAGGGTTTCCTGCCCAGGCAGCCATGGACATGTGTAGGTCGTGGTGCTACCTCTGCAATATTGTCCCTTAGCTCAGGCTCTCACATTGTCCTCCTCAGATTCATGTACAATCAGTTGTTCCCTGACATCATGACTACATTCAACAATTCAATGTGGGTGTCTGTGTTGGTCCCACCGCTGCCACCAGTTGTTATGGGGTACCAGAGATGGTTGTATAACCAACACCAGGACATAAAGTAACCAGGCTTATAGGGACACCACTGATTTTATTGGCTATGTACCGGAGAAGGCAGGAATCTAAGAGGATGTAAAATGGGATAACAAATAAGTTCCGGTAGTAAACGGGATCCACACAGTATCCAAATCACTCAGTAATTGTAAGCCACCACAGAATAGAATAGGTCCACGAATTAAGAAGGAGCAGTATGGCAACTCACAACAAGTCCCAATGATAAACACACAGCCAATCAGTACAGTGGGTCCTCACAGAGACGGTTACTCACGGTCCCAAGTCGGGTTTAGGCACCAAGCCCCAGAAAGTCCTTGATAATGTTCTGTTCAATGGCAGGACGGAACCTCAGTCTAGTCCAAAAACCAGTTAGATCCACACAGAGTCCACACAGTTCTCTCTTTGTTCCCCTGGCTTGGGGTCATCTCCCACTCCAGTTGTGTGGGGGAGGAGGGACCGTTATCTCCAGGGCACTCCTGATTGGTTGCTTCCCCAGGAAGGTGAGAAATTTTCACGTGACTTAGGAGCTAGGGTGTGACTCTCCTTATCAAGTTACTGCACATCTGTACAGGAGGGAAAGTCTGAAACAAAGGACCTGGGGACCAGTAGGGTCGGCTGTTGATCTGTACATCTCCAATATACAATAACCCTTGTATTATAACAGTAGGGTCTATTACAGGGTAAATAGAACAGGCTGTAGGGCTTATACCAGGAATAAATAGTTAACAGAAGGCTGTAGGGTATATACAGGGTAAAAAGTAACAGGCTGTAGGGTTATAGGTAATAACAGGCTTGGTATAGGTAAATAGAAAAAGGCTGTGTGGGTTAACTAGGGTAAATAGAACAGGACTGTAGGGTTATACAGGGTAAATAGAAACAGGCTGTAGGGTTATACCAGGTGTAAATAGATACAGGCTGTAGGGTTATCTAGGAAATAGAAACAGACGTGGGTAGGGGAGTTATACAGGGTAAATAGACAGGCGTAGGGTTATACAGGGTAAAAGAACAGGCTGTAGGGTTACTAGGTAAAGAACAGGCGTAGGGTTATACAGGGTAATAGAACAGACATTAGGGTTATACCAGGTAAATAGAACAGCTGTAGGGTTATACAGGGTAAATAGAAACAGACTTAGGGTTATACCAGGTAAATAGAACAGGCTGTAGGGTTATACCAGGTAAATAGAAAGGGCTGTAGGGTCTATTACTAGGTAAAATAGAAACAGACGTAGGGTTATACAGGGATAATAGAAAGGCTGTAGGTTATACAGGGTAACAATAAAGCTCTGCTGTATGGTTATCTAGGTAAATAGAACAGGCTGAGGGTTATACAGGGTAAGAATAGAACAGGCTGTAGGGTTATACCAGGATAAAGAGTAACAGGCTGTAGGGTTTATACTAGGTAAATAGAACAGGCTGTAGGTATACCAGGGTAAAAATAGAACAGATGTAGTTAGGGTTATACAGGGGTAAATAGAACAGGCTGTAGGTTATACATGTAATGGGACAGACGTAGGTGTTTTAAATGTATTTAGGTATATTAACAGGGTGGTTAAAATTTAGAACAGCTGTAGGGTTTATACAGGGTAATAGAAAGCTGTATGGTTATACTAGGAAATAGAACAGGCGTGTAGGGTTATACAGGGTAAATAGAACATGCTGTATGGTTTATTACTACGGTAAATAGAACAAACAGGCTGTAGGGTTATACAGGGAATAGACAGGCTGTGGGTTATACAGGGTAATAGAACAGGTGTAGGTGTTTATACTAGGTAAATAGAAACAGTCCTTGTAAGGGTGGGTTATACAAGGTAAATGAACAGGTGTGTTTTGTTGTTGGTTTGTAGTGTTGCGGTTTGTTGTGTTGTAGTGTTACGGGTTGGACAGGTAAAGAGAACGAGGCTTGTATGTTTGGTTGCTGGTATTGTAGTGTATTTAGTTTTTTTTGTTTGGTTGGTAAGTTTGTGTGTTTGTTGTTTTGTTTGTTTGTTTCTTTGTTTATGTTCGTTGTATTTGGTTTGGTAGTTTGTGTAGGTTTTGTGTGTGTGTGTTTCTGTAGGTTGTTGTGTGTAGGGGTGATTACAGGGTTAAATAGAACAGGCTTTGTAGGGTAGGGTTATTACATAGGTTTAAATAGAAAGGCTGGTGTTTTGGGGTTTGTTGGTTTGTTGAATTGTTGTAGGGTTGTTGTGTTGGTTTTGTTTGTGTGGTTGTTGTTGTAGGTGTGTATTGTTGGTATTGTAGTGTGTTCGTATGTTGTAGGGAGGGTATTAATAGGTAAATAGAACAGGACAATGTTACTCATTATTATGGTTACACCCTGTTGTATGGTCGATGGTGGTTATTACTAGGTAAACAGAAAAGGATGTTGGATGTGTCTTTGTGCGTTTGTGTGGTTGTGTGTTGTTGTTGGTTGTGTAGGGTATCACAGTACAGGGTAATAGAACAGGCTGTGTGTGTTTGTCGTTTTGGTTTGTTGTTGTCTTGTATGTATTTGTGGTTTATTTCTGTTCTTGTAGTGTCTGTTTTGTCCTGTTTGTGTTTGTTGATAGGGTGGCTGTATGTGTGTTTGGCCTGTTTGTAGGGTTTTGTTGTTGTAGGGTTTATACAGGGTAAATTAGAACAGCGTGTAGGGTACTGTAGGGTGAGGGGTTATACAGGGTCAGGGAATATACAGGGCTGTAGGGTTATAACCAGGTAAATAGAACAGGCGTTGTAGTTGTTGTTGTGTTTTGGTTTGGTATTGTTGTTGGTGTTGTTCGGGTTATAGTGTTTTGGTATCTTTGTTTGTTGCATTGTGGTTCTGTTGTGTTGTTGGTTGTATTGTAGTGTCTTTGTTTTGTAGTTTGTGTTGATTTTGTTTTGTAGGTGTTTTGTTTGTATGGTTTTGTTTTGTTATGTGTGTGTTTGTTGTTTTTTGTTGTTTTTGTTGTAGTTTGTTTTGGTTTTTGTGTTTTTACTTGTTTGTGTGTGTGGTGTGGTAGGTTGTTGGTTTGTGTGTGTTGTTTCTTTGCTTAGTGTGTGCTGTAGGGTGTTGTTTGGGTATTGTTTTGTGTGTTTGTAGTGTGTTTGTTTTTTGTGTATTAGTGCGTTTTGTATGTTGTTTGTTAGTGTTTGTGTTTTGTTATTATTTTGTTGTGTTTTGTAGGTTTGTGTGTATTGGAGGTATGCTTGTTTTTTTGTTGTATTGTTGTTATTCTGTTTGTTTGTTTGTTGTTTTGTTCTGTGTTGTTGTTTTTTGTTGTGCCGTTTGCTTTGGGGTTTGTGATTGTTGTGTTTTGTGTTCCGTTTGTATGTAGTGTAGTGTAGATTGAGGGTTGTAGGGTTCTGTTGTTGCTTGTTTTGTGTTTGTTTGCTGTAGTTGTAGGTTTGTTGTGTGGGCTTTGTGAGTAAGGGCTTGTAGTGTGTTGTTCTGTTTTGTAGTGTTGTTTGTAGTTGTGTTTTTCTGTGTAGGGTGACTGTGTGTGTTTGTAGGTTTTTTGTTAGTGATTGTTTTGTGTTTTGTTTGTAGTTTGTAGGGTTTGATGGTCTGTAGTTGTGTATTTAGGGAGGGTTATTACAGGTAATAGAACAGGCTGTTGGTAGGGTTGTGTGGTGTATACCAGGATAAGAACCAGGATTTGTATGTTTTGTGTTTGCTGGTTGTAGGGTTATACAGGGGTAGGTAAGGGGTAAGGGGGTAAAACAAATTAAATAGAACGACATTAGGGTATACCTATGGTAAATAGAAACAACGCTGCTGTTAGGGTTTATACAGGGTAAACAGGTGGTACGAGTGTTATAAAAAGAACAGGCATAGGGTATACCAGTAAATAGATAGAACAGGCTGTAGGTTTATACAGGGTAAATAGAACAGGTGGGCGGTAGGGTTATACCAGGGGGTTGTGGTGGTTAGGTGTGTGTGTGGTAGTTGGTGTGGTGTTCAAAAGAACAGGCGGTAGGTGGGTGGGGGTTTTAGTTATTTAATTGGTTATAAGGGCGTAAGGTTAAATAGAAACAGGCTTGTGGGGTGGGGGTTATACCAGGTTGGTTAAGGTGTGTGTAAATAGAACAGGCGTGTAGGGAGGGGGTTTAGGTTTAGCCACCCGCCAAATTAGGTAGGGTTTTATATGGTGATACAGGGGTAAATAGAAACAGGCGGTTAGGGTTATTACAGGGTTGTGTTGTTGTTAAAGTGTGTGGGGTAAATTGGAAGTAATCTGTAAGTAACAAAATACGAAAGGGCTGTAGGGTTTACTCTAGGTTAAGTGGGTAAAATAGAAAAGGCTGTTTAGTGGTTATATACGGGTGTGGGCTTGAGTAGGGTAAATAGAATTAGAACAGGATGTAGGGTTAATACCAGGTAAGGGTGTTTAAATAGGGAACATGGCGGTATGGTGTATAATATGGTAAATAGAAAAGGCTGTGGTTTTTAGGGTTGGGTTACGGGTAAAATAGAACCGGATATGTAGCTTAGGCTTATACCAGGTAAATAACACAGGCTTGTAGCTTGTAGGGTTCTACAGGGTAAATAGACAAACGGCTGTGTATGGTTATGCTATGTAAATAGAATAGGCTGTAGGGTTATACAGGGGAAATAGAACAGGCCTGTAGGGTGATACCAGTAAAATAGAAACAGCTTGTCGGGTGGTGATACTAGGGTGGTAAATAGACAGGCCTTGTAGATAGGGTTAACCAGGTAAATAGGACAGGCTGTCGGGGCTTTCTTGCTTATACAGGTAAATAGAACAGGGGTATGGGATTTTCTTATTACCGGTAAATAGCCAGAATGTAGGGTTTATACAGGGGAAATAGAAACAGGCTGTAGGGTTATACAGTTGGATTAAAGCGAACAGGGATGTGATGGTTATCTAGCGGGTAATAGAACAGACGTAGGGTGCTAATAGGGTTAAGGGAAAGGGATAGCTAGAACAGGACTGTTAGGGTTATACCAGGTAATAGAAACAGGGACTGTAGGGTTATACAGGGTAAAGAACAGGCTCTGAGGGCAGGTTAGGGTTAGACGGTAAATAGAACAGGCTGTAGGGTTATTACTAGGTAAATAGAACAAGGGTAAATAGAACAGACTGTAGGGTTATACCAGGATAAAATAGAAACAGGCTGTAGGTTATACAGGTAAATAGAACAGGCAGGTAGGGTTATACAGGTAAATAGAACAGACTGTAGGGTTATACCAGGTAAATAGAAACAGGCTGTAGGGTTATACAGGGTAAATAGAACAGGCTGTATGTGATGACTAGGTAATAGAACAGGCTGTAGGGTTAACAGGGTAAATAGAACATGCTGTATGGTTATAATAGGTAAATAGAACAGGGATGTCGGGGTTAACAGGTAATAGAACGGCTGTAGGGTTATACAGGGTAAATAAACAGACTGTATGGTTATACAGGTAAATAGAACAGGCTGTTAGGTTAACAGGTAAATAGAACAGGCTGTAGGGTTATACAGGGTAAATAGATAAACAGGGACTGTAAGGTTATACAGGGTAAATAGAACAGGCTGTAGGGTTATACTAGGTAAATAGAACAGGCTGTAGGGTTATTACTAGGTAAATAGACAGGCTGTAGGTATACAGGTAAATAGAACAGGCTGTAGGTTATACAGGGTAAATAGAACAGGCTGTAGGGTTAGGCAGGGTAAATAGAACAGGCTGTGGTTATACAGGGTAAATAGAACAGGTTGTAGGGTTATACTAGGTAAATAGAAAAGGTTGTATAATAGAACAGACATTAGGGTTATACAAGTAAATAGAACAGACGTAGGGTTATACAGGGTAAATAGAACAGGCTGTAGGTTATACCAGGTAAATAGAACAGGCTGTAGGGTTATACCAGGTAATTAGAACAGGCTGTAGGGTTATACAGGGTAAATAGAACAGGCTGTAGGGTTATACAGGGTAAATAGAACAGGCTGTAGGGTTATACAGGGTAAATAGAACAGGTTGTAGGGTTATACTAGGTAAATAGAACAGGCTGTAGGGTTATACAGGGTAAATAGAACAGGCTGTAGGTTTATACCAGGTAAATAGAACAGGCTGTAGGTGTTATGGGTTCACCAGAGATGGTTGTATAACCAACACCAGGACATAAAGTAACCAGGCTTTATAGGACACACTGATTTATTGGCTATGTACAGGAGAAGGCGGAATCATAAGAGGATAGTAAATGGGATAACAATAAGTTCGGTAGAAACGGATCCACACAGTATTACAAATCACTAGTAATGTAAGTCACACAGAATAGAAATAGGTCCACGAATTAGAAGGAGCAGTATGGCAAACTCCACCAAGTCCAATGAATAAACAACACAGCAATCAGTACAGTGGGTCCTCACAGAGACGGTTACTCACGGTCCCAAGTCGGGTTTAGTCACCAAGCCCAGACAGTCCTTGTAATGTTCTGTTCCAATGGCAGGACGGAACTCAGCTCTAGTCCAAACCCAGTTAGACCACACAGAGTTCCACACAGTCTCTCTTTGTTCCCTGGCTGGGGGTCTTATCTCCCACTCAGTTGTGTGGGGGAGGAGGGACCGTTATCTCCCAGGGCACTCCTGATTGGTTGCTTCCCCAGAAGGTGAGAACTTTCACGTGCACTTAGGAGCTGGGTGTGACTCTCCTTATCAAGTTACGTGCACAGCTCGTACAGGAGGGAAAGTCTAAACAAAGGGACCTGGGCCATATTGTCTGGCTGGACTGTACATCTCACTATACAATAACCTTGTATTATAACAAACCCTCCCCTCACCGAAAAAATGAACCCAAGAGGAACCCAGACGGGTACTTGGATGGGTTCATTGTCCAATTAAGGGTGGAGGAGAGTTACGAGTCTATTAACAAAGAGTTACTTCTCGTCTCCCATTGGGGGTCTAGTCACAGTTGATTGAGGATTAACATTCACCCCATTCCATAGATCCACATTCCAGTTCTAGTTATCGGGACTCTCTTAGCTGGTTCTATGGCCCGGACATTATCAATTTACGTTTCTCTGTTGTACTTCCTCCAGTCGGGGACATTGTCGCCATGGTGCCCAATACGATGGCAGTAAGACAATACGAATCGCTACACTGTTTCCTCTTAGTCACTTCTCCTCGGGTAAGTCTCAGGCAATTCACAGACACGTAAACCCCCTGGGTAGGACTGGACCTGATGACCAAACCTCAGGGATGGTTGGTATCTCATCTGTCCCCTCTGGCTTCACCCCAATGGAGTTCACATGGCGGGCTGGGTACGTAGTGAGTCTTCTCTGGCCCTTGGACAGGCATTCTGCAGGTGACCTGGTGCCTGCACAGATAGCGAGGACGTCATGTGTCTGTCCATAGCCTGTGCTGTTATCAGGACGTCTATTATCCTGCTATGTGTAGAGGGGTGTGGGATACAGGAACAGACATTGAGGTTGAGTCTCTGTGCCCATTGGTAGTTGTGGTGGAGTGGTTAGTTGGGGCTTCCCTCCTAGAAGCTTTCCAGTGGGGTTAATCAGCAGGGCCTCGTCTGCAAGACCGCAGCTTCCTCCAGGGTGTGTGGCTTACGCTCCTTTACCCACTCCATATCTCCCTTGGGCAGGTTAAATAAAACTGCTCTTTAAGTATCAGTTGTACAACATCTTCTACTGATTCAGCCCCTTCCCCCTGAATCCATCTTCGGCAGGCCGGGACAGTCTCTGGCCATGCCACTGGAAAGACTCATTGAGCGAAACACGCGTCTCTCTGAAAACAAACCCGGTAGGACTCGGGTAACAGAATAATGGGCCAACACTGTCTGCTTTATACTATCATAGTCCATTTCATCTCAGGTGCCATGTTCCTATAGGCTTCTGCTGCCTTCCAGAGAGCAGTGAGGACAGGAGCCCTCACCTTGTCCTGCTCCCGCACCCCCTCCAATATGCACTGGTGTTCAAAGTCCATAAAGGATCCATCAATGTCACCCTGAGCCTCATCAAATGTTTTAAAATCCTTCCTAGAGATCTGGGGTGACTGGTACCCATAGGAAGAGAATGGTTCAGCCTTGCTTGGCCTCAGCTTCAGCCCTCTTGTAGAGCCATATGCTCCATATACATCTCCCTGGCTCCATTTATGATCCCTGCGATCCTCCATTGTAGCTCCAGGACCCAGTATGCGAAGGGTTTCCTTGCCCAGGCAGCCCATGGACATGGGTAGGTCAGTGGTGCTACCTCTGCAATATTGTCCCTAGCTCAGGCTCTGCCACATTGCCTCCCCTTCAGATTCATGTACAATCAGTTGTTCCCTTGACATCATGACTACATTCAACAATTTCAATGTGGTGTCTGTGTCCTGGTCCCACCGCCTTGCCACCAGTTGTTATGGGTTCACCAGAGATGGTTGTATAACCAACACCAGGACATAAAGTAACCAGGCTTTATAGGGACACACTGATTTATTGGCTATGTACAGGAGAAGGCAGGAATCATAAGAGGATAGTAAATGGGATAACAATAAGTTCCGGTAGTAAACGGGATCCACACAGTATTACAAATCACTCAGTAATTGTAAGTCCACACAGATAGAAATAGGTCCACGAATTAAGAAGGAGCAGTATGGCACTCCACCAAGTCCCAATGAATAAACACACAGCAATCCAGTACAGTGGGTCCTCACAGAGACGGTTACTCACGGTCCCCAAGTCGGGTTTAGTCACCAAGCCCAGACAGTCCTTGATAATGTTCTGTTCCAATGGCAGGACGGAACCTCAGCTCTAGTCCAAACCCAGTTAGATCCACACAGAGTTCCACACAGTCTCTCTTTGTTCCCCGCTGGGGTCTTATCTCCCACTCCAGTTGTGTGGGGGAGGAGGGACGTTATCTCCCAGGGCATCCGATTGGTTGCTTCCCCAGGAAGGTGGAACTTTTCCCGTGCACTTAGGAGCTGGGTGTGACTCTCCTTATCAAGTTACGTGCAGCTCTGTACAGGAGGGAAAGTCTAAACAAAGGACCTGGGGCCATATTGTCTGGCTGTGACTGTACATCTCCAATATACAATAACCCTTGTATTATAACAGTAGGGTTATACAGGGTAAATAGAACAGGCTGTAGGGTTATACCAGGTAAATAGAACAGGCTGTAGGGTTATACAGGGTAAATAGAACAGGCTGTAGGGTTATACAGGGTAATAGAACAGGCTATAGGGCTATACCAGGTAAATAGAAAAGGCTGTAGGGTTATACAGGGTAAATAGAACAGGCTGTAGGGTTATACAGGGTAAATAGAACAGGCTGTAGGGTTATACCAGGTAAATAGAACAGGCTGTAGGTTATACTAGGTAAATAGAACAGGCTGTAGGGTTATACGGGTAAATAGAAACAGGCTGTAGGGTTATACAGGGTAAATAGAACTGGCTGTAGGGTTATACTAGGTAAATAGACAGACTGTAGGGTTATACAGGGGAAATAGAACAGACATTAGGGTATACCAGGTAAATAGAACAGACTGTAGGGTTATACAGGGTAAATAGAACAGACAATTAGGGTTATACCAGGTAAATAGAACAGGCTGTAGGGTTATACCAGGTAAATAGAAAGGGCTGTAGGGTTATACTAGGTAAATAGAACAGACTGTAGGGTTATACAGGGTAAATAGAACAGGCTGTAGGGTTATACAGGGTAAATAGAACAGGTAGGCTTATGGTTATGCTAGGTAAATAGAACAGGCTGTAGGGGTATACAGGGTAAATAGAACAGGCTGTAGGGTTATACAGGTAAATAGAACAGGCTGTAGGGTTATACTAGGTAAAAGAACAGGCTGTATGGTTATACCAGGTAAATAGTACAGGCTGTAGGGTTATACTAGGTAAATAGAACAGGCTGTATGGTTAAACCAGGTAAATAGAACAGATGTAGGGTTATACAGGGTAAATAGAACAGGCTGTAGGGTTATACAGGGTAATAGAAAAGGCTGTATGGTTATACTAGGTAAATAGAACAGGCTGTAGGGTTATACAGGGTAAATAGAACATGCTGTAGGGTTATACTAGGTAAATAGAACAGGCTGTAGGGTTAACAGGGTAAATAGAACAGGCTGTAGGGTTATACCGGGTAAATATAACAGACTGTATGGTTATACTAGGTAAATAGAACAGGCTGTAGGGTTATACAAGGTAAATAGAAACAGTGGGTTATACAGGGTAAATAGAACAGGCTGTAGGGTTATACAGGGTAAATAGAACAGACTGTAGGGTTATACTAGGTAAATAGAACAGGCTGTAGGGTTATACTAGGTAAATAGAACAGGCTGTATTTATACAGTAAAAAAACAGGCTGTAGGGTTATACAGGTAAATAGAACAGGCTGTAGGGTTATACAGGGTAAATAGAAAGGCTGTAGGTTATACAGGTAAATATACAGGCTGTAGGGTTATTACCAGGTAAATAGAACAGGCTTGTAGGGTTATACAGGGTAAATAGAACAGGCTGTAGGGTTATACCAGGTATATAGAACAGGCTGTAGGGTTATACAGGGTAA
This sequence comes from Hymenochirus boettgeri, assembly GCA_019447015.1. Taxonomy (NCBI): domain Eukaryota; kingdom Metazoa; phylum Chordata; class Amphibia; order Anura; family Pipidae; genus Hymenochirus; species Hymenochirus boettgeri. Next base: position 26,578,848 of record CM033474.1, read on the forward strand.
ATAGAACAGACATTGGGTATACTAGGTAAAAAGAACAGGCTGTAGGGTTATACAGGGTAAATAGAACAGACATTAGGGTTATACCAGGTAAATAGAACAGGCTGTAGGGTTATACAGGGTAAATAGAACAGGCTGTAGGGTTATACCAGGTAAATAGAACAGGCTGTAGGGTTATACAGGGTAAATAGAACAGGCTGTAGGGTATAACCAGGTAAATAGAACAGGCTGTAGGGTTTATACAGGGTAAATAGAACAGGCTGTAGGGTTATACAGGGTAAATAGAACAAGCTGTAGGGTTATACTAGGTAAATAGAACAGGCTGTAGGGTTATACAGGGTAAATAGAACAGGCTGTAGGGTTATACCAGAGTAAATAGAACAGGCTGTATGGTTATACTAGGTAAATAGAACAGGCTGTAGGGTTATACAGGGTAAAAGAGAACAGGCTGTAGGGCTTATACCAGGTAAATAGAACAGGCTGTAGGGTTATACAGGGTAAATAGAACAGGCTGTATGGTTATGCTAGGTAAATAGAATAGGCTGTAGGGTTATACAGGGTAAATAGAACAGGCTGTAGGGTTATACCAGGTAAATAGAACAGGCTGTAGGGTTATACTAGGTAAATAGAACAGGCTGTAGGGTTATACCAGGTAAATAGTGTACAGGCTGTAGGGTTATACTAGGTAAATAGAACAGGCTGTAGGGTTATACCAGGTAATAGAACAGACTGTAGGGTTTAACAGGGTAAATAGAACAGGCTGTAGGGTTATACAGGGTAAATAGAACAGGCTGTATGGTTATACTAGGTAAATAGAACAGAATGTAGGGTATACTAGGTAAATAGGAACAGGACTGTAGGATTTATACCAGGTAATAGAACAGGCTGTAGGGTATACAGGGTAAATAGAACAGGCTGAGGGTTATACCAGGTAAATAGAACAGGCTGGAGGGATTACTAGGTAAATAGAACAGGCGTAGGGTTATACAGGTAAATAGAACAGACTGTAGGGTTATACAGGGTAAATAGAACAGGCTGTAGGGTTATACAGGTAAAATAGAACAGGCTGTATGGTTATACTAGGTAAATAGAACAGGCTGTAGGGTTATACAGGGTAAATAGAACAGGCTGTAGGGTATTACTAGGTAAATAGAACAGGGCTGTAGGGTTATACAGGGTAAATAGAACAGCTGTAGGGTATACAGGGTAAATAGAACAGACTGTAGGGTTATACAGGTAAAATAGAACAGGCGTAGGGTTATACAGGGTAAATAGAACAGGCTGTAGGGTTATACAGGGTAAATAGAACAGGCTGTAGGGTTATACCAGGTAAATAGAACAGGCTGTAGGGTTATACAGGGTAAATAGAACAGGCTGTAAGGTTATACAGGGTAAATAGAACAGGCTGTAGGGTTATTCTAGGTAAATAGAACAGACTGTAGGGTATAAGGTAAATAGAACAGGCTCTAGGGTTATACAGGGTAAATAGAACAGGCTGTATGGTTATACTATGTAAATAGAACAGGCTTAGGGTTATACAGGGTAAATAGAACAGAAATTAGGGTTATACAGGGTAAATAGAAAAGGCTGTAGGGTAATACCCAGTAATAAAACAGGCTGTGTGTTATACTAGGTAAATAGAACAGACTGTAGGGTTATACAGGGTAAATAGAACAGGCTGTAGGTTTATACAGGGTAAATAGAACAGGCTGTATGGTTATACTAGGTAAATAGAACAGGCTGTAGGGTTATACAGGTAAATAGAAAAAGCTGTAGGATTATACAGGGTAATAGAACAGGCTGTAGGGTTATACAGGTAAATAGAACAGGCTGTAGGGTTATACTAGGTAAATAGAACAGACTGTAGGGTTAACAGGGTAAATAGAACAGGCTTTAGGGTTATAATAGGTAAATAGAACAGAGGTAGGGTTATACTAGGTAAATAGAAAAGGCTGTAGGATTATACAGGGTAAATAGAAACAGGCTGTAGGGTTATACCAGGTAAATAAAACAGGCTGTAGGGGTATACTAGGGAATAGAACAGGTGTAGGGTTATACCAGGTAAATAGAAAGGCTGTAGGGTTATACTAGGTAAATAGAACAGGCTGTAGGGGTTACCAGGTAAATAGAAACAGACGTAGGGTTATACAGGGTAAATAGAACAGGCTGTAGGGTTATACAGGGTAAATAGAACAGGCTGTAGGTTTATACCAGGTAAATAGAACAGACTGTAGGGTGTATACCAGGTAAATAGGACAGGCTGTAGGGTTATACAGGGTAAATAGAACAGGCTGTAGGGTTATACATGGTAAATAGAACCGGCGTAGGATTATACAGGTAAATGAACAGGCTGTAGGGCATCTAGGTAATAGAACAGACTGTAGGTTATACCAGGTAAATAGAACAGCTGTAGGGTTATACAGGGTAATAGAACAGGCTGTAGGGTTATACGGTAATAGAACACTGTGGGTTATTTACCAGGTAAATAGAACAGGCTGTAGGGGATACAGGGTAAATAGAACAGGCTGTAGGGTTTACAGGGTAAATAGAACGCTGTAGGATTATACAGGGTAAATAGAACAGGCTGTAGGGTATACTAGGTAAATAGAACAGGCTGTATGGTTATACTAGGTAAATAGAACAGGCTGTAGGGTTATACAGGGTAAATAGAACAAGCTGTAGGGTTATACAGGTAAATAGAACAGACTGTAGGGTTTTATACCAGGTAAATAGAACAGGCTGTAGGGTTATTACAGGGTAAATAGAACAGGCTGTAGGGTTATACAGGGTAAATAGAACAGGCTGTAGGGTTATACAGGGTAAATAGAACAGGCTGTAGGGTTATACCAGGTAAATAGAACAGGCTGTAGGGTTATACAGGGTAAATAGAACAGTGTAGGGTATACAGGGTAAATAGAACAGGCTGTAGGGTTATACCAGGTAAATAGAAAAGGCTGTAGGGTTTTACAGGGTAAATAGAACAGGCTGTAGGGTTATACAGGGTAAATAGAAAAGGTGTAGGGTTTTACAGGGTAAATAGAACAGGCTGTAGGTTTATACCAGGTAAATAGAACAGGCTGTAGGGGTTTACCGGGTAATAGAACAGGCTGTAGGGTATACAGGGTAAATAGAACAGGCTGCAGGGTTATATAGGGTAAATAGAAAAGGCTGTAGGGTTATACAGGGTAAATAGAACAGGCTGTAGGTGGTATACAGGGTAAATAGAACAGGCTGTAGGGGTTTACAGGGTTAATAGAACAGGCTGTAGGTGTTTAAACAGGGTAAATGAGAACAGGCTGCAGGGTTATACAGGGTAAATAGAACAGGCTGTAGGGTTATACCAGGTAAATAGAACAGACATATTTTATTTTATAACAATGAAGTAAATTTTGCAATAAATTAAAGGAATAGTTTATTGCCAAAGTGAACTATTCCTTTAATGCATTGATTGAAGACTGGGAGGCTAAGGAGCTACGTCTTACCTCCTGTTCTTTATTCAATGCCTGTAGAGCCAGGAACGAGGATAGAACATACTTACTTTTCATGCAGTACTCAGCAGCAGCACTAAAATTCCCGACGACTTTCTGGTTCTGATGAACTATAGCGAGCATTATTGTGCATGCGCACTATAGTTAATCAGAACCAGGAAACGGTCGGAACCTCTCAGTGTGACAGCGGTGGATCGCGTGAAAGGTAAGTTTAAATCACTTTGGTAATGAACTATTCCTTTAAATAGTAAGTAACCAGTGTAAACATCAGAAACAATATATACAAATTTCTTTACAGTTTTTAGTAAATGATAAATAAACATTCAGATATAGGGCCGTATTTATATAGTTAACTTTTCACAGTGCTCCTTTATTCCGTAACTGCCCTATATTGTCCTATTGACTTCTATGGGTGTTTCCGGACGTTAACGTTCTGTGTCCTCTATAAATACGGCCCGTTACCCATAAGGTGCAGTGTAAACATTGCAGGACGTTATTTTCGAGCTGTTCAGATTGTCAGTTGCCATCTTCCAGTGCAGACACTTTCTTCTATTTATGAATTATATACAGAATCTTTGAGTAAAGCAAATATTTAGAAGTTGTACTTAACAATAGGTAAAATCTGAGGCTAGAATCAAGCCAACATTATGGGCCTCATTTACCCAGACTCGCTGAGCAAATATATGGAGTAAAAGTCGCGCTAGCCGGTTCGCTATCGGTTAGTGTGACTTTAGCTCTGTATTAGCGTTGGATGCACGGTTTACCCAAAAATCACCCGCGCATCTGCCGCTCGCGATTTACTATCGAGTTTGCGCTAGTTTTAGCGCAGGATTTAAACACCAGGATATAGCTGTCATTAAAATCCCGCAGTGGGTAGATTCCTTAACAGGAAATTCGCAAACGCAATATTAAATCTCGGAAGGAGCATTTACCCAGAGCGATAGCGGCTTTGGGTAAATGAGCCCCTATGTGTTCATTTTTCCAGGCATTTTACCTGTGTTCCCGGATGTTTCAACGCTAGGAAAACTCTGCAGCTTTTCTTAGTGGTAAAAAACACAGTAAAATGAACACTAGACGTTTGTGTGAATCTAGCCCAAATGAATTCCATACCTCCATGGAAGAGGGTAGCTGCCCCCTCCCATCTGAAATCAGCAGCATCATGGAGAAATTACCTTGTTTTCCTTAGGTCACTGGTAGTACTGCCCCCCCCCTTGCAGGTCACAGACAAGATACAATTCTACATATTCCTAGTTCTTCATCTCTCCCTCTCCACCTGTCAGTCACTTATAGCTAACCTCTTCCAGAACTGGCCTAAGCAAAGCTTAATAGTTCTCAAGTTGAATATAGGGCGGTATTTAAAAATCTGATCATACTGGCGTCCAATACCTTGCGGTAGTAAACTACCATCATGGTATTGTATAGGCGATTGTCCAATTACATAAAGTTTGCCATCGTCAAAGGTGTGGTGTCGCTAATTAGTGATATCATGCCTTTAAAATGCTATGTAATAACACCTCCTCACTCAGCACTGTACTTACGTATTTACAATTAAGTTCTATAACTAGATTGTCACCGGACTTTGCATTGCCTCTTAAAGGGGAATTCGGTGAAAAAAAATCATTATTTAAATTTTCTATATAAGATACAAATCTGTATTCTACATATTGTCTTCATTTTCGAAAAATCAACTGATTTCATTTATTTTGCTGTGCTTTGCTGTGCTAAGTGGTGAGCTGCCATTTTAGGTTCTGCAACGGTCCTTCTCCTTCCCAGGAAGCCCCTTGGAATGTTCCCAACAGTCATTTCTACTGATTGGCTGTTGGATGGGTCAAACATGCTCAGATCTCTACTGAGCAACTGAATCAACCCAGGGATGGAGACCATAAGGATAATGGACATTATTTGGGGTCCTGCAAACAGGAAGTCAGCATTTATTTATACACAGTTTAATCGCTTGATGGACAGGTTATGGTCATTGAAATGAGAAAATACTCCCTAAATACTTCCCCCCCCCCCTTGAAAGCATATGTATTTGTGCTGAACTTCCCCTTTAATTTATTATGGTAAAATGAACTATTGAAAGTAATGAAAACATTGGATGTAGGTGCACAAGCTCACAACTTAATACTTACAGTATATTGTTTTAGCTAGAAGTCTTTATAGCAGACCCTGATTAGGGTTAAGCATCGAAGCCACAGAACCATTTTTAGGACAGGTACAGATACAGAATAATGTACAGACAAGGTTCTAGAAAATAATGTGTCTCACCTCTTTTGTGGTTTCTGGGGAATTTACTTTGTTAGAATTGGGTTTGCACTTTATTTGCCACCATTTTAGAAGCACACAGCTTGGTCACTGACCATTATGTTCTTTACACATGCTCAGTCCTAAACTACCCCGGGAACTTGTTACAGATGATCACACATCTGTGACTGAGGTTAGGAGGTTTGGCCAGATCCAGCACATAAGGTGACCATACATTAGGCCGATTTTAAGTACAATCCGACATTTCTATTGATTGGCTGAAAAAATTTCATTTTTTGATCTTATACAACATTAGATCGTAATACAGATCTTAATTACGATCAGGAAAGTTGTTTTTTAAGTCGATTGGTAAAATTGGTTTCTGAAGTTCCGATGTAAATGTAATGTAACCTCACAATAGACGACATTCGTCATTAATCACAAAACTAATTGAATGTCGAACAATATGTATGGTGCATCTACAATATATTAACATTGTACATCTGTCTATAAAGTATTGGTCTGTTTAAGATCGCAATTAAGATCGTAATAACCTTTGTAGTGTATGGCCACCTTTACACACAGTTTTTTTCATCCAGTTCTTTAGGTGGTTACATCACTTCAATGCAAATTACTGGGGTGGTAATTTACTGTTTATTGGTGTTTTGGGGGAAAGCTTTCAGATTCTGGAGTATAATAATGTGGGTTTAGTTCTCCTTTAATAGTTCTAAACAGCGTGAACTAAACACCTATGCTCCCATGTAATAAAAGGTGCAAAATTTTGCTTGTGCTATTGATCAACAGCAATCAGATTTTATCTAACTGAGGTAGCCCAGTAAGAAGATAGCTAGCATATTCTGCAAAATAATAGCAGAAGCAAACTTGTACCTCTTATTGCGGCCCTCCAGATGTTTGCAAACTACCACATTTGGAATACTAGGAGTTGTAGTTTGCAAAACATCTCGAGGGGTGCAGGTAGGAAATCCCTGATCTACAATATCAGATATTCTTCCATAAAACTCTTATTCTGTAAATCTATCACTTTTACTGCCCTGTGTGAATCTTCCGGTGCTTTACAAAGGCGTGCTGTAACAAGAAGCTTTTGCCACATTCTGTGCACATGAAAGATTTCTCCCCTCTGTGAATCTTTTGATGGCTTAATAGCTGGTTCTTCCATGAAAAGCTTTCCCCACATTCTACACAAGGAAATAGCTTCTCTCCTGTGTGTATCGGCTCATGTGAAAAAAGATTGAACTTCAGAGAAAATCTTTTACCACATTTTGTGCAGGTGAATGGTTTTTCTCCTGTGTGTGTTCCCTTGTGGCTCATAAGGTTGAACATTTGAAAGAAACTTTTCCCACATTCTGCGCAAGTAAAACTCTTCTCCCCCAAATGAAGTTTTTTGTGTTTTTTAAGGGTACTGTGTAAAGTGTTCCCCACATTCATTGCAACTGAAAGGTATTTCAACCTTGTGGGACTTAAGGTGAGACACAAAACTCAATTTCTGGCAAAAGCTTTTTCCACAATCTGGACAGTTATAAGACTGGCTCTTTTGAGAAAAGTCTTTCTAACATTCTGTGCAAACAAATGATTTCTCACTAGTGTTTATCCTCTTGTGTAATAAAAGGTGACTCTTCTGAGAGAAGTGTTTCCCGCATTCTGTACAGGTGAAGGGTTTCTCTGCCGTGTGTAACCTCTTGTGTGACAAAAGGTGGTTCTTTTGAGTAAAACTTTTTCCACAGTTAGAGCATGTGAATGGTTTCTCCCCAGTGTGTATTCTTTTGTGGGTCAGAAGAAGACTTTTCTGGGAAAATCCTTTCCCATACTCTGAACAACGATGAAACAATTTATTGTCATTGCAAATCCTCTTATTTAAAACAGTCATACTTGTCTGGGAACCAGTATTTTTTTGTTAAGTGTTTTTTCATTTATATAGGCACAGACTTCTGTGATAAGGTCCCTGTTTAAGTCTTTCCCATTTGTGCAGCCGGCAAATGATAACGTTTTAGAGCTTGCTAGTCTTTCATCTCGAACGCCACTTAATGGGTTGTCAGCTTTAAGGAAAGTACTTGAGCAGTCGTCAGTTCCTGTCAAACGTAGCATCTGATTCCTGAATCACAGTCCGGGTCCCTTTAAATCTGAATTACCTTCCTTATTTAAGCAATGATCTAACAGCAAAAAAAAAGAAAAAAAGATGTTAAAACTGCATTTATTTTTATTTTCCAAAAGAAAATAAATTTTCATTTCTAATGAGGAAAAAAACTATTAAAATGTCATATTTCATTCGGAATCACTGTGTTTTAAACATTAATTTATTATGTGTAACACAAATAAGAATTGGGCCCCACGGGACACTTCTATAGGTTGTTTACTATGTGGATAATGGCAAACTTGACACTCCTGTTTATTTATTTAAAATCGAGTTTTATATTTTACATGTAATATTTTTATATGAAGCTTTTTTAAGAATATTGAGGACCCTTTAATTTAACTAGCTGAAACTGGTATCCCCTAACATCCACTCCTAATGACCTCTGTCAGAAGAGTTTTTAGGACACAGATCATCTTGTCTTTATCTGAATTAGGTCTGGTTCCCCAACTGCAGAATCTGCAAATATACAATAAATGATTTTATATAAGAAAGTGTCTCACAGACATGGCAAATTATTCCATAAAAAAAGGTATCAAACCCTTAGAATATTATGGTGGTTAGCCAGCTATCAGGGCCGGATTTATGTTTTTCTTCTCCCCAAGGCTCCCAAGCTTATTGTCATCACCAAGTAAGGTAATGCCACGGCCTGGGTGACCTAGTAAGAAATCTGGTCCTGCCAGCTGTACACTGCATTAACTAAGGGGGGATGTTCTGAGATCCATTATAGCTTAAACAGGAACTAAAGTCTCCGGACAACATTGTCCCAATAGACAGAGCACATTCACAAACATAGAACAAGCTGTGTCTCACCTCTCCCTTTGCTGTGGCCATTGGGTGCTTTATAAAAACAACCTGTGAGTACTAGGGGTCAGCTCCCACAATCCACCTTAGCTGGGTAAACCCCCATCTAAGTGTCTGTGTACAGGCACATGCTCTGTAGTGCTCAACAGATCAAAACAAGGAAGTTGCAGCCTTGCTTCCTAGAAGCTGACAGCCAATCACATTACAGCACAGAGATCCTCCCTCTCCCTGACACAGAACAGGGATTATAGTTTTCAAACACATACAAGGCTCCTGTCCTAACAATGATATAATCCTTTATGTTTCATACGAAAAGAAAAGTAATCTTTGCAGTGTATTTCATAGATACCATGGAAGTAAGAAACGGAATTCTTACATTTTAGCAAAAATAAAAGTCTGGGGAATAGAACCTGCAACGTACATTTACTCTGTCTTGCTAAAAGGTCTTACCTCTAGGCTAAGAGGGACACGATATAAATCATTGGTACATGTAAAATATTGTGCTAGGAACATAATGGAAACAGAATATAAGTTTTCATAAAGATTCAAACTCATGACCTTCTGAACTGTGTGTATCCAAACCTGGCGTCTTACAAGGTGAGCCACCACTGAATAAGCTGAAAGCCTGGGTACATTTCAAACTTTCAGGGTTATTCAATAAAAGTTCTTATCGTTTAAAATGGTGCTAATTTTGCCCCAACCAATCAGATGTTAGCTTTCAAATGTTAAATAAGATCTGATTGGTTGGGGCACAATTAGCACCATTTTAAACTATAAGAACTTTTATTGAATCTCCCTGATAATCTTTTTCATGGAATATAATAGAAACAAAAAAAGTATATCTGGGGTATTGAACTTGTGACCTTCTGAACTGTCAGGGCTATGTACCGAGAGCTGTTATCGGCTATTTGTGTCAGTCACGTTAACCATTGTACCAAGTGTTAACGTGACTTTAAGACACAAATAACGGCAGTTGCGACATTACGCAACCAATGTACTAAGCTGTTAACAGATTTTTAAGATGTTATCTCTAACGCTCAGGGCCGTCTCGTTAATGAGCCACATTGAGACAAAGTAGCAGAGCGGCACTTTGTCTCTGTGGCTCAAGAGCGGCATTTCAAAGTAAAAAAAAAATTATTTTACCGGCGTGCCAGGTAGAGAGGGAGGAAGCTCCCCATGTATTCTGAGAGAGGCGTAGCTTGCATTAACAGAGGAAAGGACGGAAATTGAAAATAACCTACTGCCCAATCAGAGCGCAGGACCTTTTACTGCGCGCCCAACATCACTTCCGAGTCAGAGACCGGCCGCTGCGGTGCCTCAGACTGCTCTATTTTGTTCTATGGGGGCTTTGCCTTACTGTCTCTGCACTGCTGCACATGGACAAGTACGCATGCATAGTATACAAGTGCTAGACAGGTAACAGAGTGCCTGCCGGATAAAAAACCGACCATTATTACGATAAAATCAAAAAGTATCTGATCTATATGGCTACAGAAAATGGGGGGGACACATCATTAATAAATAGCTAAAACCTGCTGTAGAGAAAATATAAATACAATATAAAAGCTACCGAAGACCTAGTAATGTAAGATGGTTTGGAGCTCGTATGTAATATGGAAAAACTCCATAACAAGGGGAACAGATGGACTTAACCGAGGGGATAATACGTAGCTAATCTGGCTAACTAATAAAAAGCAGTTAAGGGCAAATAGTTCGTTCAAGCCCCGAGGGGATAGGGTATCTAGTCTCTTTATCCAGCTAATCTCTCGCTGTAATAAAGCTCTTTTGCGGTCACGGCCCTCCCGTTCTGGTTCAAAGTCAATGGCCATCCATCGCATCGTAGAAATGGGGTGTGCCATCAGCCTAAAGTGGCGTGCCACTGATTGTTCCCCAAATTTATCCGTGGTTCCGTGGGCGGCCTCTGTGGTTGACTTATTCGTTCATATGCCCGGGTGTTTATTAGTTCATATCTCCATCACATTTTAAGATAGCACTCACGGGACTTGTGTAAAAGTATCAAAGATTTATTGAAGTATCTAAGTATTGACGCGTTTCCACTCTCACAGCGGAACGCTGTATTTTGTATTTTCTGAAGACGGCTCCTGTGAGAGTGGAAACACGTCAATACTTAGATACTTCAATAAATCTTTGATAATTTTACACAAGTCCCGTTAGTGCTATCTTAAAATGTGATGGAGATATATATATATATATATATATATATATATATTGAGTATATGGACTCCGACGTATATGTGTTTCGGTTATGCGACTTTCCCAACCTTTTTGTTCGTTTGAAGTTAAAAACTTCTGCTTCCATATCCTGCCCGCTGCTTCCATATCCTTGATGAGGTTTCTGGCATACACATGGGATCCCTTTTCCCCCTCCCTCCCTCCAGATCCCTTCTGGCTGTTTGGTGCCCTACCTATAAAAGACTTTTTCTTTGTGTAGGGCAACCCAGCCTTCCCCCAACTGCTGATTTAGATTTGTAAAACAAACCCCAGTAATAAACGTACACTCCTTTGTTTCATAGCCAGCAGTTCAATCTGGCATTGGCCGACTGTCAGCCAATCACAGACGTGGCTACTGGTCCAGCCCCTCTGCTGCTGCTTCCGGCAAGCCAGGAGCCGACAGCTGTGGGAATGAAGGAGTGTAAATATACTTCTAGGGCTTGTTTTACAAATCTAAATCATCGGTTGGGGGTGGGCTGGAGTACTTAACACATTGACAATTTTTTTTTTATTTTATTTTTTACATTTTTTATTTAACCAGAACCCCCAAAACCTAACTGTTGTGATACTTCCAAGCTCCTGAACATACCAACACCGATCCCTCGCTGGCAGGTTTTGCCTACTCTGCAAGCTGGTTATGAGCTCACGCAGCAGTGAAGGCGACAGTTAGCCATTGGTTATGACATCACTATCACATCCTTGACTCATCCACTACTCGGTATAAGTAGCTAGAAACGTAGCGAGGGATTACTTTTAAGTAAGTTTAGGAGTGTTGGGTGAAATGGGAAGTATAATAAAATGTAGGTTTGGGGGTGTAGCAAATACAAGCAAAATACACAAAGAACTTGTATATTAAATCACATATGGGGAATTCCCTTGGATTTCCATAACTCCACATGGAGTTTTTGTGCTTTTACTGGTCTTTAAAGCCTGTCAAGTGACTCTGTATCCTTATATTACACAGAGAGAGGAACATTATTCTTGATGGAATCCACTGCTTTTCTCTATTAGAAAAGTGAAAACTTGCACTGTAAGTTATATACACAGTATTACTACTAGCTTTACACAAGGTTAAGCCGATAGCAGAAGGCATTGTGGGTGTAGGCAATCAATGCATTTTCACCTCAAACCAGTGGAATGGTGTCCACAGAACCAAGACAGAAGCATAGAACAGTGTAAAGAGTGACATGGTGCTTTGAAAGGAACTTGGGTTTTTGTTGGGTGTTGGTGCAGGAATCCTTTAGTTCTTATCTCATGCCATAGAAACCATCAGAGAGAGATAATGTAAATAGTGAGAATAGGTAAACCTATTAGAAGAGGTGGGAGCCGGTGGCTTCTGATGCTATAGCTCCAAACCCAATGATAAGCCTACTGATATTTAATACATACAATACAAGTATTGTGGAGAATTTGTTTAATAGGTACAAACCATGCACCGTCTACTAGCAGATTGAGGGATGGGAATATTAACTTTAAACCAATGTCTTTGTACTTTAATACATTAGTCATGGAGTTAGCGCCATTAAAAATAGTTTTTAAGGTGTTCACTGTTTAGACTGCTGCAAAGGGCACTTAACCTTTTTTTTCTTCTGAAATTTGTTTGGTCTCTAAAAATGTTTTATGAATTTCCTATTTTTTTTGGTAATAGTTTGAAAAATGTCACTTTAGTACCGCCGCCAATCATGATTGATTATGTGGGCAAAGGAGGCATAGAAGGGGCACAGCAGGAGAGGTAGACAACACCAGGTGGGAACAGGGCACGCTGGGAGGGGAGTAAATACTGAACCAATAATAATCAAGATTGGAATATTAACTGGAACATTCTGGGATCAAGTAAAGCAGAAACTGGCGGAGGTGACAAAAAAAGACAATGGGGAGGCCAAGAATTTTTTTAATATTTAGGAGTTTCTGCTGTGAATGTGATTTTTATGGAGGTTGGGCTTTAGCATGAGGTTGGACTTTTATAAAAGGGTAATGAGATGACCAAGCATGGTCTGTAACTTGTCTACTTCTACTTCTAGCACGGTTAATCGCCCCAGAAATTCTTCATTGGCATCAGCATCCTCATTGGTGATCTTGACAGCGTCCTTGCTGTTGTCCTTTCTTTCTTTGTCTTTATTATTCTCTTCATCTTTTTTCTCTTCCTCATCATCTTTTTTCTTCATCATCTGTAACATGTCTTTTTCTACTTCTAGTACAGACAATTTCTCCACAAATTCTTCATTCTTGTCGGCGTCCTCATTGGCGATCTTGACAGCGTCCTTGCTGTTGTACTTTCTTTCTTTGTCTTTACTATTCTCTTCTTCATCAACTTTCTTCTCTTCCTCATCATCTTTTTTCTCTTCCTCATCATCTTTTTTCTTCTTTATCATCTGTAACGTGTCTTCTACTTCTAGTACAGACAATTTCTCCACAAATTCTTCCTCCTTGTCAGCATCCTCATTGGCAATCTTGACAGTGCCTTTGCTTCTGACTTTTCTTTCTAAGTCCTTGCTTTCTTGCTTCTTGCTTTCTTGTTTGTTGCTTGCTTCTTCATCATGTTTGGGGTCTGATGCGAATGTTCCTGTAATCAGAACATAGCACACTGACATTGTTAATATTCTAAAAATAACCAATTAATATATTTATCCTAATACTTTAGAATAAACACAAGCTAGGGCCCCATTTTATAACTATGAATGGCAGATACACATGTCAGTCCAACATTCAACTTAGATTCAAAATTTGTAATAGGGAAGTGAAATCATAATAAATGTTTTTATCATTAATGAATGATATTATCTTCCTGCTGGCACTTGGTTGGCACTTTGGGCCTTTGTACATTAAGCTGGATACCGCAGAAAGGTTTTTACCCTCCCCAATAATTAGTACGTTTATATTGTACAGTGACCCTAATAATGTGGTTCGGGCAGACTATAGGTTACAGCTATTATGTTACTGTTGTTACTTTATCAGTGTCCTATCTTTCTTATACAGAGATAAGTTTTTCCATAGTCTCACCTTCCAATAAATTTATCCTTGTAAGAAACATTGCTATTTCCGTTTGGGCAAATTTAACAGTTTTCTGCCCCCGTATGAAGTTGTGGTCCAGTAGATCCTTCGCTGTTCCTCGTTTCTCGGGATCCTTTTCCAAGCAACATTTTAAAAATGTATGTAATTTTTCAGACCTGGAGAAAAATAAACTCTGAATCAATATAATTTCTTCAAACCAATATTTACATTATATAATTTATGATAATTTAAAGATGAACAGCCATCAGAGAATTACAAGGGTATTTTCCATTGAGCCTTTGACCATTTTAATAGAACATTCCACAGAAAAATGGTGGACAATCTGTCCCATCACTCTTTCCCTCGTACTATAATGATTCCCAGTATAATATCCAGATAATACAGAAATCTGTAAAATGTGTTTGACTTACCATAATAAAGGCTGCAGGGTGGGTGAGTTTAACATGTAGATCATCAATTTGGCCTTGCTGTTGGAAAACTTGCTGTAGACTAAAGGATATAAACAGCAATACATGAGAAACTGTAACAAAATATACAGATTGTTCTACATATAATTTTATCTTTCATGTTCCTGTTCAGCAATAGGCTCTTCTTATAGGACGATATCTTATAATCATTATTGATGTGGGTCTGCTTTACTTACTTGTTTCTCCTTCAGCCATTTCGATGATGGTGATTCCCAATGACCAAATGTCACACTGGAAAATAGAAATATAAGGAAAAAAATGAAAATCCAATGTTCCCAATAGCATAAGAAGCATCTGAATACAATATTAACTGTCATGGCTTTCTATATATAATCTTATATGGAATCATGGTGACTGTTCCTCAGAAATAGAATTAGTAACATATCTTACCGCCATATTGAAGCCATCGTTATGGCCCAGCAGGCTTCCGTGAATTTCTGGTGCCATAAAATATGGAGTACCTGCTGAGTCTGTTATTTTATCTTCTTTTCCCATTAATTGTACGGACAGGCCAAAATCAGCTGGAATGACACATTGTACTTAATGAATAACTTTCACCTTTAAATAGTCAGTAGGCCAATAAGGCAGAAATGTTCAACTACTAAAACATATCAATATATTTTAAAAATCTATTGCAAGGCAAAGAAAAAATTATTTGAATTTGTAAAATAAAAACATTAACATTAACCCAAAATATAAATGCAGTTTATTTATAAATCATAATAAAAGAATAATCTGCTGGAAATCGCCCAACACAGGGTGGAAGTGACACATCAATAGCGACACTGTAGGGTCTCGGAATGTCTAGGTAAGACCCACATCAGAGATTGTTTGGAAAATAAAACAAATGCTCCTGCCCCTTTATATAAGGCCCTATTTGTAAACGTGCAGTGTCGCTAAATTGCCACAGTCATACATTTACGCAGAACGTTCGTTAATTAACTAATGCAATGGTATCCTATGGCGATTGTAATCCTATGATCGCTAGATTTACGATCGGTAATTTACAAACGTTATCTTTAATTTCCGATAATGAACGTAAATTAACAATCTCTAAACTGATCGGAAATGAACCAATGGTTTAATGATCGATAAACCAATTGTTAAAGGCGTGGTATGGCTTTATATCAATACTGAGCCTTTATGAATATGGCCCATAACGTGGGGTTATTGCAAATGTAATGTGCCCTGTTTTCCTCATCGAAATATCTATAGTTTAATGTAATTATAATAATAAATTTCTCTTACCAATTTTCACCTGCCCGTCTTCGGTGAATAGGATATTATCGGGTTTAATATCCCTGTGGATGATTCTTGCCTCGTGTAGATAAGTCAGTCCCTGGGGAGATTAATGAACAATCATTGAACTATAGAATTTTACTTTTGTAAATATATATTAGTTTGGTAATGCTGGTGTGTGATCTGGAAATAGACCTTATTAAGGGTTAGTAGTAATGTGGCCTTTCTGCCTTTACTTTACAAACATAATGTGTGATATATTGGGGGATTTTCAGCTCGGTGAAATACCAGAGTGTATTTTTACATAGGACAATTGAAAAATAGCAATTAAGTTTGTTAAAGGACAATTATACTCACCTCCCCTCCGCTCCTCTTCTTTGTTCATTAGCTTTTACTCAGGTTGAGGACACTGCGTGCCTTCCTATTGGCCTCGTCACCGACGGGGAGGAAGGGGCGGAGCCTACCAGAGCAGCATTGCTCTAAGACTCTGCAGTAAGGTACGTGAACCCAGGGGTGAGGACCTA
The DNA here is from genome assembly GCA_019447015.1 of Hymenochirus boettgeri. Classification (NCBI taxonomy): domain Eukaryota; kingdom Metazoa; phylum Chordata; class Amphibia; order Anura; family Pipidae; genus Hymenochirus; species Hymenochirus boettgeri. The sequence continues at coordinate 26,595,004 of CM033474.1, forward strand.
GAGGTTGAGGTCCTCACCCTGGGTAAAAGCTAATGAACAAAGAAGAGGCGCAGAGGGAAGGTGAGTATAATTGTCCTTTAATATGGGTTGGAATGAATAAACCCCCAGGAGCTATTAGATCACTAATCTTCCCATGGAACATCCATAGCGAACCTTCTGATCCAATCAATAAGAATTATTCCTCATTAATAACAGTGACTGGATAGTCCCAATCTATTAACTCTAAATGGCACTTTTATTCATTTAATGTTTTTCCTTTTCATTTTTTATTTGAAATGATTGTACAATCTCTAGATTTTACAGTCAGACAAATACAGTTTATTCTTTACCGTCAAAACTTCCTTTGGTCACATATTGTATCCAGTCTTCCGGCAAATATTTATTATAAACCTTGTGGTGATTTTCAATAAGTTTGAGCAGGGATCCCCCGTCGCAATATTCCATCGTTATCTACAGTAAAAAGAAACATTATGAACAGATTTGACTATATTTAAGGATTCATGGTGTACATAAGGGATTCACCAACTGTATGAATGGGCATTTGGAAGTGATCAGTCAGTCCTATACAATCTATATACATAGGGAAAATAGCGATATATTAAATAAATATCTTACCCATAACTTGTCCTCTTCGGAGTCTACAATTTCCTGCAAGCAGGCGCCATAGCAGCGCACTATGTTTTCATGCTCTAAAACGTGCGGTAGAATGCAGATCTCCCGGAGTTTATCCTTTTCTTCTTCATCATCCTACATGAAATTATATAGAAAGATTTATTTATTGAAAGAAATGGACATATAGCTAGCAGTGATCTAGTAGCAGGTAATAAAGTAATTAAGTATTATTAGGAAATTTTATTTTATTTAGATCCATATTGGGTTTACCAGAAATGTATCCTTGGATCTTAGTACCTTACAGTGTTGGAATACGCAGGGAAAGGTGGTGTACCGTGTTAGCCAGTCAAAATGTTTACATAAAAAAAATAACAAAAGTGGTATAAAGGTGAGACCTTTATTGGCTAACTAAGATCATAGCAAGCTTTCAGGTGTTAAAGTCATATAAAGGGGTCTGCAAGGGACAAACAGATAAGGTACAAGATTCTGTGGATCAAAGTGGCTGATATAAATAGTGGTAAGTTACTGAAGTGTGAAAGGAATTCCATATGATTAACTGGTACAGTGCTACAGATGCTTGTATGTCTGGCTTGGTGCTGGCAGTTCTTAATCTATATAGTTTGCCATAAATCCAAGGCCCAGGTTCAGTCCCTTATATCAGCCACTTTGATCCACAGTATCTTGTACCTTATCTGTTTGTCCCTTGCAGACCCCTTTATATGACTTTAACACCTCCCACACTGATATTCCTTTTCTCTGGTTATTTGATCTATGAGCTGAATGTTATATATATATCAGCGAGCACCACAGCTTCATTGTAATCAGCTTGAAAAAGGAACTAGAATGTTCTGAAAGCTTGCTATGATTATCTTAGTTAGCCTAAAGGTCTCACATTTATACCACTTTTGTTATTTTTTTATTTCAAAAGGGTTACCCTGTAAACAGTCAGTACAAACAGCAAAACACAGCGCTACTCACGGAGGTGTAGTTGAATTTAAGATCAATATTTATTCACATCTTTAAAAGCAAGGAGACATGATACTATTCCACCTGCCCTGTAAACAGTGTTGGAATATAAATACCCATTGTTTGTATTTTAATATGTAGAAGACGAGTATTTTACCTTTTTCAAGGGGACGACCTTGACTGCTGCTTCCAGGTCTTTATCCGCTAGTTTAACCTTTAACAAAGAGACAGAAAACTTGATTTTGAAACTCCCACCAACACCAAGCAGGAGTGGGCGAGCGTGCGGGCGCGCGTGCCCCGGCAAGGGAAAGAAATTCGTCTCGCGCAAGCTGTCACGAAAATGAGGTAAGAGAATTGGTGAGAACCTGTATTCGGACAGGCATCTGCAGCTTAGATCTGTTGAATGATATGCCCCTCTGAGGAGGCCTGGACTTCAATAAGGTATAAGTGGAGAGACTTACAGAGGGCCTACTAGTGGAGACTAATAGTGTGAAATGTGCCCAAGTAGGGATACCCTTTAACTTTATTAAATGGAACCCTTTTTCCTGACCAGAACTACAAGACTTGGCTACTTCTCAGGATTTTAAAGGAAATGTTCACTAAAAAACACTGCACCTCTATTGGTAGACCACAAACGGTAGGGTAATTAAATAAGTTACGGAGGGGACACTCTCAGCCTTTCTAGGGGTGCGGCAAAAAAAAATGGTCTTCATAGAGTAGTAATTCGAACGAAGTACTGGACCTTTGTTGTTATCCTGTTGTATAACGAAAGCCGCCGACCCATTAACGAACGACGTGGTCGGCCAATCACACTTTTAGCACTACATAAGTGGCCCCCTTCCCTGCCAAGAAGAAATTGATCTTATAAAACGACTTCTATCAGTAGAAAGGGTTCACGACAATGCAGACCGCATCTGTACACAGCTCCCGGCTACCAGACTGGCAAATTACAAAACGGGAAAATTTTTTGAAGGTGTGTTTACTTCTAGATAAAGATCATGGAAATCGGCTAGTGGTCTTGGGGTAAGAGGAAGTCCAGCTACTAAGCATTCATGGGGGGTGAAAAAAAGCTAGTGGGGTACAGAGGAGGGGTGCACTAGGATTGAAAAAGAAGCAAAAAGGTTTCTTGACGAGATAATATCTGGAGACCAAAGCGCGCATTAATTTGGAGCGGTAGCGGTGCCTATTTAAAATTAGAACTTTTTATGTCTAGAGCAGTAAATGTTGTATTGGCGTTTTGAGTGAACGCTTGTTGGTTTCGAATTTAAGAGATGGATCATTCTAAACAGTAACTGATCGTTTTTGCATGCTGATTTGAAGAGGGGGCCGTCTGCCAGAAAAATACTTTTAGTGCTGGAGCGCGATAGTGTCTTGTTTTCCCTCCAATATCGATATCCAAGCAAGGGCCTGACGCCAATGGAAGATAGTGTATCGTCCAGAGCTCCTATTACGTCAAAATGACACCCAACCAAAAAGGGGCCAAAACTGATTGTACTGGGGGTTTAGGCAGTCCCGAAATGACTCGGTAAGTCTCATCAGGTGGTGACATGTTGGGCGATCGATTTCGTGGCGTGTTATGATATGTACGGGTTGTCCTGGTGTTGCAGTACAAAAGTTTGGACAAGGTTTAATACTGTCACAAAGAAGAAGGATGGTACATAGGTGGTGCCAGTTGTGATTTCGGCCATTGAGTCGGATAATGTTTAAGTAAACCAAAAAATTCTTCAAAAGAACTAAGCAAAATAATTAACGCCAACAGAAGGATGAATGTCTATAGATAGTTGTGGTGATGGCCCGTCAGGGCTCTGTTTGGTACGTATATCACTGGGTGTGTAGAGTTGCAGGCTATAGACGAGTAGGTGAAGGCTGGCATGTTTAATCTCAAATGGTATTTTAATGAGAACGGAAACGTGGGAGAAAAATTGTTTGGATAGCTCATATGTTAACCCTGCAAATCTGGATGAAAAGAGAGCCATTTTTCTTCTGTTTCAGTCCGTGGGAGTGGAAAACTAGTTGCTGCAGTTGACAATTATCATGTTGGACCAAAAGTGTCACAACTTTTTTGAATGTAGAGTATTCCCAGGTTCTATTGTGTGTATTTGGGTCTGCGATAGTAGGCCGAGAAAGGGGTCATGTAAAGATGGTGTCCATCATCAGAGTAAGCATTTGTTGGTTATTTGTTGCAGGTGAACCCAGCATGAAAGTTCTGGAGTTGTAATTAGAAATAGGTTGAAGATGTGGGGGGGAGGGGAGCAACAACGCCTCCCATATCTTTTGGGTGCTAAAATGCAGAGTGGTTATTTGGTAAAATCCGTGCAAACCTTTTACTTCTCCAAATGAAGGAGATGATAAGGCTGGTGTTTAGTTTGTATTAGTGAAAATATTTTTAAAGAGATGTAAGTGAGGTTAGGTGCTGTTATTGATTTGTGTTTAGAATGCTGGCATATAGGCAGTCAGAATTTATGTTGTTTTGCATTGGTATTTCTGGCCCCAAGCGATAATAATTTTGAATATTACCAGAAACCCCCGCGTTTATATTTTTTTCAACGAGATTTCACCGTTGGCGCCAGTTTAGTAGGGTGCACAGTGATTGTTCAACCGCAATGCAATCACTTGTAAACTTTAGTAGACTTTGAATCGCACACCGCCTTGCGGCTCATTTTAAATAACTATCTAGTCAGCTAATACAGGCTATGGTAATCAATTATTGAAGTGACTGGTTCCGAATCCATCTGCATAGTTTAGAGTGCATCAGCAGACACCCAGAGACCTTGCTTTTACAACCCTCCCGTACTAATTTCATTAATAAAACACGAGTTAAAACTTAGAAGTTAGCACCAGTAAGTGGGTAAACCCTTAGGTGGTGCACTCCACATTTGAACGCCTATTATGGGGGCCTCGCATGACCATTGCTCTGTGAACACGCAATCCAACCACGCAATTCGCGATCCAGTTACAAAAATGATGGTTGTCTTGTATAGGACCAACGGGGAGCACGGAGATCAGTGTATAATACACAAAGGCAAAAAACTGTGTGCAAAAGTCCCCAGGTATCCTACCTCCACTGCCTATACCATATCTAAATTCTTATATTAAAACCAGTCTAATATAAGGCAAAACCAAGGCACGTTATTCGTGAGCAAGATCTGATTTCTCATAATTCATGCTGACCATACGTACGTTGAGGATGTCATGTTTCTGTCTCAATATGATCCAGCAGACGAAGTTTCCCACCCCGTCCTAGTCGCACTGATGTAAAATTTACGAGGTCTAGGTAGGGTACACAGCCCTTTTTTTGAATATTGTTATGTAGCATCGTCTTCTTATGCCCAATGACAGGTGGCGACGTACACGCAAGAAACCGCACCCATGGAATGCTGAAAGATAAGGGAACAGTGTTCTAGATAAAGAGCTGGAACAAACTCTCTTAAGATCGATGAGTGTATTGTGCTCAAGGTCTGAATTGGTGCTGTGGGTAAGTGTGGTTACTTTGGTCTTACTGTGTTCTGCCGGGCTGTAGTGGAATTACTGCATGTCAGTTAATCTTGGACTATTAAGTCAGGATGAATATACTTGGTATTTACAGTGGGGGGCTGTCATTTCACAATTATATATAACGGTGGTGGCTAGCCTCGGTAGCTTGTAATTCAGTAGGAAAAATGCTAGGGAGAAGAACGGGGAAGGCAAAGATTCTAACAAATCGTATTTAGTAATTATTGCCTTTAAGAGCGAAAATATGAACTGCAAAACCAGGCAATGACAAAGAAAACCAGCTCGTTCCCTGCAGTGCAGGGGAACTCCAGGACCATCAGCACCGGGAGGTACCTCGAGAATAATAAGCTACCAACAGTGTGTCTGAGCGAACTTGCACAATCCGGACAGGGAAGCTACCATTATGGTCTAGACCAATGTTGCTTACTGACAAACCACTTCCTGTCAGGGCCGGGCAAGGCCTCCTCGATTGCACGCAACCTTATGATGTATGAGGAAGCCCAACAGTTGCTCAATATTTACAGAACGATTGATTTTGTGTTATTTATCTTCTGACCATCAGATGCACTGCTGGAAATTGGGGCCGAAATTAATTACAAGTAAGAGTCCTGTGCTCTCGGCATCCTGATCAAATCTTCGATGTGGGTATATTATTACAAATACTGTGGGAACACCCGAACATAACTGTGGAGTTGTTTAACGTAGAATTTTGAAGGGTATTCAAATTTTAAACGATGTGTAAGAATATGATGCAACAAACGGGACTTTTCATGTATCTGGTATCAACGGGATTTGCTTGTTGAATCTAATGGGGCTGTGTCGGTTTCGTCCCGGAGCTTTCCTGTGTTAACCTGGATGCATGTAAGTTCGAGCCACCGGCGAGGCACGTTTTAGTGGAGTGGGCTCACAAAACTATTCACCATAAGGGAGGTATCTTGTTACAACTCTAAAAATTCAGCATCGTTTTAAACATACCCATGACATAAAAAGTTGTGGGTGAACGCAAAAAAAAAAATTTTTAATGGTATTGTTATTTGCCCTTATTTTAGTTTGTGGGTGAAACTAGCCCTACCATGCACACGCGCTGAAATTGCTTTTGGGGTGATAAACACAGGTCAAGGCATTATGTGAGGGAGAGGCGTGTTCTTACAATTTCAAAAGTGAGGCTCTTCGCCTGGCAGGTGTCAAGACAAGGACGAGGTCGCCCGAGCGACACACTGAGGAGTGAATAAAGCCAGTGGTAAAGCCTGCCATAATCAAAATCTGGTGTACTCTATTTGTTCCACCAAACTACTTATCACAAGAAAAAAATATGAATCTTGCTCTCTATAGTTTATAGTTGGTGTCTTCAAAACCAATTCTGAGAGACTTAGATGAGTTGGTGTGATACACCTTATCCTAGAAACTTGGCAAGAGTGGAAGATGTAGTCGATTTTATAGAAACCTGAAGGGGACTTTTTTCTGTTGCGAACGGCCATGCGATGTGGTGTGTGGTCAGAATCCAAGAGATTCTGCAGAGTGTGGGGTTTTCCGTATGGTGTTGTAGCACATGTGAAGGAGTCAAGTATCGGCATTTTAGTCCCAGTAACTCTTAAAAACCATGCAGCGATAGCCAGTAGCGAGTACAGCAGATCAATATATGGCATTGCGCTAGGACAATTGTTGCATCTTGTTTTAACGTTCTAAAGTGATATTTGTATGAACATTTGTTCTACGCCGGTGTGATCTTGGGCAAGAATAGTAAAATAAAAAGAACATAATATGTAGACTCCGATTTGTTTAATCGATTGCCGACAGTGTGTAATATTTCATACGAAACTCACTACAGAAGGCTCTGCCTTGTTGGGAAGACTCATGGAAGCAATGGTTGATTTTTTAAAGTTTATTTTTAGTAATCTATCGCTACAAGGGGTGATCTGTGCTAGTAGCCGTGAGCATTGGAATTAGTAATAAAAAAAAGGTAAGGAAAAATGTGATTGGTAAAGTTTATAGACGTGATACGCAGTTTGAGGCACCAATATTTAAACAATATTTTCTACCGAAAAACAAGGGTAACGTCCCAAAAATTGGGGGGGGGTGCCAATACATTTTAAACCTAGTTTCTTTATCTCGACCTAAAGTAGCCACATTCAATTAGAGCAACTGTTGGAGTGGGGCTAATTCGTGCAGGTGTGGATTTCAGCTATATTGGTAAACCTGTTTTTGTATGTGGGAAAGAGGTGTATGATTTGTGACTGAAACACACTCTTTTGTGTTAAGCAGTCTACTTTATTTGTCAGACAGTGATATGCAAACTCATTGTTGTACAATTTGATGTAACAGGCTCGGTCACATCGACAGATATGCTTGGGGAAACCGACTTGATTCTTAGGCGCATCAGCGTTGTAGAGAAAACCCTAACTGCAGCTTTGCATTGTACCGTTTAATTTGGACAAGGGTAATGTTTTAATAAATCATATTTTGTGCACATACATTTTATGTACACAGAAATCGTGCGTGGTCCTGTGCGGGCAGTGGTCAGCTCTTGTGTGTGCAAGAGAGACGGGTGAGCACAAAGCTTAATTACACATTATAGGTTAGTGCATGGTGATGAAATGGGGTTGACTAATGGCCCATCCTTAACATAATATTAAAGGTTACCGAACCAAATTTGGCATCTCACATCCTAGAAAGGCGTTGCGAGATCTGATCATTTGACCAGAAAAGCATCGGTGTAATTTTGGTGTGATGCCTATGTCACCTTTAAAAGCCGTCCACCTCGCCAATCGTCCGCACGCAAACAGACGGGATAGCTTGTCGACAGGGCTGCGATCTTTGTTGGTGGCAGTATAGAGGGAATCTGTAACAGCAGTCCTTCGTTAAACTGGGTAGGGCTGAATGAGCGCTTTAATACAACATGGGTAATTGGTCATATTGGATGTTGAATTTAAGATACAGAAGGAAGGATGATTATTTTGGCCATTTGTCATAGATGGCCAAGCACATCCAAAAAGTCGTGAACTGTTTTTAGCGTTCTAGTCGGAGAAACTGGAGTAACGCAAAAAAAACAAAAAAGCTTAGATTATTTACTAGTTTTGAAGTTAAAACCAATGAAAGGGGTCCAGAGTCCGGGAAAGATTGATTTTGCAAGGGCTTGCTAGAATAATGTGCTTGTTTAAACAGCGGGTAAGTCGGCAAGTAGTGACAAAATGGGTTAAAAAAAGTAGGGCATAAGGCTCGGTGAATGGAAATAAGACGTGATGCCGTGGGAGACAAAATACGGGGCGGAAAGGTACAAAAAAAATGGGGGACATACTGGGTGGTAAACGTAAGAAAAGACAAATAGACGGATAAAATACGGGAGAAAGAAAAGTGGGAAAAAAAATACTTGACTACATCCCCCCCCTGGGGGTCGAAACTTGGTTGGACAAAGGCTGGGGGAAGGGGTGGATGAGACATCAAAACTGAGTTACTGGGGGGGGGTGACTTCAAATGTATGAAGAGAACGCGTACTGGGCTTAACGGGGTAAACAACCTGCAAATCATACTAAGTGGAGTAGTTAGAACTTAAAGGGGATGGGAACAAAAGGTCACCGAGCATCGTACAAATTAACTGTTTAAATAATTGGCTCAAATGTGAAAAAGATAACTCTATATTATGCTGTGTGCTCACAAATAGTTAAGCTCAAAGCAAAAGTAACCACGGCGCAAGGTAGGACGTAGCAAAGTTTTTACATGTGATGGATTTATTTATTATTCAAAACAACCTCAAGCAGAGGAATGATGAAGTAATGAACAGTTGTGCAACCATCGGGTTATTCTGTTATTGGTACTGTCTAACAATATAACGAACACAAAACAAAACATATAAAAAGGAAATACAATTCAGCTCATGGTTTATATAAAAAATCGAGGGTCATATTCCATGATTGCATGTTTCCTTAATAGTGCGCATGGACATAGACCGGTGGTGGCAATCATGCTAAAGCATTGCAGGGATCTACAGCAAAATCTCGGTTGTCTATTGTGAATATCATTATGTCATTTTGTATTTTGATGTAATAAAGGGATTTAAGGTATATATAACTAGTTCAGGCACGCTGTGAAGGAAATGTAACCGCTGTGGTTAGCCATTTGATCATGTGCCTTTCATGAACAAATTGTCACGTCTTTGTGTTGTTGGACTCAATTATTCAACTCTGTGCTATATACTAAGTCTCAACACACATTTTTTTGTATCTGGGCGGGGACAGGCTGTCAGTTGCTGGGTTGAATATCGGTGTTACGGCCTTTCTTCTACAGGTTCATTTTATAAGGCCTTTACTGAAGAAATAAAATGTGTTGTGTCAAATTCCCCTCAATCATTAGAAACTTTCATCCTTATCATTGTGCCTTGTGTGAATGTACAAGCATGGTTATAAAAAATCGTGCTGGCAAGTGCTGATAGCGGTTGGACTAAGAGGTAGCAAGAGGTACCCACTGGTGGGTGATTAAAAGCTCTGTCAGGGTATATGGAGGGATAAAGAATACAAATTTGTATTTAAAAAACTGGAACTCCTATTTCATTAGTTCATGTGTTTGTTATTTGTGGATCTTGTTTTTGCGGGATGTAAAGTATTGGTTTCTGTGAAGATGTCATTAAATTACTTGACTGTGCAAAACGTCATTCAGTGTTATAGAAATCCCTGCATTTTATGGATATTATTTGTGAGCTTAAACTTTGTTGAGGGGAGGGGTCCGATGGGACTGTGTGAAATTTTGTCTCGTATTGCTTTGGAAACACTACTGGGGAGATTATAAAAGCTGCTTATTGCATTCCTAGATCATGTTATGAAGATGCAGGTAAAGAATGTAAACTGGCGCAACATTACAACGTCCTAAAATTTGTAATCCTAATACGCACATACTGTGGAATGCCCGAGTGGACAATCGTAATCAAACCACCTGGTTGACGGTGCTCAGTGCAAGTGGTTTTAATGGTTATTAGAGTTTAACAGAGACCATCATGTGTGGGTTGCCAAAGTCTGAAATGTGGGTTGCATTTCGGCGCGTTTATAGTAAAGGGCCAGTGGGTTTCTGTAATGTTGACTGAAATAGCCTGCGCTAAAAAACCAACGGGACCCCTTTACTATTAATCCCCCACACTGAGTGTATAGCCCATGGTGTGGATAAAAGTCCAATTGATTGTTTTTTATTTACTCAGAGGTTGTTTGGATATTAAAGATCTGATTTTTATATTTAATAAAATGCTTTGAGTAAAATATAGTTGTCCATCTAAAAAGGTAATGTAGAAGTAGGTGCTGTATATGTTTTAAACTAATAGTTCGGGGCGACAAAAGGTCAACTATTCCTTTAAAAGGCAGTGTTCATTAGTGAAGTCCGGAGAGTTAAAGGACCTTCGTTCTTCAGAGTCGCTGCCCAGGGTACGAGGTAAGAAATAGGATGTGGTACAACCTCATGCAGCAATCCACTGGGGGAAATGGCCTTCCTAGGGTTTTTAGTGTGTCATATAGTCGCGAGTGCCAATCGATATCGGCAACTCTATAGATAGAATCTAACACCATGGAGCGGTCGCAGGGTTTGTTGGCAACTGAGCTGGCGGGTTAGGATTGTCGTGGGTCCGGTCCACGAGTCGTCCATCACTAGTCTTTTAAGGACTGCAATATCGGATAGAAATACGACCGCGGTAAGCACACCGTCCTTAGGTGCAGGGCAGTCAGAAATTTATTGTTTACGTTTACGGGTCACAAGAAGTGGCGGGTCCCGGCTGTCAAACAACGGTTGTGTTTGATGAAGTCACGGTAAGGCTTACCAAAATGTATTAATTATTACTACAGTTGCGTACGTCGTTGGATACATATCTTGTAAGATCCGTATAAAAGGCTAAGGGCCGCTACAATTATAAAGATCGGGATTATCGTAGTCGACAACATAACGGGGTGTCATATATACGTAAAATAGGCAGATCAATATCGGGTAAAATGATCGGGGGTTGGTGAGTTTTTCGATACAACGCTCGTGGGTAGAATTTTCCGGTAGGCCGGAGTAAATCGATCTTTTCGGAGTAACAGAGCGGTAAATGTTCTGAAGAACAAGCTCAGGGGCTAGTGTGGTTATTTTACCATAACGAATCTGTTATCTGAATATGCGGATAACATATCGAGCTTTTATAAATAGGTGAGATCAAAGGGCAACGCTTAGGGCGGGGGGGGTTTGTTAAGTCGTGGAATTGCCTCAATTGTGGGGTAACCTTGCTTTGACATAGCATCACAAGCATTGCTCAGTTAACGCATTGGGTTTGCCAATTGAAAAACCATAAACACTGAAGGATAGTGGTGGAAATAAAATTTATTGAAGAAACTAAAAAAATCGGAGGCACGTCCTGGGGTCTGGTAGTGACAAGTACTGGGTTAAAGTGACAACACTGAGTCGAAAGAAGCGCTTTTGGGTCAAAATATCCGTGGGCGGCAGATTCCTCAGATCAGTCTTACTAACGTGGGTCTTGGATAAAGCGGCTGGGACTCTTTGGCGGAACCGCAGTTGGCGTAGTTTTGCACTGGCAAGTACTTCGGGGGGTGTGATGGGCGCGTCGGGTGAGCAGCTATCAGAATGGAAAACGTAAGTTGCCGTCTCCCCAGACCCAAAAAAACTTAAACAGGAAGCAATAGCAAGAAATGCGACCCCATGAAAGAACGCCTCACGAAACTTGGGCTAAAGTAGATCGGCGAAAAGAATCCTCCAGGATGCCCCGTCCCCCGAAGGCGAAAAACAGACGGACAGCATGATGAATGTCCCTCCACGCCCTTTCGCCATGAAAACATATCAACCTTCAGGCCCGAATGGAGGAGGAGGAACCAAAAGCCTCGGCTGCGAAGTGGAACATCCCTCGAACGGCCGAAGTTTACACAAGGCCTCCTGGCACAGGAATTGGCGCACGCGTATGGACTCAAAGAAAGATTCAGGCAATGGCACAATCTGTGACGAAGGCTTGACGGGGCCGAACAAGGAGAACTGGGGACAGAGAATCGTTGATATAAGAGAACGCCAGGGCCACATATTTCTTAACCTCCCTCTATTCCCACCATCTTAATCCCACAATGGAACCCCTCAACACCCCCCCCTCTACTTTCATGCTATCCCTATTTATTGAAACCGAAAAGAGGTTAAGGATGGTTATAAAGGCTCCCTGAAAATAAAACTAGGCTTGGAACAAACAGAATAGATAGACCCAAAGTAGACAGACACACTCATGAAAATACCAATACTGAATCAATAACTCAAACAAAAGTAAATGTTATAATTAATCAGGAAATGATCTGCACTGTAGAAATATGACATGTTTCAGCAATACTAATAAAGGGTATTTTGATATATAAATTTAATTTTTCTCTACCATATCTCTATCCCCCACCCCCCCCCCCCCAAAAACATTCTTCTTTTTCAATTTTTATTATCCCGTATATACTCGAGTATTAAAACCGACCCCGAGTAAACAGAGACGGCTACCCAATTTCAGCTAAAAATCCTAAAATAAAGTTGATGATGACCGAGAAACGAGGGTAGAACTTGGCATTCAAGATGTTTGGACCATCCAAGTATAAAGCATGAGTTCCAAACTCTAATGCCACTCACTGCATTAAGAGTTCAAACCACGCTTCATAGCGGAGTTGTAGTTCCACAACATCTTGAATGCCAAGTGAGGGTGGCCATTCACAGAATTATCACTGGGAACCACAACATCGCCAAGCTGCTTTTATAGCTGGAGTTTGTCAGTTTCCAAAAATCTTGAATGCACACCATCCCTTGGCATTCAAGATGTTTGAGAAATACAACTCCACTAATAAGTCATGCTGGGAGTTGTTAGTTCCCAAACATTCTTGAATGCCACCCTCCCAACTAGTTCAAGGTTTGTACCTGTGGACTTTCTCCCTGTGGACGCTTCTCCCTGTGGACTCCTGTGGACTCTTCTCTTCTCCTGTGGACTCTTCTCCCTGTGGACGTCTTCTCCCTGTGGACTCCTGTGGACTCTCCTTCCCCTGTGACTCTTCTCCCTTGGACTCTTCTCCTGTGGACGACTCTTCTTCTCTGCGAGGGGGGGGAATGGGGGGAAGAGGGAAAAAAAAAAAAGAAAAAACAAAAGAGGGCAAAAAAAAAAGAGACATGGAGAGGGGGGGGGGAAGAGGGAAGGAACCCCCCCCCCCCCCCCCCCCAAAAAAAAAAAGAAAAAACACGCTATAAAAACCCCCCAAACCCCAGCCCGCGGAATTGTCCCCCAAATTTATCCGTGGTTCCGTGGCGGCCTCTGTGGTTACTTATTCGTTCATATGCCGGGTTTTTATTAGTTCATATCCCATCACATTTTAAGATACACTCAGGACTGTGTAAAAGTATCAAAGATTTATTGAAGTATCTAAGTATTGACGCGTTTCCACTCTCACAGCGACGCTGTATTTTGTATTTTTCTGAAGACGGCTCCTGTGAGATGGAAACACTTCATACTTAGATACTTCAATAAATCTTTGATAATTTTACACAAGTCCCGTTAGTGCTATCTTAAAATGTGATGAGAATATATTATATATATATATATATATATATATTGAGTATATGGACTCCGACGTATATGTGTTTCGGTTATGCGACTTTCCCAAACCTTTTTGTTCGTTTGAAGTTAAAACTTCTGCTTCCATATCCTGCCCGCTGCTTCCTATCCTTGATGAGGTTTCTGGCATACACATGGATCCCTTTTCCCCCTCCCTCCCTCCAGATCCCTTCTGGCTGTTTGGTGCCCTACCTATAAAAGACTTTTTCTTTGTGTAGGGCAACCAGCCTTCCCCCAACTGCTGATTTAGATTTGTAAAACAAACCCCAGTAATAAACAACACTCCTTTGTTTCATAGCCAGCAGTTCAATCTGGCATTGGCCGACTGTCAGCCAATCACAGACGTGGGCTACTGGTCCAGCCCCCTCTGCTGCTGCTTCCGGCAAGCCAGGAGCCACAGCTGTGGGAATGAAGGAGTGTAAATATACTTCTAGGCTTGTTTTACAAATCTAAATCATCGGTGGGGGTGGGCTGGAGTACTTAACACATTGACCAATTTTTTTTTTATTTTTATTTTTTACATTTTTTATTTACCGAACCCCCAAAACCTAACTGTTGTGATACTTCCAAGCTCCTGAACATACCAACACCGATCCCTCGCTGGCAGGTTTTGCCTACTCTCAAGCTGGTTGAGCTCACGCAGCATGTGAGTGACAGTTAGCCATTGGTTATGACATCACTATCACATCCTTGACTCATCCACTACTCGGTATAAGTAGCTAGAAACGTAGGAGATTACTTTTAAGTAAGTTTAGGAGTGTTGGGTGAAATGGGAAGTATAATAAAATGTAGGTTTGGGTGTAGCAAATACAAGCAATACACAAAGAACTTGTATATTAAATCACATATGGGGAATTCCCTTGGATTTCCATAACCCACATGGAGTTTTTTGTGCTTTTACTGGTCTTTTAAGCCTGTCAAGTGACTCGGCTCCTTATATTACACATAGAGAGGAACATTATTCTGATATGGAATCCACTGCTTTTTCTCTATTAGAAAAGTGAAAACTTGCACTGTAAGTTATATCACAGTATTACTACTAGCTTTACCCAAGTTAAGCCGATAGCAGAAGGCATTGTGGGTGTAGGCAATCAATGCTTTTTCATTTCACCTCAAACCAGTGGAATGGTGTCACAGAACCAAGACAGAAGCATAGAAAGTGTAAAGAGTGTCATGGTGCTTTGAAAGGAACTTGGGTTTTTGTTGGGTGTTGGTGCGGAATCCTTTAGTTTCTTATCTCATGCCCATAGAAACCATCAGAGAAGATAATGTAAATAGTGAGAATAGGTAAACTATTAGAAGAGTGGGAGCCTTGGCTCTGATGCTATAGCTCCAAACCCATGATAAGCCTACTGATATTAATACATACAATACAAGTATTGTGGAGAATTTGTTAATAGGTAAAAAACCATGCAGCCGTCTACTAGCAATTGAGGGATGGGAATATTAACTTTAAACCATTCTTTGTACTTTAATACATTAGTCATGGAGTTACCGCCATTAAAAATAGTTTTTAGGTGTTTCACTGTTTAGACTGCTGCAAAGGGCACTTAACCTTTTTTTTCTTCTGAATTGTTTGGTCTCTAAAAATGTTTTTGAATTTCCTATTTTTTTGGTAATAGTTTGAAAAATGTCACTTTAGTACCGCCGCCAATCATGATTGATTATGTGGGCAAAGGAGGCATAGAAGGGGCACAGCAGGAGATGTAACACACCAGGTGGGAACCAGGGCACGCTGGAGGGGTAAAACTGAACCAATAATAATCAAGATTGGAATATTAACTGACACATTCTGATCAAGTAAAGCAAAACTGGCGGAGGTGACAAAAAAAGACAATGGGAGGCCAAGAATTTTTTATATATTTAGGAGTTTCTGCTGTGAATGTGATTTTTATGGAGTTTGGGGCTTTAGCATGAGGTTGGACTTTTATAAAAGGGTAATGAGATGACCAAGCATGGTCTGTAACTTGTCTACTTCTACTTCTACACGGTTAATCGCCCCAGAAATTCTTCATTGGCATCAGCATCCTCATTGGTGATCTTGACAGCGTCCTTGCTGTTGTCCTTTCTTTCTTGTCTTTATTATTCTCTTCATCTTTTTTCTCTTCCTCATCATCTTTTTTCTTCATCATCTGTAACATGTCTTTTTCTTTCTAGTACAACAATTTCTCCCACATTCTTCATTCTTGTCGGCGTCCTCATTGGCGATCTTAACACGTCCTTGCTGTTGTACTTTCTTTCTTGTCTTTACTATTCTCTTCTTCATCAACTTTCTTCTCTTCCTCATCATCTTTTTTCTCTCCTACATCTTTTTTTTCTTATCATCTGTAACGTCGTCTTCTTCTACTCTAGTACAGACAATTTCTCCACAAATTCTTCCTCCTTGTCAGCATCCTCATTGGCAATCTTGACAGTGCCTTTGCTTCTGACTTTCTTCTAAGTCCTTGCTTTCTCTTCTTGCTTCTTGTTTGTTGCTTGCTTCTTCATCATGTTTGGGGTCTGATGCGAATGTTCCTGTAATCAGAACATAGCACACTGACATTGTTAATATTCTAAAAATAACCAATTAATATATTTATCCTAATACTTTAGAAAACACACGCGGGCCCCATTTTATAACTATGAATGGCGATACACGGTCAGTCCAACATTCAACTTAGATTCAAAATTTGTAATAGGAAGTAAATCATAATAAATGTTTTTATCATTAATGAATGATATTATCTTCCTGCTGCACTTGGTTGGCACTTTGGGCCTTTGTACATAAGCTGGATACGCAGAAAGGTTTTTAACCCTCCCCAATAATTAGTACGTTTATATTGTACAGTGACCCTAATAATGTGGTTCGGGCAGACTATAGGTTACAGCTATTATGTTACTGTTGTTTCTTTTCTCAGTGTCCTATCTTTCTATAACAGAGATAAGTTTTTCCATAGTCTCACCTTCCAATAAATTTATCCTTGTAAGAAACATTGCTATTTCCCGTTTGGGCAAATTTAACAGTTTCCTGCCCCGTATGAAGTTGTGGTCCAGTAGATCCTTCGCTGTTCCTCGTTTCTCGGGATCCTTTTCAAGCAACTTTTAAAAATGTATGTAATTTTTCAGACCTGGAGAAAAATAAACTCTGAATCAATATAATTTCTTCAAACCAATATTTACATTATATAATTTATGATAATTTAAAGATGAACAGCCATCAGATTACAAGGGTATTTTCCTTGAGCCTTTGACCATTTTAATAGAACATTCCACAAAAATGGTGGCAATCTGTCCCATCACTCTTTCCCTCGTACTATAATTCCCAGTATAATATCCAGATAATACAGAAATCTGTAAAATGTGTTTGACTTACCATAATAAGGCTGCAGGGTGGGTGAGTTTAACATGTAGATCATCAATTTGGCCTTGCTGTTGGAAAACTTGCTGTAGACAAAGGATATAAACAGCAATACATGAGAAACTGTAACAAAATATACAGATTGTTCTACATATAATTTTATCTTTCATGTTCCTGTTCACAATAGGCTCTTCTTATAGGACGATATCTTTAATCATTATTGATGTGTGGTCTGCTTTCTTACTTGTTTCTCCTTCAGCCATTTCGATGAGGTGATTCCCAATGACCAAATGTCACACTGGAAAATAGAAATATAAGAAAAAAATGAAAATCCAATGTTCCCAATAGCATAAGAAGCATCTGAATACAATATTAACTGTCATGGCTTTCTATATTAATCTTATTGGAATCATGGTGACTTTCCTCAGAAATAGAATTAGTAACATATCTTACCGCCATATTGAAGCCATCGTTATGGCCCAGCAGGCTTCCGTGAATTTCTGGTGCCATAAAATATGGAGTACCTGCTGAGTCTGTTATTTTATCTTCTTTTCCCATTAATTGTACGACAGGCCAAAATCAGCTGGAATGACACATTGTACTTATGATAACTTTCACACCTTTAAATAGTCATAGGCCAATAAGGCAGAAATGTTCAACTACTAAAACATATCAATATATTTTAAAAATCTATTGCAGGCAAAGAAAAAATTATTTGATTTTTAAATAAACAATTAACATTAACCCAAAATATAAATGCAGTTATTTTAAAATCATAATAAAAGAATAATCTGCTGGAAATCGCCCAACACAGGGTGGAAGTGACACATCAATAGCGACACTTAGTTCTAATGTCTAGGTAAGACCCCCATCAGAGATTGTTTGGAAAATAAAACAATGCTCCTGCCCCTTTATATAAGGCCCTATTTGTAAACGTGCAGTGTCGCTAAATTGCCACAGTCATACATTTACGCAGAACGTTCGTTAATAACTAATCAATGGTTCCTAGTCGATTGTAATCCTATGATCGCTAGATTTACATCGGTAATTTACAAACTTATCTTTATTTCCGATAATGAACGTAAATTAACAATCTCTAAACTGATCGGAAATGAACCAATGGTTTAATGATCGATAACCCAATTGGTTAAAGGCGTGGTATGGCTTTATATCAATACTGAGCCTTTATGAATATGGCCCATAACGGGTTATTGCAAATGTAATGTGCCCTGTTTTCCTCATCGAAATACTATAGTTTAATGTAATTATAATAATAAATTTTCTCTACCAATTTTCACCTGCCCGTCTTCGGTGAATAGGATATTATCGGGTTTAATATCCTGTGGATGATTCTTGCCTCGTGTGAGATAAGTCATTCCCTGGGGAGATTAATGAACAATCATTGAACTATAGAATTTTACCTTTGTAAATATATATTGTTTGGTAATGCTGTGTGTGATCTGGAAATAGACCTTATTAAGGGTTATAGTAATGTGGCCTTTCTGCCTTTACTTTACAACATAATGTGTGATATATTTGGGGGATTTTCAGCTCGGTGAAATACCAGAGTGTATTTTTACATAGGACAATTGAAAAATAGCAATTAAGTTTGTTAAAGGACAATTATACTCACCTCCCCTCCGCTCCTCTTCTTTGTTCTAGCTTTTACTCAGGTTGAGGACACTGCGTGCCTTCCTATGGCCTCGTCACCGACGGGAGGAAGGGGCGAGCCTACCAGAGCAGCATTGCTCTAGACTCTGCAGTAAGGTACGTGAACCCAGGGGTGAGGACCTAGAGGTTTAGGTCCTCACCCTGGGTAAAAGCTAATGAACAAAGAGAAGAGCGCAGAGGGAAGGTAGTATAATGTCCTTTAATATGGTTGAATGAATAAACCCCCAGGAGCTATAGATCACTAATCTTCCCATGAACATCCATAGCGAACCTTCTGATCCAATCATAAGAATTATTCCTCATTAATAACAGTGACTGGATAGTCCCAATCTTAACTCTAAATGGCACTTTTATTCTTTATGTTTTTCCTTTTCATTTTTTATTTGAAATGATTGTACAATCTCTAGATTTTACAGTCAGACACAATACAGTTTATTCTTTACACGTCAAAACTTCTTTGGTCACATATTGTATCCAGTCTTCCGGCAAATATTTATTATAAACCTTGTGGTGATTTTCAATAAGTTTGAGCAGGGATCCCCCGTCGCAATATTCCCATCGTATCTACAGTAAAAAGAAATTAGAACAGATTTGACTATATTTAAGGATTCATGGTGTACATAAGGGATTCACCAACTTATGAATGGGCATTTGGAAGTGATCAGTCATCCTATACAATCTATATACATAGGGAAAATAGCGATATATTAAATAATATCTTACCCATAACTTGTCCTCTTTCGGAGTCTACAATTTCCTGCAAGCAGGCACCATAGCAGCGCACTATGTTTTCATGCTCTAACTTGCGTAGAATGCGATCTCCCGGAGTTTATCC
Organism: Hymenochirus boettgeri; assembly: GCA_019447015.1. Lineage (NCBI taxonomy): Eukaryota > Metazoa > Chordata > Amphibia > Anura > Pipidae > Hymenochirus > Hymenochirus boettgeri. The sequence continues at coordinate 26,614,498 of CM033474.1, forward strand.
TTTTCTTCTTCATCATCCTACATGAAATTATATAGAAAGATTTATTTATTGAAAGAAATGGACATATGCTAGCAGTGATCTAGTAGCAGGTAATAATAATTAAGTATTATTTAGGAAATTTTATTTTATTTAGATCCATATTGGGTTTACCAGAAATGTATCCTTGGATCTTAGTACCTTACAGTGTTGAATACGCAGGGAAAGGTGGTGTACCGTGTTAGCCATCAAAATGTTTACATAAAAAAAATAACAAAGTGGTATAAAGGGAACCTTTATTGGCTAACTAGATCATAGCAAGCTTTCAGGTGTTAAAGTCATATAAAGGGTCTGCAAGGGACAAACAGATAAGGTACAAGATTCTGTGGATCAATGGCTGTATAAATAGTGGTAAGTTACTGAAGTGTGAAAGGAATTCCATATGATTAACTGGTACAGTGCTACAGATGCTTGTATGTCTGGCTTGGTGCTGGCAGTTCTTAATCTATATAGTTGGCCATAAATCCAAGGCCCAGGTTCAGTCCCTTTATCAGCCACTTTGATCCACAGTATCTTGTACTTATCTGTTTGTCCTTGCAGACCCCTTTATATGACTTTAAACCTCCCACACGGATATTCCTTTTCTCTGGTTTTTTGATCTATGAGCTGAATGTTATATATATATCAGCGAGCACCACAGCTTCATTGTAATCAGCTTGAAAAAGGAACTAGAATGTTCTGAAAGCTTGCTATGATTATCTTAGTTAGCCTAAAGGTCTCACATTTATACCACTTTTGTATTTTTTTTATTTCAAAAGGGTTACCCTGTAAACAGTCAGTACAAACAGCACACAGCGCTACTCACCGGAGGTGTAGTTGAATTTAAGATCAATATTTATTCCACTTTAAGCAAGGAGACATGATACTATTCCACCTGCCCTGTAAACAGTGTTGGAATATAAATACCCATTGTTTGTATTAATATGTAGAAGACGAGTATTTACCTTTTTACGGGGACGACCTTTGACTGCTGCCTTTCAGGTCTTTATTCCGCTAGTTTAACCTTTAACAAAGAGACAGAAAACTTGATTTTGAACTGAATGCAGAAAATCTCATTTCATCAAAGCAATTAAGTTCTAACTAGAAAAAGTGTGAAACTCTACTTAGATATTACCATAGAAAACTTACTTACTTTATGACTCCAATCCCCCTTCACCAATGACCTGACACTCATCAAGATTCTGTATTGGAGCCTAAAGAATAATAACAAGGAAATTATTGTGTTCTGTCTCATTCTCCAATGTGGTTAAACAATTTGCTCATAATAAAATCAGATTTACTATTTAATGGCAATTTATATCCACTGATATACTGATTTACTGGCAATGTCTTTCCATTCTATCAAAAACTATTTATTCATTAAAACAAGTAGAACTAGGAAACAGGATGTTTTTAACCCTCATTCAATCTTCAGGAGGTCCCTGACCACTTGCTGTTATATGGAGGTCCCTGACCACTTGATGTTTACCATGGAGTCCCTGACCCTTTGCTGTTATATGGAGGTCCCTGACCCACTTGCTGTTATATGGAGTCCCTGACCACTGCACTTGCTGTTACATGGAGGTCCCTGACCCCTGCGTTATATGGAGGTCCCTGACTCCTAGCCTTTTAAACCAATGACATTATCCTGACACATCCTGACATGGGACTAACTGTATATATAACACTATGTGTGTTATAGGGAGCAGATAGTGAAAGCCTTGCTTTATGGAAACATGGTTTAATTTTGGGTAGGGTACTATTGTGTGAATTGTACACACGTTTTAGTACTGGGCCTACTTATATAACACTGTGGTGTGTTATAGGGAGCAGATAGTGAAAGCCTTGCTTTATGGAACATGGTTTAATTTTGGGTAGGGTACTATTGTGTGAATTGTACACCACAGCTTTAGTACTGGGCCTACTGTATATTACCACTGTGTGTGCCTATAGGGAGCAGATAGTTAAAGCCTTGCTTTATGTAAACATGGTTGGAAACTACAACTCCCAGCTAATAAAGCATGCTGGGAGTTGTAGTTCCCAAACATCTTGAATGCCACCCTCTCCCTCCTACCCAGTTCAGTTTGTACCTGTGGGCTCTTCTCCCTGTGGGCTCTCCTCCATCCAAGGGCTTCCTCCACCAAGCAAGGGCTTCCTCCATCCAAGGGCCAGCATTGAAGAAACGGTATCCTCAATCATGCTCTGCATTCCGGCATCCGCGCGCTCATTCCTGTACTGGCGCGCCGGCTGACGTCACTGCCCGGCGCCGGGCTGTGACGTCAGGCCGGCGTGCCAGTACAGAGAAAGATTGTGCGGCTGCCGGAATGCTCGGGTAAGCTGTGACTCGAGTATAAACCGAGTCCAAGTTTTCAGGCTGACACTATTTTTCTAGTTAGAACCCTTAATTGCTTTGATGAAATGTAGATTTCTCTGCATTCACCATGTTTCATAAAGCAAGGCTTTTACTATCTGCTCCTATAGGCACACACAGTGGTAATATACAGTAGGCCCAGTACTAAAGCTGTGGTGTACAATTCACACAATAGTACCCTACCCAAAATCAAACCATGTTTCCATAAAGCAAGGCTTTCACTATCTGCTCCCTATAACACACACAGTGTTATATACAGTAGGCCCAGTACTAAAACTGTGTGTACAATTCACACAATAGTACCCTACCCAAAATTAAACCATGTTTCCATAAAGCAAGGCTTTCACTATCTGCTCCCTATAACACACACATAGTGTTAATATACAGTTAGTCCCATGTGGGGATGTGTCAGGATAATGTCATTGGTTTAAAAGGCTAGGAGTCAGGGACCTCATATAACGCAGGGGTCAGGGACCTCCATGTAACAGCAAGTCAGTGGTCAGGGACTCCATATAACAGCAAGTGGGTCAGGGACCTCCATATAACAGCAAAGGGTCAGGGACCTCCATGGTAACATCAAGTGGTCAGGGACCTCCATATAACAGCAAGTGGTCAGGGACCTCCTGAAGATTGAATGAGGGTTAAAAACATCCTGTTTCCTAGTTCTACTTGTTTAATGAATAAATAGTTTTTGATAGAATGGAAAGACATTGCCAGTAAATCAGTATATCAGTGGATATAAATTGCCATTAAATAGTAAATCTGATTTATTATGAGCAAATTGTTTAACCAACCATTGGAGAATGAGACAGAACACAATAATTTCCTTGTTATTATTCTTTAGGCTCCAAATACAGAATCTTGATGAGTGTCAGGTCATTGGTGAAGGGGGATTGGAGTCTAAAGCTTAAAGTAAGTTTTCTATGGTAATATCTAAGTAGAGTTTCACACTATTTTCTAGTTAGAACCTTAATTGCTTTGATGAAATGAGATTTTCTGCATTCAGTTCAAAATCAAGTTTTCTGTCTCTTTGTTAAAGGTTTAAACTAGCGGAATAAAGACCTGAAAGGCAGCAGTCAAGGTCGTCCCCGAAAAAGGTAAATACTCGTCTTCTACATATTAAATACAAACAATGGGTATTTATATTCCAACACTGTTTACAGGGCAGGTGGAATAGTATCATGTCTCCTTGCTTAAAGTGGAATAAATATTGATCTTAAATTCAACTACACCTCCGGAGTAGCGCTGTGTGCTGTTTGTACTGACTGTTTACAGGGTAACCCTTTTGAAATAAAAAAAAACAAAAGTGGTATAAATGTGAGACCTTTAGGCTAACTAAGATAATCCTAGCAAGCTTTCAGAACATTCTAGTTCCTTTTTCAAGCTGATTACAATGAAGTGTGGTGCTCGCTGATATATATATAACATTCAGCTCATAGATCAAAAAACAGAGAAAAGGAATATCCGTGTGGGAGGTTTAAAGTCATATAAAGGGGTCTGCAAGGGACAAACAGATAAGTACAAGATACTGTGGATCAAAGTGGCTGATAAAGGGACTGAACCTGGGCCTTGGATTTATGGCCAACTATATAGATTAAGAACTGCCAGCACCAAGCCAGACATACAAGCATCTGTAGCACTGTACCAGTTAATCATATGGAATTCCTTTCACACTTCAGTAACTTACCACTATTTATACAGCCATTGATCCACAGAATCTTGTACCTTATCTGTTTGTCCCTTGCAGACCCTTTATATGACTTTAACACCTGAAAGCTTGCTATGATCTAGTTAGCCAATAAAGGTTCCCTTTATACCACTTTGTTATTTTTTTTATGTAAACATTTTGATGGCTAACACGGTACACCACCTTTCCCTGCGTATTCAACACTGTAAGGTACTAAGATCCAAGGATACATTTCTGGTAAACCCAATATGGATCTAAATAAAATAAAATTTCCTAAATATACTTAATTATTATTACCTGCTACTAGATCACTGCTAGCTATATGTCCATTTCTTTCAATAAATAAATCTTTCTATATAATTTCATGTAGGATGATGAAGAAGAAAAGGATAAACTCCGGGAGATCGCATTCTACGCAAGTTAGAGCATGAAAACATAGTGCGCTGCTATGGGCCTGCTTGCAGGAAATTGTAGACTCCGAAGAGGACAAGTTATGGGTAAGATATTATTTAATATATCGCTATTTTCCCTATGTATATAGATTGTATAGGAATGACTGATCACTTCCAAATGCCCATTCATAAGTTGGTGAATCCCTTATGTACACCATGAATCCTTAAATATAGTCAAATCTGTTCTAATTTCTTTTTACTGTAGATACGATGGGAATATTGCGACGGGGGATCCCTGCTCAAACTTATTGAAAATCACCACAAGGTTTATAATAAATATTTGCCGGAAGACTGGATACAATATGTGACCAAAGAAGTTTTGACGTTAAAGAATAAACTGTATTGTGTCTGACTGTTAAAATCTAGAGATTGTACAATCATTTCAATAAAAAATGAAAAGGAAAAACATAAAGAATAAAAGTGCCATTTAGAGTTAAGATTGGGACTATCCAGTCACTGTTATTAATGAGGAATAATTCTTATGATTGGATCAGAAGGTTCGCTATGGATGTTCATGGGAAGATTAGTGATCTATAGCTCCTGGGGGTTATTCATTCAACCATATTAAAGGACATTATACTACCTTCCCTCTGCGCTTTCTTTGTTCATTAGCTTTTACCCAGGGTGAGGACCTAAACCTCTAGGTCCTCACCCCTGGGTTCACGTACCTTACTGGCAGAGTCTAGAGCAATGCTGCTCTGGTAGGCTCGCCCCTTCCTCCCGTCGGTGACGAGGCCCATAGGAAGGCACGCAGTGTCCTCAACCTGAGTAAAAGCTATGAACAAAGAAGAGGAGCGGAGGGGGGTGAGTATAATTGTCCTTTAACAAACTTAATTGCTATTTTTCAATTGTCCTATGTAAAAATACACTCTGGTATTTCACCGAGCTGAAAATCCCCCAAATATATCACACATTATGTTGTAAAGTAAAGGCAGAAAGGCCACATTACTATAACCCTTAATAAGGTCTATTTCCAGATCACACACAGCATTACCAAACAATATATATTTACAAAGGTAAAATTCTATAGTTCAATGATTGTTCATTAATCTCCCCAGGGAATGACTTATCTACACACGAGGCAAGAATCATCCACAGGATATTAAACCCGATAATATCCTATTCACCGAAGACGGGCAGGTGAAAATTGGTAGAGAAAATTTATTATTATAATTACATTAAACTATAGTATTTCGATGAGGAAAACAGGGCACATTACATTTGCAATAACCCGTTATGGGCCATATTCATAAAGGCTCAGTATTGATATAAAGCCATACCACGCCTTTAACCAATTGGGTTATCGATCATTAAACCATTGGTTCATTTCCGATCAGTTTAGAGATTGTTAATTTACGTTCATTATCGGAAATAAAGATAAGTTTGTAAATTACCGATGTAAATCTAGCGATCATAGGATTACAATCGACTAGGAACCATTGATTAGTTATTAACGAACGTTCTGCGTAAATGTATGACTGTGGCAATTTGCGACACTGCACGTTTACAAATAGGGCCTTATATAAAGGGGCAGGAGCATTGTTTTATTTTCCAAACAATCTCTGATGGTGGGTCTTACCTAGACATTAGAACTAAGTGTCGCTATTGATGTGTCACTTCCACCCTGTGTGTGGGCGATTTCCAGCAGATTATTCTTTATTATGATTTTAAAATAACTGCATTTATATTTTGGGTTAATGTTAATTGTTTATTTAAAAATCAAATAATTTTTTCTTTGCCTGCAATAGATTTTTAAAATATATTGATATGTTTTAGTAGTTGAACATTTCTGCCTTATTGGCCTACTGACTATTTAAAGGTGTGAAAGTTATCATTAAGTACAATGTGTCATTCCAGCTGATTTTGGCCTGTCCGTACAATTAATGGGAAAAGAAGATAAAAATAACAGACTCAGCAGGTACTCCATATTTTATGGCACCAGAAATTCACGGAAGCCTGCTGGGCCATAACGATGGCTTCAATATGGCGGTAAGATATGTTACTAATTCTATTTCTGAGGAAAGTCACCATGATTCCAATAAGATTATATATAGAAAGCCATGACAGTTAATATTGTATTCAGATGCTTCTTATGCTATTGGGAACATTGGATTTTCATTTTTTTCTTATATTTCTATTTTCCAGTGTGACATTTGGTCATTGGGAATCACCTCATCGAAATGGCTGAAGGAGAAACAAGTAAGAAAGCAGACCACACATCAATAATGATTATAAGATATCGTCCTATAAGAAAGAGCCTATTGTGAACAGGAACATGAAAGATAAAATTATATGTAGAACAATCTGTATATTTTGTTACAGTTTCTCATGTATTGCTGTTTATATCTTTGTCTACAGCAAGTTTTTCCAACAGCAAGGCCCAAATTGATGATCTACATGTTAAAACTCACCCACCCTGCAGCCTTTTATGGTAAGTCAAACACATTTTACAGATTTCTGTATTATCTGGATATTATACTGGGAATATATAGTACGAGGGAAAGAGTGATGGGACAGATTGCCACCATTTTTGTGGATGTTCTATTAAAATGGTCAAAGGCTCAATGGAAAATACCCTTGTAATCTGATGGCCTGTTCATTTTAAATTATCATAAATTAATAATGTAAATATTGGTTTGAAGAAATTATATTGATTCAGAGTTTATTTTTCTCCAGGTCTGAAAAATTACATACATTTTTAAAAGTTGCTTGAAAAGGATCCCGAGAAACGAGGAACAGCGAAGGATCTACTGGACCACAACTTCATACGGGGCAGGAAACTGTTAAATTTGCCCAAACGGGAAATAGCAATGTTTCTTACAAGGATAAATTTATTGGAAGGTGAGACTATGGAAAAACTTATCTCTGTTATAGAAAGATAGGACACTGGAAAAGAAACAACAGTAACATAATAGCTGTAACCTATAGTCTGCCCGAACCACATTATTAGGGTCACTGTACAATATAAACGTACTAATTATTGGGGAGGGTTAAAAACCTTTCTGCAGTATCCAGCTTAATGTACAAAGGCCCAAAGTGCCAACAAGTGCCAGCAGGAAGATAATATCATTCATTAATGATAAAAACATTTATTATGATTTAACTTCCTATTACAAATTTTGAATCTAAGTTGAATGTTGGACTGACCGTGTATCTGCCATTCATAGTTATAAAATGGGGCCCGCGTGTGTTTTTCTAAAGTATTAGGATAAATATATTAATTGGTTTTTTTAGATATTAACAATGTCAGTGTGCTATGTTCTGATTACAGGAACATTCGCATCAGACCCCAAACATGATGAAGAAGCAAGCAACAAACAAGAAAGCAAGAAGAGCAAAGCAAGGACTTAGAAGAAAGTCAGAAGCAAAGGCACTGTCAAGATTGCCAATGAGGATGCTGACAAGGAGGAAGAATTTGTGGAGAAATTGTCTGTACTAGAGTAGAAGAGACACGTTACAGATGATAAAGAAAAAAAAGATGTGAGGAGAGAAAAAAGATGATGAGGAAGAGAAGAAAGTTGATGAAGAAGAGAATAGTAAAGACAAGAAAGAAAGTACAACAGCAAGGACGTGTTAAGATCGCCAATGAGGACGCCGACAAGAATGAAGAATGTGGGAGAAATTGTCTGTACTAGAAGAGAAAAAGACCATGTTACAGATGATGAAGAAAAAAGATGATGAGGAAGAGAAAAAAGATGAAGAGAATAATAAAGACAAGAAAGAAAGGACAACAGCAAGGACGCTGTCAAGATCACCAATGAGGATTGCTGATGCCAATGAAGAATTTCTGGGGCGATTAACCGTGTAGAAGTAGAAGTAGACAAGTTACAGACCAGCTTGGTCATCTCATTACCCTTTTATAAAAGTCCAACCTATGCTAAAGCACCCAACCCATAAAAATCACATTCACAGCAGAAACTCCTAAATATATAAAAAATTCTTGGCCTCCCATTGTCTTTTTTTGTCACCTCCGCCAGTTTTGCTTTACTTGATCAGAATGTGTCCAGTTAATATTCCAATCTTGATTATTATTGGTTCAGTTTTACCCCTCCAGCGTGCCCTGGTTCCCACCTGGTGTTGTTACTCTCCTGCTGTGCCCCCTTCTATGCCTCCTTTGCCCACATAATCAATCATGATTGGCGGCGGTACTAAAGTGACATTTTTTCAAACTATTACCAAAAAAATAGGAAATTCATAAAACATTTTAGAGACCAAACAATTTCAGAACGAAAAAAAAGGTTAAGTGCCCTTTGCAGCAGTCTAAACAGTGAAACACCTAAAAACTATTTTTAATGGCGGTAACTCCATGACTAATGTATTAAAGTACAAAGAATGGTTTAAAGTTAATATTCCCATCCCTCAATTGCTAGTAGACGGTGCATGGTTTTTTACCTATTAACAAATTCTCCACAATACTTGTATTGTATGTATTAATATCAGTAGGCTTATCTATGGGTTTGGAGCTATAGCATCAGAGCCAAAGGCTCCCACTCTTCTAATAGTTTACCTATTCTCACTTTTACATTATCTTCTCTGATGGTTTCTATGGGCATGAGATAAGAAACTAAAGGATTCCGCACCAACACCCAACAAAAACCCAAGTTCCTTTCAAGCACCATGACACTCTTTACACTGTTCTATGCTTCTGTCTTGGTTCTGTGGACACCATTCCACTGGTTTGAGGTGTGAAAAAGCATTGATTGCCTACACCCACAATGCCTGCTATCGGCTTAACCTTGGGTAAAGCTAGTAGTAATACTGTGTATATAACTTACAGTGCAAGTTTTCACTTTTCTAATAGAGAAAAAGCAGTGGATTCCATCAGAATAATGTTCCTCTCTCTATGTGTATATAAGGAGCACAGTCACTTGACAGGCTTAAAGACCAGTAAAAGCACAAAAAACTCCATGTGGGTTATGGAAATCCAAGGGAATTCCCCATATGTGATTTAATATACAAGTTCTTTGTGTATTTTGCTTGTATTTGCTACACCCAAAACCTACATTTTATTATACTTCCCATTTCACCCAACACTCCTAAAACTTCTTAAAAAGTAATCTCGCTACGTTTCTAGCTACTATACCGAGTAGTGGATGAGTCAAGGATTGATAGTGATGTCATAACCAATGGCTAACTGTCACCTCCCAATGCTGCGTGAGCTCAACCAGCTTGAGAGTAGGCAAAAACCTGCCAGCGAGGGATCGGTGTTGGTATGTTCAGGAGCTTGGAAGTATCACAACAGTTAGGTTTTGGGGGTTCTGGTAAATAAAAATGTTAAAAATAAAATAAAAAAAAAAAATTGTCAATGTGTTAAGTACTCCAGCCCACCCCCACCGATGATTTAGATTTGTAAAACAACCTAGAAGTATATTTACACTCCTTCATTCCCACAGCTGTGGCTCCTGGCTTGCCGGAAGCAGCAGCAGAGGGGGCTGGACCAGTGCCACGTCTTGATTGGCTGACAGTCGGCCAATGCCAGATTGAACTGCTGGCTATGAAACAAAGGAGTGTAGTTTATTACTGGGGTTTGTTTTACAAATCTAAATCAGCAGTTGGGGGAAGGCTGGTGCCCTACACAAAGAAAAAGTCTTTATAGGTAGGGCACCAAACAGCCAGAAGGGATCTGGAGGGAGGGAGGGGGAAAAGGGATCCCATGTGTATGCCAGAAACCTCATCAAGGATAGGAAGCAGCGGGCAGGATATGGAAGCAGAAGTTTTTAACTTCAAACGAACAAAAAGGTTTGGGAAAGTCGCATAACCGAAACAATATACGTCGAGAGTCCATATACTCAATATATATATATATATATATATATAATATATATCTCTATCACATTTTAAGATAGCACTAACTGGACTTGTGTAAAATTATCAAAGATTTATGAAGTATCTAGTATGGTGTTTCCAATCTCACAGGAGCGTCTTCAGAAAAATACAAAATACAGCGTCTGCTGTGAGAGTGGAAACGCGTCAATACTTAGATACTTCAATAAATCTTTGATACTTTTACACAGTCCGTGAGTGCTATCTTAAAAGTGATGGGATATGAACTAATAAAACCCGGCATATGAACGAATAAGTAACCACAGAGGCCGCCCACGGAACCACGGATAAAATTTGGGGGACAATTCCGCGGGCTGGGGTTTGGGGGGTTTTTATAGCGTGTTTTTTCTTTTTTTTTTTGGGGGGGGGGGGGGGGGGGGTTCCTTCCCTCTTCCCCCCCCCCTCTCCATGTCTCTTTTTTTTTTGCCCTCTTTTGTTTTTTCTTTTTTTTTTTTCCCTCTTCCCCCCATTCCCCCCCCTCGCAGAGAAGAAGAGTCGTCCACAGGAGAAGAGTCCAAGGGAGAAGAGTCACAGGGGAAGGAGAGTCCACAGGAGTCCACAGGGAGAAGACGTCCACAGGGAGAAGAGTCCACAGGAGAAGAGAAGAGTCCACAGGAGTCCACAGGGAGAAGAGTCCACAGGGAGAAGAGCCACAGGTACAAACTGAACTGCGGGAGGGGGCATTCAAGATGTTTGGGAACTACAACTCCCAGCATGACTTTATTAGATGGGAGTTGTAGTTCCAAACATCTTGAATGCCAAGTGAGGTGGCATTCAAGATGTTTGGAAACTGACAAACTCCAGCTATTAAAAGCAGCTTTTGGCGATTGTTGTTGTGTTTCCAGTGTTTGATATTATTCTGGAATGCCACCCTCACTTGGATTCAAGATGTTGGGAACTACAACTTCCCATGGCTGCTTTATGAGATGGGAGTTTGTAGTTTCCAAAACATCTTGAATGCCCAAGTCTTAGCCCTCGGTTATACTCGGTTCAATAACTTTATTTTAGGATTTTTAGCTGAAATTGGGTACTGGTTTATTACTCGGGGTCGGTTTTATACTCGAGTATATACGGGATAATAAAAATTGAAAAAGAAGAATGTTTTTGGGGGGGGGGGGGTGGGGGATAGAGATATGGTAGAGAAAAATTAAATTTATATATCAAAATACCCTTTATTAGTATTGCTGAAACATGTCATATTTCTACAGTGCAGATCATTTCCTGATTAATTATAACATTTACTTTTGTTTGAGTTATTGATTCAGTATTGGTATTTTCATGAGTGTGTCTGTCTACTTTGGGTCTATCTATTCTGTTTGTTCCAAGCCTAGTTTTATTTTCAGGGAGCCTTTATAACCATCCTTAACCTCTTTTCGGTTTCAATAAATAGGGATAGCATGAAAGTAGAGGGGGGGGTGTTGAGGGGTTCCATTGTGGGATTAAGATGGTGGGAATAGAGGGAGGTTAAGAAATATGTGGCCCTGGCGTTCTCTTATATCAACGATTCTCTGTCCCCAGTTCTCCTTGTTCGGCCCCGTCAAGCCTTCGTCACAGATTGTGCCATTGCCTGAATCTTTCTTTGAGTCCATACGCGTGCGCCAATTCCTGTGCCAGGAGGCCTTGTGTAAACTTCGGCCGTTCGAGGGATGTTCCACTTCGCAGCCGAGGCTTTTGGTTCCTCCTCCTCCATTCGGGCCTGAAGGTTGATATGTTTTCATGGCGAAAGGGCGTGGAGGGACATTCATCATGCTGTCCGTCTGTTTTTCGCCTTCGGGGGACGGGGCATCCTGGAGGATTCTTTTCGCCGATCTACTTTAGCCCAAGTTTCGTGAGGCGTTCTTTCATGGGGTCGCATTTCTTGCTATTGCTTCCTGTTTAAGTTTTTTTGGGTCTGGGGAGACGGCAACTTACGTTTTCCATTCTGATAGCTGCTCACCCGACGCGCCCATCACACCCCCCGAAGTACTTGCCAGTGCAAAACTACGCCAACTGCGGTTCCGCCAAAGAGTCCCAGCCGCTTTATCCAAGACCCACGTTAGTAAGACTGATCTGAGGAATCTGCCGCCCACGGATATTTTGACCCAAAAGCGCTTCTTTCGACTCAGTGTTGTCACTTTAACCCAGTACTTGTCACTACCAGACCCCAGGACGTGCCTCCGATTTTTTTAGTTTCTTCAATAAATTTTATTTCCACCACTATCCTTCAGTGTTTATGGTTTTTCAATTGGCAAACCCAATGCGTTAACTGAGCAATGCTTGTGATGCTATGTCAAAGCAAGGTTACCCCACAATTGAGGCAATTCCACGACTTAACAAACCCCCCCCGCCCTAAGCGTTGCCCTTTGATCTCACCTATTTATAAAAGCTCGATATGTTATCCGCATATTCAGATAACAGATTCGTTATGGTAAAATAACCACACTAGCCCCTGAGCTTGTTCTTCAGAACATTTACCGCTCTGTTACTCCGAAAAGATCGATTTACTCCGGCCTACCGGAAAATTCTACCCACGAGCGTTGTATCGAAAAACTCACCAACCCCCGATCATTTTACCCGATATTGATCTGCCTATTTTACGTATATATGACACCCCGTTATGTTGTCGACTACGATAATCCCGATCTTTATAATTGTAGCGGCCCTTAGCCTTTTATACGGATCTTACAAGATATGTATCCAACGACGTACGCAACTGTAGTAATAATTAATACATTTTGGTAAGCCTTACCGTGACTTCATCAAACACAACCGTTGTTTGACAGCCGGGACCCGCCACTTCTTGTGACCCGTAAACGTAAACAATAAATTTCTGACTGCCCTGCACCTAAGGACGGTGTGCTTACCGCGGTCGTATTTCTATCCGATATTGCAGTCCTTAAAAGACTAGTGATGGACGACTCGTGGACCGGACCCACGACAATCCTAACCCGCCAGCTCAGTTGCCAACAAACCCTGCGACCGCTCCATGGTGTTAGATTCTATCTATAGAGTTGCCGATATCGATTGGCACTCGCGACTATATGACACACTAAAAACCCTAGGAAGGCCATTTCCCCCAGTGGATTGCTGCATGAGGTTGTACCACATCCTATTTCTTACCTCGTACCCTGGGCAGCGACTCTGAAGAACGAAGGTCCTTTAACTCTCCGGACTTCACTAATGAACACTGCCTTTTAAAGGAATAGTTGACCTTTTGTCGCCCCGAACTATTAGTTTAAAACATATACAGCACCTACTTCTACATTACCTTTTTAGATGGACAACTATATTTTACTCAAAGCATTTTATTAAATATAAAAATCAGATCTTTAATATCCAAACAACCTCTGAGTAAATAAAAAACAATCAATTGGACTTTTATCCACACCATGGGCTATACACTCAGTGTGGGGGATTAATAGTAAAGGGGTCCCGTTGGTTTTTTAGCGCAGGCTATTTCAGTCAACATTACAGAAACCCACTGGCCCTTTACTATAAACGCGCCGAAATGCAACCCACATTTCAGACTTTGGCAACCCACACATGATGGTCTCTGTTAAACTCTAATAACCATTAAAACCACTTGCACTGAGCACCGTCAACCAGGTGGTTTGATTACGATTGTCCACTCGGGCATTCCACAGTATGTGCGTATTAGGATTACAAATTTTAGGACGTTGTAATGTTGCGCCAGTTTACATTCTTTACCTGCATCTTCATAACATGATCTAGGAATGCAATAAGCAGCTTTTATAATCTCCCCAGTAGTGTTTCCAAAGCAATACGAGACAAAATTTCACACAGTCCCATCGGACCCCTCCCCTCAACAAAGTTTAAGCTCACAAATAATATCCATAAAATGCAGGGATTTCTATAACACTGAATGACGTTTTGCACAGTCAAGTAATTTAATGACATCTTCACAGAAACCAATACTTTACATCCCGCAAAAACAAGATCCACAAATAACAAACACATGAACTAATGAAATAGGAGTTCCAGTTTTTTAAATACAAATTTGTATTCTTTATCCCTCCATATACCCTGACAGAGCTTTTAATCACCCACCAGTGGGTACCTCTTGCTACCTCTTAGTCCAACCGCTATCAGCACTTGCCAGCACGATTTTTTATAACCATGCTTGTACATTCACACAAGGCACAATGATAAGGATGAAAGTTTCTAATGATTGAGGGGAATTTGACACAACACATTTTATTTCTTCAGTAAAGGCCTTATAAAATGAACCTGTAGAAGAAAGGCCGTAACACCGATATTCAACCCAGCAACTGACAGCCTGTCCCCGCCCAGATACAAAAAAATGTGTGTTGAGACTTAGTATATAGCACAGAGTTGAATAATTGAGTCCAACAACACAAAGACGTGACAATTTGTTCATGAAAGGCACATGATCAAATGGCTAACCACAGCGGTTACATTTCCTTCACAGCGTGCCTGAACTAGTTATATATACCTTAAATCCCTTTATTACATCAAAATACAAAATGACATAATGATATTCACAATAGACAACCGAGATTTTGCTGTAGATCCCTGCAATGCTTTAGCATGATTGCCACCACCGGTCTATGTCCATGCGCACTATTAAGGAAACATGCAATCATGGAATATGACCCTCGATTTTTTATATAAACCATGAGCTGAATTGTATTTCCTTTTTATATGTTTTGTTTTGTGTTCGTTATATTGTTAGACAGTACCAATAACAGAATAACCCGATGGTTGCACAACTGTTCATTACTTCATCATTCCTCTGCTTGAGGTTGTTTTGAATAATAAATAAATCCATCACATGTAAAAACTTTGCTACGTCCTACCTTGCGCCGTGGTTACTTTTGCTTTGAGCTTAACTATTTGTGAGCACACAGCATAATATAGAGTTATCTTTTTCACATTTGAGCCAATTATTTAAACAGTTAATTTGTACGATGCTCGGTGACCTTTTGTTCCCATCCCCTTTAAGTTCTAACTACTCCACTTAGTATGATTTGCAGGTTGTTTACCCCGTTAAGCCCAGTACGCGTTCTCTTCATACATTTGAAGTCACCCCCCCCCAGTAACTCAGTTTTGATGTCTCATCCACCCCTTCCCCCAGCCTTTGTCCAACCAAGTTTCGACCCCCAGGGGGGGGATGTAGTCAAGTATTTTTTTTCCCACTTTTCTTTCTCCCGTATTTTATCCGTCTATTTGTCTTTTCTTACGTTTACCACCCAGTATGTCCCCCATTTTTTTTGTACCTTTCCGCCCCGTATTTTGTCTCCCACGGCATCACGTCTTATTTCCATTCACCGAGCCTTATGCCCTACTTTTTTTAACCCATTTTGTCACTACTTGCCGACTTACCCGCTGTTTAAACAAGCACATTATTCTAGCAAGCCCTTGCAAAATCAATCTTTCCCGGACTCTGGACCCCTTTCATTGGTTTTAACTTCAAAACTAGTAAATAATCTAAGCTTTTTTGTTTTTTTTGCGTTACTCCAGTTTCTCCGACTAGAACGCTAAAAACAGTTCACGACTTTTTGGATGTGCTTGGCCATCTATGACAAATGGCCAAAATAATCATCCTTCCTTCTGTATCTTAAATTCAACATCCAATATGACCAATTACCCATGTTGTATTAAAGCGCTCATTCAGCCCTACCCAGTTTAACGAAGGACTGCTGTTACAGATTCCCTCTATACTGCCACCAACAAAGATCGCAGCCCTGTCGACAAGCTATCCCGTCTGTTTGCGTGCGGACGATTGGCGAGGTGGACGGCTTTTAAAGGTGACATAGGCATCACACCAAAATTACACCGATGCTTTTCTGGTCAAATGATCAGATCTCGCAACGCCTTTCTAGGATGTGAGATGCCAAATTTGGTTCGGTAACCTTTAATATTATGTTAAGGATGGGCCATTAGTCAACCCCATTTCATCACCATGCACTAACCTATAATGTGTAATTAAGCTTTGTGCTCACCCGTCTCTCTTGCACACACAAGAGCTGACCACTGCCCGCACAGGACCACGCACGATTTCTGTGTACATAAAATGTATGTGCACAAAATATGATTTATTAAAACATTACCCTTGTCCAAATTAAACGGTACAATGCAAAGCTGCAGTTAGGGTTTTCTCTACAACGCTGATGCGCCTAAGAATCAAGTCGGTTTCCCCAAGCATATCTGTCGATGTGACCGAGCCTGTTACATCAAATTGTACAACAATGAGTTTGCATATCACTGTCTGACAAATAAAGTAGACTGCTTAACACAAAAGAGTGTGTTTCAGTCACAAATCATACACCTCTTTCCCACATACAAAAACAGGTTTACCAATATAGCTGAAATCCACACCTGCACGAATTAGCCCCACTCCAACAGTTGCTCTAATTGAATGTGGCTACTTTAGGTCGAGATAAAGAAACTAGGTTTAAAATGTATTGGCACCCCCCCCCAATTTTTGGGACGTTACCCTTGTTTTTCGGTAGAAAATATTGTTTAAATATTGGTGCCTCAAACTGCGTATCACGTCTATAAACTTTACCAATCACATTTTTCCTTACCTTTTTTTTATTACTAATTCCAATGCTCACGGCTACTAGCACAGATCACCCCTTGTAGCGATAGATTACTAAAAATAAACTTTAAAAAATCAACCATTGCTTCCATGAGTCTTCCCAACAAGGCAGAGCCTTCTGTAGTGAGTTTCGTATGAAATATTACACACTGTCGGCAATCGATTAAACAAATCGGAGTCTACATATTATGTTCTTTTTATTTTACTATTCTTGCCCAAGATCACACCGGCGTAGAACAAATGTTCATACAAATATCACTTTAGAACGTTAAAACAAGATGCAACAATTGTCCTAGCGCAATGCCATATATTGATCTGCTGTACTCGCTACTGGCTATCGCTGCATGGTTTTTAAGAGTTACTGGGACTAAAATGCCGATACTTGACTCCTTCACATGTGCTACAACACCATACGGAAAACCCCACACTCTGCAGAATCTCTTGGATTCTGACCACACACCACATCGCATGGCCGTTCGCAACAGAAAAAAGTCCCCTTCAGGTTTCTATAAAATCGACTACATCTTCCACTCTTGCCAAGTTTCTAGGATAAGGTGTATCACACCAACTCATCTAAGTCTCTCAGAATTGGTTTTGAAGACACCAACTATAAACTATAGAGAGCAAGATTCATATTTTTTTCTTGTGATAAGTAGTTTGGTGGAACAAATAGAGTACACCAGATTTTGATTATGGCAGGCTTTACCACTGGCTTTATTCACTCCTCAGTGTGTCGCTCGGGCGACCTCGTCCTTGTCTTGACACCTGCCAGGCGAAGAGCCTCACTTTTGAAATTGTAAGAACACGCCTCTCCCTCACATAATGCCTTGACCTGTGTTTATCACCCCAAAAGCAATTTCAGCGCGTGTGCATGGTAGGGCTAGTTTCACCCACAAACTAAAATAAGGGCAAATAACAATACCATTAAAAATTTTTTTTTTTGCGTTCACCCACAACTTTTTATGTCATGGGTATGTTTAAAACGATGCTGAATTTTTAGAGTTGTAACAAGATACCTCCCTTATGGTGAATAGTTTTGTGAGCCCACTCCACTAAAACGTGCCTCGCCGGTGGCTCGAACTTACATGCATCCAGGTTAACACAGGAAAGCTCCGGGACGAAACCGACACAGCCCCATTAGATTCAACAAGCAAATCCCGTTGATACCAGATACATGAAAAGTCCCGTTTGTTGCATCATATTCTTACACATCGTTTAAAATTTGAATACCCTTCAAAATTCTACGTTAAACAACTCCACAGTTATGTTCGGGTGTTCCCACAGTATTTGTAATAATATACCCACATCGAAGATTTGATCAGGATGCCGAGAGCACAGGACTCTTACTTGTAATTAATTTCGGCCCCAATTTCCAGCAGTGCATCTGATGGTCAGAAGATAAATAACACAAAATCAATCGTTCTGTAAATATTGAGCAACTGTTGGGCTTCCTCATACATCATAAGGTTGCGTGCAATCGAGGAGGCCTTGCCCGGCCCTGACAGGAAGTGGTTTGTCAGTAAGCAACATTGGTCTAGACCATAATGGTAGCTTCCCTGTCCGGATTGTGCAAGTTCGCTCAGACACACTGTTGGTAGCTTATTATTCTCGAGGTACCTCCCGGTGCTGATGGTCCTGGAGTTCCCCTGCACTGCAGGGAACGAGCTGGTTTTCTTTGTCATTGCCTGGTTTTGCAGTTCATATTTTCGCTCTTAAAGGCAATAATTACTAAATACGATTTGTTAGAATCTTTGCCTTCCCCGTTCTTCTCCCTAGCATTTTTCCTACTGAATTACAAGCTACCGAGGCTAGCCACCACCGTTATATATAATTGTGAAATGACAGCCCCCCACTGTAAATACCAAGTATATTCATCCTGACTTAATAGTCCAAGATTAACTGACATGCAGTAATTCCACTACAGCCCGGCAGAACACAGTAAGACCAAAGTAACCACACTTACCCACAGCACCAATTCAGACCTTGAGCACAATACACTCATCGATCTTAAGAGAGTTTGTTCCAGCTCTTTATCTAGAACACTGTTCCCTTATCTTTCAGCATTCCATGGGTGCGGTTTCTTGCGTGTACGTCGCCACCTGTCATTGGGCATAAGAAGACGATGCTACATAACAATATTCAAAAAAAGGGCTGTGTACCCTACCTAGACCTCGTAAATTTTACATCAGTGCGACTAGGACGGGGTGGGAAACTTCGTCTGCTGGATCATATTGAGACAGAAACATGACATCCTCAACGTACGTATGGTCAGCATGAATTATGAGAAATCAGATCTTGCTCACGAATAACGTGCCTTGGTTTTGCCTTATATTAGACTGGTTTTAATATAAGAATTTAGATATGGTATAGGCAGTGGAGGTAGGATACCTGGGGACTTTTGCACACAGTTTTTTGCCTTTGTGTATTATACACTGATCTCCGTGCTCCCCGTTGGTCCTATACAAGACAACCATCATTTTTGTAACTGGATCGCGAATTGCGTGGTTGGATTGCGTGTTCACAGAGCAATGGTCATGCGAGGCCCCCATAATAGGCGTTCAAATGTGGAGTGCACCACCTAAGGGTTTACCCACTTACTGGTGCTAACTTCTAAGTTTTAACTCGTGTTTTATTAATGAAATTAGTACGGGAGGGTTGTAAAAGCAAGGTCTCTGGGTGTCTGCTGATGCACTCTAAACTATGCAGATGGATTCGGAACCAGTCACTTCAATAATTGATTACCATAGCCTGTATTAGCTGACTAGATAGTTATTTAAAATGAGCCGCAAGGCGGTGTGCGATTCAAAGTCTACTAAAGTTTACAAGTGATTGCATTGCGGTTGAACAATCACTGTGCACCCTACTAAACTGGCGCCAACGGTGAAATCTCGTTGAAAAAAATATAAACGCGGGGGTTTCTGGTAATATTCAAAATTATTATCGCTTGGGGCCAGAAATACCAATGCAAAACAACATAAATTCTGACTGCCTATATGCCAGCATTCTAAACACAAATCAATAACAGCACCTAACCTCACTTACATCTCTTTAAAAATATTTTCACTAATACAAACTAAACACCAGCCTTATCATCTCCTTCATTTGGAGAAGTAAAAGGTTTGCACGGATTTTACCAAATAACCACTCTGCATTTTAGCACCCAAAAGATATGGGAGGCGTTGTTGCTCCCCTCCCCCCCACATCTTCAACCTATTTCTAATTACAACTCCAGAACTTTCATGCTGGGTTCACCTGCAACAAATAACCAACAAATGCTTACTCTGATGATGGACACCATCTTTACATGACCCCTTTCTCGGCCTACTATCGCAGACCCAAATACACACAATAGAACCTGGGAATACTCTACATTCAAAAAAGTTGTGACACTTTTGGTCCAACATGATAATTGTCAACTGCAGCAACTAGTTTTCCACTCCCACGGACTGAAACAGAAGAAAAATGGCTCTCTTTTCATCCAGATTTGCAGGGTTAACATATGAGCTATCCAAACAATTTTTCTCCCACGTTTCCGTTCTCATTAAAATACCATTTGAGATTAAACATGCCAGCCTTCACCTACTCGTCTATAGCCTGCAACTCTACACACCCAGTGATATACGTACCAAACAGAGCCCTGACGGGCCATCACCACAACTATCTATAGACATTCATCCTTCTGTTGGCGTTAATTATTTTGCTTAGTTCTTTTGAAGAATTTTTTGGTTTACTTAAACATTATCCGACTCAATGGCCGAAATCACAACTGGCACCACCTATGTACCATCCTTCTTCTTTGTGACAGTATTAAACCTTGTCCAAACTTTTGTACTGCAACACCAGGACAACCCGTACATATCATAACACGCCACGAAATCGATCGCCCAACATGTCACCACCTGATGAGACTTACCGAGTCATTTCGGGACTGCCTAAACCCCCAGTACAATCAGTTTTGGCCCCTTTTTGGTTGGGTGTCATTTTGACGTAATAGGAGCTCTGGACGATACACTATCTTCCATTGGCGTCAGGCCCTTGCTTGGATATCGATATTGGAGGGAAAACAAGACACTATCGCGCTCCAGCACTAAAAGTATTTTTCTGGCAGACGGCCCCCTCTTCAAATCAGCATGCAAAAACGATCAGTTACTGTTTAGAATGATCCATCTCTTAAATTCGAAACCAACAAGCGTTCACTCAAAACGCCAATACAACATTTACTGCTCTAGACATAAAAAGTTCTAATTTTAAATAGGCACCGCTACCGCTCCAAATTAATGCGCGCTTTGGTCTCCAGATATTATCTCGTCAAGAAACCTTTTTGCTTCTTTTTCAATCCTAGTGCACCCCTCCTCTGTACCCCACTAGCTTTTTTTCACCCCCCATGAATGCTTAGTAGCTGGACTTCCTCTTACCCCAAGACCACTAGCCGATTTCCATGATCTTTATCTAGAAGTAAACACACCTTCAAAAAATTTTCCCGTTTTGTAATTTGCCAGTCTGGTAGCCGGGAGCTGTGTACAGATGCGGTCTGCATTGTCGTGAACCCTTTCTACTGATAGAAGTCGTTTTATAAGATCAATTTCTTCTTGGCAGGGAAGGGGGCCACTTATGTAGTGCTAAAAGTGTGATTGGCCGACCACGTCGTTCGTTAATGGGTCGGCGGCTTTCGTTATACAACAGGATAACAACAAAGGTCCAGTACTTCGTTCGAATTACTACTCTATGAAGACCATTTTTTTTTGCCGCACCCCTAGAAAGGCTGAGAGTGTCCCCTCCGTAACTTATTTAATTACCCTACCGTTTGTGGTCTACCAATAGAGGTGCAGTGTTTTTTAGTGAACATTTCCTTTAAAATCCTGAGAAGTAGCCAAGTCTTGTAGTTCTGGTCAGGAAAAAGGGTTCCATTTAATAAAGTTAAAGGGTATCCCTACTTGGGCACATTTCACACTATTAGTCTCCACTAGTAGGCCCTCTGTAAGTCTCTCCACTTATACCTTATTGAAGTCCAGGCCTCCTCAGAGGGGCATATCATTCAACAGATCTAAGCTGCAGATGCCTGTCCGAATACAGGTTCTCACCAATTCTCTTACCTCATTTTCGTGACAGCTTGCGCGAGACGAATTTCTTTCCCTTGCCGGGGCACGCGCGCCCGCACGCTCGCCCACTCCTGCTTGGTGTTGGTGGGCATGGTTTAATTTTGGGTAGGGTACTATTGTGTGAATTGTACACACAACTTTAGTACTGGGCCTACTGTATATTAACACTATGTGTATTAGTGGACACACTGAAGTTAGACTGTAGATAGTGGCAGACCTGTTTATAAAATATGGGCGGTTACAATAGTTTGAATGGTTTATAACTAGGCTAAAGCTGGGCTCAGTGTTATAGGTAAAAATATAAAGATATTGCCTTGTACTTCTTACCAGAGAGATGTTTTCATCTATAATCTGCCCTGGTACTTCATTTTCCTTAGTTGAAGGCTGATAAAAGGATAAATAAGATAATTAATATAAACAATAAAATAATAAAACTATTGTAATATAATATAGAATAAATCTATTCTATGAAAACATAATTATAAATAGAACAACCCAGAAGTCAGTTGGTTGAATAAACAAATACACCAACATGTAAATAAAAAAATAGGAAACATTAGATTGTCATATGTAAAGGGGCCATTTTGACAGGCGATCAATGAACGATGCCCGAGCGAACACATACACATAACTGCCATTAATCACTGGTGTGTCACCTGCTCAGACGACAGGCCTCGTTCTCTAAACCGGACGTGTGTGGCTTATAGCAATGTTTGGGTTAGACAGCAAATTAATAGATATATATTACAATGTGCACAGATTATCTTATAACAATTAACAAAACAAAAATCTGTCTTACCTTCAAAAATTTCTTGACGTCTCTGAATGCATTTTGGAATGCTTTTTTAAAGCTTTTCCAGCCCATGGTGGTTTTATTTCAGGCTATAAGGCAGGTTAAGAAAAAACAAAACATAATAATTAATTAAGAATTTTTTTTAAAAACTATAAAATAAATTGCAAATTAGATTTGGGTTTATCTGTTAATAGGGACGAACAGATAATTATAGAATAACTTTTAATTAGCTGCTGATGGAGTTAGTAATAGTTGTACAGGTTAAACCCTCCCTTGAATAGCAGGAAACTTTAGCCCACACAATATTTCTCGTCAGAGCTTCCTGAGGAGCTCTGACGAGCGAAACGCGTCATAGTGACTGAACACCGGAAGTAGGAGGTGGTCTGGTATCGACAGGACGGGATCCTCTAACCGCACACCACTACGAGCCCCAAGTATCCCACTACAGCGCTGACTGAAATATTGTGTGGGCTAAAGTTTCCTGCGACTTCCCAAGTGCAGAAAGGCCACGGACGCTTGATACCTGTGTCCGGGGGAAATCAGTATTAACTCAATACGGGGAGAAAGTTTGTGTGAAGAGCGGTGATGTATATCGTAACGCTATAATACTATACCACCTCCGTAAATTTTAGTGTGCACATTTGTTCTCTTTTTTTGACTATTTTTTATTATATACATGTTCCTTGCTATACGGACTCTTTAGGAACCAGCTAATCTCTTTGCTACTGCCACGGACGTATTATTTAGGAAGGCTATCCACTTTGGAGTCCACACTTTTTATCCGCTCTGCATCTTTTACATAGTATATTATTTATATTTGCTTTACATACATATGTTCTGTATACTTATGGGGGCTTGTCACGGTTGAATAGTCTTTTTATAGAATTTTATTCAGATTTTTTACCTAATAGAGCTGGCCGGCTATATTCACTGTATATTGTGTTTGTATATTGTAGGATTAAACTGTTTTACATGTTTTTAGCCATTGTGTTTTTTATGGTGTATACAGGTTGCACTTTATCTATATTACTTTAGCGGAAGGGGGGTCCTGCACCACTGTCGTGAAAACGGGAGTGACTTCAGGGATATCCTCATTTTCACTTTTGAGTTCTGCTCGGTAGGGGGTCCCCGAGCGCTCCTGTATAGGGGTCAGTACTGATACATTCTTTTCTTGACCATTTTAAATATGGCTGAGATGAAAATGGAAGGGTAGGTCGGTAGGTTTGTGTACCCGGATCAGGTTGGAAGTTAAAAAACCAAACTTTTTTGATTATTGATCAAAATTTGTTTTTTGTCTTTATTTACCCTTTAAGTATGGCTGCCACAGGAATAAAAGGGTAGGTCAGTAGGTGTGTATACCCATGTGAGGTTTGGGGTATGTGTTTTTCCATGTATGGCCATATAACTAACTTTTATGGATGATTGATCAAAATTAGTTTTTTGACTATAGTTACCCTTTAAGTTTGGCTTCCATGGGAATGGAAAGGTAGGTCAGTAGGTGGGTGTACCTGTGTCTGTGTGGGGGGTTGGGGGTATCACCATTTGTATTTATGACCATGAAACAAACTAAATATCCCCATTTGAGGATTGTTACCATTATAGTCTATGGGGAAAAATGTCCCGAAATTCGCTGATAACGCCGTAACGCTTCAGCGGATTCATTAGCTAGGTAATAGCACACTTCTATATGCCCAGCGTGTCAAAAGAAGCATGTACCAAAGAAGAAGAAGAAATAGAAAAAACAGGAATTTTGTTCTTTAAGCCAAATTAACTAGTTCTTCCCTTTACATTCTGTCTGTTCCAACTAATATTCTTTATTCTGCAGTGCAGTGGCTAGATGTGGTGATCTGATTCTGGTTGGCCCCAACAAACTAACATTGTGCTTCTCTTACAGGCCTATGTAACATAAGTTCTTATCGTTAAAAATGGGGCTAATTTTGCCCCAACTAATAAGATGTTAGCTTTCCAATGATTGGTTGGGGCAAAATTTGCACCATTTTTAACAATAAAAACTATTGTTACAAAGGCCTGTTCGTATCTAAAACCCTGTTTGCACTTTGCACTCATAGGCTGGGTACACACCATACATTCTTTGGACCGACTGACGGATATTACCATGTATGGTGTGGTTATAACCTGCGACAAATCTTGGTGGCCCGTTCTTCGGAATCAGACGATTGGGTATGTCAGAAAATCACCCATAATCCCCTATGAGCCACACTACTGGTCGTGGTGAACTGTAGGCCGCTAGTGGGGATGGTTGGCCAGAACAAAAAATTTGGTGCCATGTACCCAGCCATAGTTAACTCTTATCATGGGCATTGTGTGACTCTAGTAGTTAAAACAAATTCACCTAAACCTACAGTACAATTTCCACTAAGCCCACCAATAAAATGGCAGTCTGTTTATTATTAGTGACAACCAGGAAGTGAAAGCATTTATTTTATTGGACCAGAGTGTATTCTTATCTTGGGGAAGAGGTGGAGCTTAAGTATCTGATCTCCTCCCCTCCACCACAGCCCGGATAGAACAGAGATGTGAGAGGACCCAGAGAAGAGCAGGTTGGGATGTGTCTCTGTAGCTGGGGTTGTCTGCCACCTGTATTTACAGCTCCTGTCTGGGCTGTGGGTGGGTAAGTTGGTAATAATGTCCTCTTTGCCCTGTTGCTGGTTGTGGGGATTATTTCCTTGCAGGGGGATATGGAGAAGGACAGAGAACTGTGTGACCATTGGTGGATAATCGGATTCGGTGACTGGGAGACGTGGAGGCACCAATAACACTGCAGGGGGTGCAGGGTGTTAAAGGAGAATTATACACATGTATACACTGGCTGTTGTACAACCGATTGGGCAAAAATTGGGTATCCCAGCGCAACGAACAGCAGCGCACCTATTGTGACTAGCCCTAACTGACAGTTTTTAAGCCTTCCCCCTCCTTCAGTGACATATGTTCTTCAATGTCAAATATGGGAGAATTGTCTGTGACAATGACTGTGGGAGTAGCCGAAAGAAATCAGTTGCTGCATGTGTATAATTCTCCTTTAATTGTGAAGGTTTGAGGTAAAATATATTTCATAACATTCACAGCACTGTGTCGGGTGCCTTGTCATTTGTAGGAGAAAAACTGACCAGCACAGCCTCATTTAAAGGAACATTTCCTTATCTGACGGAAACACTTAACACACATTTTATGCTTACAAATGATTGTGTATATTACACAGCGCCGCACAATATTTCAATACGATACGCATACAAGGCTAAAATACATAAATAAATGATAAACATCAGCTTTCTAATGAACTATCTCCATATTAAATATCCAAACACTTTTTGACTGGAAAAAAAAAAGACTCAACCTTTTTGTAAAATCCCCCCTGGAATGTGCAATAAGCCTGTATTGTCCCGGCCATCCTCCCAAACGTGACTCCACCAACGCTGTACAATTTCAAGCATAGGCAATGGCAGCATGCACGGGGAATACCAGAGAGTTATTGGTTGTGACATCAGCAATCACTGCTATGATTGACAGTGGGCAGGTGGAGTGTGGAGGTGGAAGGATTATAGTCCCATTATAGTTTATTGGAGGGCCTGTTGATTTCTAGTTACACCTTTGTAATGTCCTGTGTTGTTCATATACAGCTATTATTCTCAATCATTTGAATTTGTTTTATGACCCAGCAAGTGTGTGCAGATACATTCCTGAGCCTGTTTCAGCTGTGTGCATGGCACAACCTCATTTAAAGGGACAGTTCCATGTCACATCAATTTCACGCAGTTTTATGTCTATAAATGATTGTGTATAACTTCATACATCACTGCGCAATATTACAGCGCTCATACAAGGGGACAATAAGATAAAATACATAGATGCATGATAAATAAAATAATCTCATAGGCGAAACATTCAACATCAGCTAATGAACCCCCTCCAAATGAAATATTTTCACAGACTCTTCTAAAAAAAAGTTCCATTCCCCTCCACCACCGAGTGCACCCATTGGTGCAGCTGGTCACATAAGTATAAACAAGAGCATGAGAACGAGAGTCTAGGGTGTTGGTGGGCCTGTCCAACATTGTGTGGTTAGGGGGCCATACTATATAGTAGTTATGTCCCATGCATTGTTACCTCTAAGCCACTAGACTAGCTTTCAAATATTAAATAACATCTGATTGGTCAGCACTGCTCTGACCTAAGGAAGAGGGTTGATCCTTCGAAAGCTTGTCTACTAAAATAAACTGTTAGTCCATTAAAAGTATCACAGTACTCTACTTTTTACTACATATATTGGACTAATACGGCGAAACAATCATTATTTTTAAAATTGTTGGTCATAACAGATGTCAGAAGACCAATCAGCCATTTCCGGTCATGAGCATGAATAAGTCATTAGTTTCTATTTGACACCCATGGTATAATGGGAACCAAAAAAAAAAAAAAAGAATACCGGTTGTTTATATAACATACATCCAGCAATTACCAAATGGACCTCACAAGTGGGAGAATCTAGTCCTGAGAGTAATAATCGTGGAGCTTTAATGAACACTCCTTAGAAAGTGGGATGACTCTAGTTGTACTGTGCAAAGATCAGGTTACTTTATTCGTGCATCGACATAGGTTACTCACCAGGGAGATGGAGCCAGAGACCCTGACGCGTTTCGTGGCTTCTATAGCCATTTCATCAGAGGGAAATACCCAGTAAAGTAACATTAAAGTTCTTTAAAACTCCATGATATTATGGGAACCAGCATCATCTTTAGACATTTGCATGGATCTGAACCAAAAGTAAACTTGCTTTAACTGATAATAAGTCCAATTGTTCCTAAGGGCTCTAATTATAAAGTACGGTGTTGTATCAAATTCCATTTGGAACTCTGTGACGTTGTTTCTCTTTTATAAAGCTGAAAAACTGAAGGGGGTTTATCCATATAGAAGGCACAGTAGACCAAGCCCTTCTAACTGATTGGCTGGTTCTCCCTTACTGTATTGAAAAAAATGAAAAAGGAATAACTTACCATGTAAATATTTTTTTTAATTTTAAGGGTAACAAAAAAATCCTATCCTATCCAAACTTTCCTCTCCCCATTAATTTGAGGCCTCACCTCTGGGTTTGCTAAAGTTTAATAAAGTTACCCTCATTAAATCTGTAAAGGTATAAAGAAGCTGGGCACACCAGTCTTACATCAATCCAACAACACAATTTATGGTGACGTTTCGGCACACGTCTTGTGCCTTCCTCAGACAAAGTAATAATAAGTGCAAAGTGCTACAAACAAACCTCTAGTGGTAAAAAATCTCTGATTTAAAAGGAAGAATCATTGACCATATACCCTTAAGTGATAGGGGAGGTGACAGACAAACAGTCCTGTTAAAATTCGGAAGCATATTGAATTTTCCATCTGAATACGATAAATCCAAAGGGTCTGAACACCAATTTAGGGCTATCGTGCTATTTGCCATAAAGATATGGTGCAATATGTAATCCGTTTATTACTATGATCTTGTGAGATATCTGTTAGACATACAAACATAAGATGTTTGCTAAAATTGGCGATATAAGATGAATATATACAGGGTTATTCAATAAAAGTTCTTATCTTTAAAAATGGTGCTAATTTTGCCCCAACCAATCAGATGTTAGCTTTCAAATATTAAATAACATCTGATTGGTTGGGGCAAAATTAGCACCATTTTTGGGAAAAGAACTTTTATTGAATCTCTCCGATAGTTCTCTTTGTTTTCCCAAAAAAATCTTTTACTATATTGATAATAGATATGGATTCGTGAGTCACTTATTTATTTATATTTTAGTACTTAAATACTTGAGATTTTATTATCACGATAGAGTGAAATAATGGATACTGATATGATACTTTTTAGATGTTATTATATAAACATACATATATGAGTATTCTTCTAATGCAAAAAATTTTTTTCAAGTATAGTATACACTATGCTTTTTTTATTCTTGAATGCACTTTAGCACTTTGTGTAGCACTTTATATTTTAACCACTAGAGGACCCCTGTATTCATGCTCCTCCATATTTAAGCTTGTTTGTAGCACAGGGGTCGTTTGGCGGTGCAAAGATTGTACATGTCCTGCAGCTTGTAAACAGTTGGTATTTGTAGCCTTGTCCGTTATTCCTTCTGTGAATAATAAAAGATATTGGTCTTTCTGGATTGATGGACCCTAGGTGGCAGAGCAGGATTATCCACAAGGCAAACCTAGGCACCTACCTAGGGCCCAGGAAACTTCTGGGGGCCCAGCTTCAGAAGCAGTAACAATATTATAGTCTATACAATATATATATATATACACCAAAAAATGATGGCCCTGCCTAGGGCCCCATATGATCTGCTAGGTGGTCCTATAACTATGTAGGCTTAGTTCAGTTTAAGATTTGTGCAAATAACAGTTGCATTTATTTCTCTTCTCTCTTTGGAATATCCTGTGCAATATTGGAATCCTGTGTACAAAAAGGACATTTTGGAAATAGAAAGGGTTCAGAGAAGGGCAACTAAATTAATAAGGGGACTAGGGGAGATTGAATATGAATTAAAATATGAATGAAATATGACAGATTGGATAAGATACAATTATGAACACTGAAGAAAAGGCGCTTGCGTGTTGATATGATTACTGTGTATAAATACATTAACGGGCCATACAATAAACTATCTGGGGCATTGTTCACCAAAAGAACATGTCAGAGGACACACGGACATCCCTTAAGACTTGAAGAAAAAAGGTTTAGTCTGCAAGTTCAGAAAGGGTTTTTCACTGTGAGAACGGTAAAGCTATGGAACTGTCTTCCATTGAACATGGTGATGGCAGGTTCACTGGATAGTTTAAAAATAAAGCTGGATGAGTTTCTACAAATAAAGATTTTGAACGTTACTGGAATTGATACATAATTGATCTAGGGATATTTCTGATTGCGAAGTTGGGAAGGATTTTTTCCCTTCATACTATTTTTTTTTTGCCTTCCTCTGGATCAGCTGTTATGCAGATAATGAGGATATTGCTAGATGGGTTGGACTGGATGGACGTATGTCTTTATTCAACCTCAAATACTATACTGTTTACTATAGTATTGGAACATCTCAGTACGTTGCAGGGTCAGGTTATTCCCATTTTAATGTGAGGTAATGATTACGTGGATATGTTACTTAGATACCCACACTGTCTAACTAGACTGGATTCATTTCTTACTGTAAAAGGTCGTATCAAAATGCGATACAACAGCAACCTTTGTAAGATGGCTCCACCTCACTTTTAATTTAGGCCCATTTGCCTTGTACCTGGGCCCAACATGCCCATATATAACTAAATCCACTAACCATTTGGCACTTCTCCCCTTAAGGCGTTTATACACAATGCAATATTTTGGGCCAATTGACAGATAGTTTAGTGTATCAGTTGATCGGGCTGAAAAAATTGCACAGGTTTTGCATGGGCCCCTCTAAATCGGATTAGGCGATTGGACGCGTCTGAAACCTACGGACGATCGTGCGGTATTATGGGCTTCTTTAGCCGCAACCGACAGTCCTTCATCCTGTGGGAAGTGGCGAACGATTGGTCGGGATGAAGGATCTGCCCATTGTTCATCAACTTGTGACTTATTCACATTACATCACATTATTGACAGTAATCAATGTATACAGAATAATACCAGATATTGTCAGGTAATGGTCACTGTAACGTGGAAAACAGCGATTGTTAGCTTTACAAATATGCAATAATTAAAGATAGGAGGGATTCTGTAATGGGCAGTGTTGTTTTCCTTCTCTAATTATCTAGAGACTGAACCAAGTAAACTAGAGGTAAAGATGGAGGATGAGGAGTTGGACTCGATGCATGAAACGAGTACCATGAAAAGTGAAATAGATTCACCCCCTGCCTACGGTAAGTTTATCTAGTGGCTGTTTAATTATATTTCAGATTCTTCTAGAGGACTTTCAAGTTAAGAAAAAGGCACTTCATAGATTCTCAACTAACAACTTTATTAAATTGTAAGCACAAAAGACCAGCTTGGAGAGGTGACCCTAATAAGTAGGGTTTTAAAGAAAAGGCCAGTAACTGAGTTCTTTTGACTATTACAATATTTTCTTCAGTTTAAGCTGGCCATACACTAGTAAGACATTAGACATTTGTTGAACCTACTGTATTTGATGTCTAATGTCCTGTCAGTGTTTTCTTTTGACGTTCCCCATTCTTTCCTATCCGCTTGTGATCAAAGGTCCATCGCAAAAATGCCTAGCGGTTGCCCGGATGTTGGTCGAACATCACGGGAAAGTTTGGAGGTAAAAATCGCAGTGTATGGCCAGGTTTTCTAAGATATGGCTTTTGCAACTAATAGCTATTATTTTTCCCAATTAGAAAATTTTTGAGTCTGTGATCAAACTTACAGTTCGGGATGCTCCAGATAGTCTAAAGAAGGCTGGTTTTACAGTCTTCAGCTATGCTAACCTATTTGCAAAATGGGTTTCTAATGATTAGTTAACTATTTAAAATAATAAACTTGCATTAGCAAACCCAGTATTCCATTAGAACACAGGAATAATTGTTGTCGTCTACAAATAGCCATTTACAGCATTAAAGGAGAACTATACTTATGCAGGAACTGATATTTTCTGACAGTTTTCAAGCTCCTCCCCCTCCTTTATTAAAGGGCATGTCCACCCTTTTAAAAAAAAATTGACATATTGTAGGGCTTCCTCCCCCAGCCCCAATCGCTATAATAGAATTATCAGAAACTCCCCCCAATCTTTACTTCCCTCTATCCTCCGCCGCATGAAACTGCAAGCAGGGGGCTGGACTGGCAGCCACGTCCCTGATTGGCTGAGAGGCAGCCAATCATGGACGCGGCTGCTGGCTGCTTAGAACGCCGGGGGAGAGAGGTAAGGTAAGTAGAGTTTGGAGGACTTTCTGATAATTCTATTATATCGGTTGGGGCTGGGGGAGGAAGCCCTACAATATAACCAAGGGGATTTACACTAGGGGGAGGGAGAGCAAAACAGGTGGGAGAGGGAGGGGGTCTGAACTGCGCATGGCAAAATTCTCCTGGAGGAGAGACAGGAGGCAGAATCCTATATGGACTCTGCTAGGCTCCTGGTGGCCAGTTTTTAGGACTTTGTGGGGGACATTACAGGAGAACCATTTGGAGCTGGGATGTAAGGTAAGGATTTTATTACACTACAGAGTGGGGTCAGTAGTGGGTTACATTATAGTTTTGGGGGTGGACATGCCCATTTACATCTTTTCTCCAGTTCAAAGATAGGAGAATTGTCAGTGACAATCACTGTGGGAGGAGCCAGAATACAGTCTTGCTAACTGCATGAGACTAATTCTCCTTTAACATTGTCTACACTGTATTTCTGATCAATTTGATTTTAATGGATGTAGCACTTTCTTCCAACATTAGGGAAATTTATAAGTAAACTAAAACTTTTAAGCAGTAGTGTATAAGTTGTTTAGATATTGCAAAGTTTGAATTACACAGTGACTTTGTCTTTCATGTATTTTTTAGATAATGAAACAGAATCGAAACTGGAGAATGAAAACACAAAGCATCAGGAAGTTAAGGACAAAACCGATTCTGTTTCTGGTGAGTTACATCTCTGTAGTACAGGAAGCATCTTGTAATATAAAGTCCAGGTTTCTTTAGAAAATTTTAAAGGAAATTTTACTCACCTCCCTCTCCACCCTCTTCTTTCATCTATTAATAGTACACAGGGTAAGGGACCTAAACCACAAGTTCTTACCCTGGATACTTTACCGATCATCTGGAAGTTTCCATTCCTGTTACCGGACCTCTTCCTGCTTGTCTCTGCAGTCTGTGGTGTAGCCAATCGGAAAGAAGCATGTCTTTCCATTGGCTAAATCACAGATGTGACAGTCGCAGAGCGGAGTGTAGAGGTAAACTTCATGTATGTATTCCAGCTAATCAGTAAAGTACACAGGGATGAGGATTTAGCAGTTTGTGTCCTCCCCCAGGGTACTAGTCAGGTGTGGAAAGGGGAGTATAATTGCCCTTTAAGGGTCTGAGATTGTTTGACATTCGGACAAGTTTAGACATACTGTATATGGATAAATGTAGAAACGTTCAGCTTCTCAGTGGAGCTCCCATTGGTGTTGTTTGTGGTCCATCATGATCAATGAATAACAATGACGTGACCTGCCGCACCTATAATTGGTTAAATCAGTCCTACCGCTCTTGGTTGACAGAAGTCGTACCTGTGTACAGCGCAGGCCTTTAGTCCTTGGTTTACACAGACCTGCTTCTAAATGATCACATTTTCTTGTTATTACAGAGCTAGAAATATTACAAATAAAGATAAAGGAAGAAGATCTGGACCCTGAAGATCACATAACTTCTCCAAATGACAAGGGTAAGAGTCAAGATAAGTTGTTATTTAAAATTAGATTGGATTACAGTAATACCCTTTCCTGTGCATGTGAAAAGTTCAAGGACAACAAAATTATCTTTTTTTAAAGGACAATTATACTCACCTCCCCCTCATTCCTTTCCCCCCATTCCTGCAAAGTACCCAGGATGAGGACCTAAAATGCAAAGTCCTCACCTCTGGGTACTTTGCAAAAGTCCTGCACTACTTACTTGTAATTTCCCTCTGCGCTGCGGTCCGATCCTCCCCAAAGGCACTTTGAGTGAATCAGCCAATGGGAAGACGCGCTATGCAAGTAGGCATGTCTTCCCATTGGCTGCCTCCCGGATTGTCACTGACAGTGCCAGTGGGGAGGATCCGACCGGAGCGACGAGGGAGATTACAAGTAAGTAGTGCAGGACTTTTGTAAAGGACCCAGAGGTGAGGACTTAATGTTTTAGGTCCTCACCCTAGGTACTTTGCAGCAATGGATCGGGGAAATGGTGAGTATAATTGTCCTTTAATTTATTAATGTTTTATAGAATACATACATATGACTTTCTATTAAACGGTATCTAAACTATCTATGGTAAAATATTCCCCAATATTTGTCAGCAAATCGACTGTGACCAGTTCAAAATGAATGTGTAATTTGCAATTTGTTTCTTATGGATCACCAACATTTTTCATCTGCCATGTTCCATTTATTTTCTTGTGTATTAGTTGGAAGGCATTGGAACTATGAAATGCCCAGACCAAGGCAACGGGAAGTCTGCAAACCCAATCCTCAACCTTTTATTGTGGATACAGCCAAACAGACATTTCCAGGCACAGGGGCATTGTCACAGCTGGCACAGTACAGATCAGAGACTGAATTTGAATCGGGTATTGGAATTGAGAATTGTTCAGCAAGCTCTGAAGCATCAGGTTTCATCTGTGGGAAATGCGGAAAATGCTTCTCTGTGAATAGCCATCTTCTTAACCACCACTGCACGCAGAGCAAGAAGAATTTTGTCAACAGCTGTAATAAAGAGCATACAGTGGGAGAGAGCTTTGTATGTACTGAGTGTGGGAGACAGTACAACAATAAATGTAGCTTAAAAACACATCAGTTGATACACATAGGTGAAAAACCTTTCTTGTGCACTGATTGTGGCAAAACCTTTTCTCTCAAAAAGGACCTTAACAGACACCAGAAGATTCACACAGGAGAGAAACCATTTACATGTACAGAATGTGGAAAAGGCTTCTATTTAAAAG
Source organism: Hymenochirus boettgeri (assembly GCA_019447015.1). Taxonomy (NCBI): domain Eukaryota; kingdom Metazoa; phylum Chordata; class Amphibia; order Anura; family Pipidae; genus Hymenochirus; species Hymenochirus boettgeri. The sequence goes on from CM033474.1 coordinate 26,648,944, forward strand.
GCAACCTTAATATCCACTGTAAAATTCACACAGGCGAGAAACCTTACTCATGTACAGAATGTGGGAAAAGCTTCTCTGAGATGAGCAAGCTTCGCAAACACCATAAAATCCACACTGGAGAGAAACCATTTACATGCACAGAATGTGGGAAAAGCTACACTGAAAAGAGCAAGCTTCTTAACCACCATAAAATTCACACTGGAGAGAATCTTTTCAGCTGCACAGAATGTGGGAGGAAGTTTATAACGAAAAACTCATTAGTGCAACATCAGATGATTCACACTGGAGAGAAACCATTCATATGTAAAGAATGTGGGAAAGGCTTTTCTACTAAAAATAGCCTTACATCACATGAGAGGATTCACACAGGAGAGAAGCCATTTGCATGTTGTGAATGTGGCAAATGTTTTTCTAGAAAGTGCAACCTTAATGTTCATGAGAAAATACACAGAAAAGATGAAGGCAAGGAAAGAAAGAGGAAATCTTTCCTGTGTACAGAATGCGGCAAGTGTTTTGCTGTTAAAAACAACCTTAAAAAACACCATGAAATCCATGCACTGCAAAGAACCATCCAGAGAAAGAGGAGCATTATTACACAGAGAATCGCGCCTGGGCCTTGGTGCCCTACTGCTCCTTCTTCTCAGTTGTCAGATGGCAAGTTGATCACAGTCCTGTTTCTGCCACAGACTTCGTAGCTGATTGCTGCATTGACATCTCAACAAGAAAACCGGTACAGCTGTGCTAGGGCAAATTGTAAAAGGGTGCTGGACACTTTATATTATCCCTGTCTTATTGTCTTTCAAATCTTTTTGCTTTGCTGCGCAATAACCCTTTATTACTCAAATTCCAATAACTTGTGTTTGCTGAACTGCTTTTTCAGCTATGTTAGTAAGTAGTTAGTACAGATCTTCACGGTTGGGGACATTTATAGATAATTTGTTAACAGGTTTCATTCTCTTTTACAGGGACAATTATATTTCCCTGCCCCCTGTTGCTTTTCTTCCACCTATTAATAGGAGCCAGGGGTAAGGACCTAAACCACTAAAGGTGCCCATACATCTATAAGATTTTACTTACCCGACCGAGCGCTCACGCGATGTTCCTTCGATCCAGCCGGAACCGCTTCTCCCGATCTTACATTCGACCGACATGCGATCGCAAAATGAATAGGATTTTGCGATCGCATGTCGGTCGAATGTAAGATCGGGAGAAGCGGTTCCGGCAGCATCGATGAACATCGCACAAGCGCTCGGTCGGGTAAGTAAAATCTTATAGATGTATGGGCACCTTAAGACCTCACTCCTGCGTACTTTACCGATTAGCTGGAATATTACATACAAGTTTCCTTCACTGCTCTGGTCCTCTTCCCACTTGTCTCTGCCGTCGGCAGATGTAGCCAATTCGAAGACACACTCTGCAATGTGGACTAAGCGGTTTAGGTCTTTACCTCGGGTACTATTCAGGTGTGGAACTGGGAAAAGGTGAGTATAATTGTCCTTTAATGTTTAAGGTCCAGGGCTACTTTAAAGTGTATGTATACTGAAAAAATTACTTTGTGTCATCTTAATCTATAAAAAATGTGTAAGTAGCACTTACTCTGAGGTGTGTGTGTTGCTGCATGCCTTCAATAAAGCATTTTTTGCTCAAGCTCTTACCACTGACCTGACTATTTTCCCTAATACCAACTGTCAATACTGCATACAGTATACAGCAGACCAACTGTCAAACCATCCCAGCTACAGAAAAACTGCTTACAGAAATGCTGAAATGTAAGATGTTTCAGATTGGATATCTAAAGACATAGGGGGCAGATCAACAAAAAAAATGATACAGTTGTAGTTGGGGTGAATTATAGTTTCCAGTAATGGGCAATTTAAAAAAACGAATTTGCCAGTTTACATACATAAGGCTGTAAATATGGAAAAGATCATTTGTCCACGTTTGTCAGGTTTGGTAAGTTTCCAGTTTTATAACACACACACAGACACTATATACTCTATGTACACACCAATAGTCTGTCAGCAGTAGCGTAACTACTGGGCCTGCAGGACCTGTGACTTCGGGGGTGCCTGGGGGTAAAAGGGCCAACGATAGCCCCAAGGCTCTGCGATCAGCTGTTTTTAAACTCATGTATTCAGTAAAGATACGCACAATCAGCTGTTTAAAAGTTCTGCCAGTTTGGTACTAAACAGCTCATCGCACATATTTTACTGCATACGCATGACCAGTTGTTTAAAAACAGGGGCCCGGCCTCCAATCTGCAGTTCCGCGGCTGTTTGTCATGCACAAAATGGAGGCCATATTTTAGTTCAAATCACCTGGTCAGTCTGTAAGTCTTCCAATGCCATTTCTAGGCATAAGTGACCTAGGGATCCTTATCAGCCATAGAGCAATAAACATGCTTAGATCTCTACTGAGCAACTGAATCAACCCAGTCGCTGGGTCAAGGGCAAGACCATAACAGTCCCTATTAAGGGGAAGCATTTAATTATACACAGACAAAATGCTGAATGGGCAGGTTAAGGTTATTAAGGTGGAAAAATACTGCTCTTTTTTTCTTCCCCTTTAACATTTTAATATGACTTAAAAGAAAATAATTGTATTTACTATTCATATTGCTTCAATTTAAAACATTCAGACCAATTTGAACCACAGCTCTGCCTCCTACCTTGCCACTGCCTCTAGACTCTGATCTTCTTTAAAAGCCCGCCCACGGAGAGCAGGACCACTAGCTCTGGCATTGATGTGATTTCTCCTTGAGGTAGCCACCTGTACATGCTACATTCGAGGGGTAGAGGAGAAAGTCGCTGTCACAGGAAAGAGGAAGAGATCTCCGGTCTGGGTTACTGAGGACTGAAAATTGAATGGGAGGAGGAACAGTAAGAACAATTACTTTTTGTATGTATTTTAAAGTGTTTTTATGTCAATTTTGCCTTTATTAGAAACAATTTAGCATTGTTTGGAACTTAGATATATTTAGGTTCAAAAAGTTCCCCACTTAATGAAATAGCTTTATAAAGGCAAACATACATTTTTTAAGGTCAAGCAGTAACAATTCACGTATTTATATAATGATCATTTTTTTCCAGTGGTGTTCAATTAAAAGAAAACCCCCATAAAGCCATGGGAGACTTACTGAGCAGTTTTTATATTTTGTACAAGTCAATAGCTATTGCTAATGCTAATCATCTAGGACTGTAAACCTGGTTGGTTATTTATGTGTATGCTCTTATTCGTTTGCCTAAAATTATGAACTCTAGCCTTGGCCTGAATAAGGGGGAAAAACTCCCGTGACCCAACCTTACCCCCACCTAATAACACAAAAACTCACACACCACAATTCAATTGGAACAAAAGAGGCCACAGCATTTATTTTGTTTTATCATTGACATGTGAAAGTCATACATAACATTTTAGACATTAGCATTTTTAAACAGTATATATGATAAAAACAGTACCTATACTAAATAACCTAACAACCTGTCTATCCTACAAGGAGGGGTGGCCAGGGGGCTAGCGCTAACCCAACCAAACTCACTAGTCGCAAACTTCACCGACTCAGTGAGTAACTATATCTTGAAGTCCGCAGAGGGCTGACCACCATGCCCTCTTCTCGCCATAACCATTAACAGTAATCTGCTCCCACTTTGCGGCAGATCTCCTTTTAAACCGACACCAGCCACGCTCCCCTGACCTACCCCCCCCCGCCTTGCTGTGACAATTTGCTGTACCCTACACAAGGGAGGGTGGGTGGGACTGCTCTTCAATCTTGCTAAACTCCTGACGCCCGTCGCTGCTTTCTCTTCTACTTTATACCCTCTGACCCATTCAAAACCCCCAGCCTGTAAATGTTACAATATCTCCTAGCCCCCCCTCTTTAGTCCCAATTACCGGTCACTTCCTATCTTAACCTCTCGTTCACCCCTGCTATACTGCACTTTCGTTCTCCCCCTATGTCCTGCCATGCATCCTATTTCCTTATGTTCCTTTGGATGCCTTTATAGTTTATGTTTATTTTGGTACATACTGCTAAACGTATTATACGGTGATCTCTTGTTCATTTATTCATTAACATCAGACCCTGTTTGAAGAGCTATGGAAGGGGTTACACGATTGCGAGACCTTCCATAGTGTGTCTAACTTGCGTATGGAGCTTTAGTTCCCTATCACAGCCACACAACTTTGTCACTATGGGGGAAATGCGTACATATCCAATAGAATACTTAAAGGGTTACAAAAGACAAAATACCCCCTTCTTTTAGCTGTATCTAGGGTTGAGGACCTAAAATCCTCTGGGATCTCTCCCTCATCTCTCCTCTCCGGTCCTGCCACCTCTCTGCACTGGTTGACTCTTCTCCACCTATGGGAGGACAAGCTTCTTGTTTAGCATTTTCTTCCATTGCTTGGCTCAACCCATCTGACTCCACCGGTGCTGTAACTAGGAATCACTGCCCCCTCCCAATCAAAACTATAATGGAGACTGGCTCCCTGCTTTTATTTATAGTGGTAGTCTTTGGGGAGGCTGTACCTTTCATATGAAAAGTAAAAAATTGTGACTCCTCTGTGGTTGCAGGGGCTACTTTGTGGTAGTAACACCCCTGGACTCAACTCCATTCAATAGCTGGAACAGAATGGTTTACAAATTTTTATAACAAAATAAACAGTGTATAAGGCAGACTTTTTTAGTGTGTAACAATACAAATCTATTGGACTGTAACATTATACATGCTGTTAGTGGTTGCAAATGGTTGAATAAGAACCATAGTTTGAAAACACAGTGGGCTAGAAATGATACATGGCCATTAAAAACATGGGGCATCTATGAACAAGATGGCATTCATGCAACATTCCATCTGTTATTGGTATTTTGCACCATGGTTAAATGTTTGAATTTGCATGCTACATGGCTATATACAGTAGCAACTTATACCACAGTTCTTGCCATCCATCCACATTCAGAATACAATTGTGGTGTGTGGTTTTTTTTTGCCTCCTAGAAGTGTGTAATCTTTGCTTTTACACAAAGCTCAATAAACTGATTGGATTATCTACTGGAGACTGCTTTCTGCTTCTATTTGTTTCTATTTGTGCAGTATCACAATGAGCACCTAAAGAAGGGGAGTATCTCTTGAAATGTAGTGCTTTTTTCAGATAAATGTTGGAATATTGGAATTTTTTGTTTGTGTGCATGTATGTATGTATTTTATTTCTTATATAGCGCTACATATTCCGCATTATTTACTCAATTCACATCAGGCCCTGCCGCGAAGACCTTACAATCTAATCACTTTATGTACATATACAACCTATCAGTATGTTTTTATGATTGTGGAGGAAACCCACGCAAGCATGGGGAGAACATACAAACTCCTTGCAGATGTGTCCAAGGGTGGAATCGAACTCAGGACCTCAGTGCTGCAAAGTATCAGTGCTAACCACTGAGCCAACGTGCATCCTTTAAGCTTCGTACAGACGTAAGATGTTCTTGGAGAACCCATGACCCCTGAGCGCAAACACGCGCATGACGAACGGCATTGCGGATTAACAAACAACCCCAGACCAAACACATAAACAAGTGCGACTATAGGCTGAAACGGCCGTTCACCGTACAAATGAGTTGTGGTTGTGGGTCTGCAGGAGCATTGTTGGTCTGTACGAAGCTTTACTGTCCCTTTTACAACTGCCACTAGCACTTTATTGATGTAAGCGTGCACTCATTGCCTGGAGGCACGCTCTATCTCTGCTGCCTTCAAGCATGTTCTCTAACTCAAAGTAGGAAGTGTGCTGGCAGGTAGCCAAAGAAAAGTTGCATTTCAATAAGGAGGGGCTCTCATATTATAATTTCTGGTGTGAAAGGTCTGCACAGAAACGCTGTCATTTCAAATAAAGATTTTTCAGGATCTGCAGCTCCTTTTTTATAAATTAGAAAAAGTGTTGAAGTTGTGCACATTTTCGAAAATTTTATTTTATTTCTTAAAGCAAAAATCCCTTTAACACATCACTATGTGTTTTATATTTGCATTTGCACTTTTTGATACAGGAGAAGAGCAATACATTCTTAATATAAATCCAGGGTGGGGTTTGGTAATTCGCTCTTCTCTCTGAACGGTTACATACATTAGTGATAAAAGGTCCGATCCCGTCGGTACAAAAGCTACGAACAATTTACCTTAGTTGCAGTCAGCCCCCTGTACTAATGAGTAGGGGGGTCACGATCGTTAGGAAGAACACTCGTGACTGTCTATATCTTTCAAAGATGACAGGCAGAATCTGTAAGATTGATACAGTGTGTACTTTAGCTTTAGTCTACTTTCAGACGGACGTTAATCTTTAGCGGTTTCAGATGATTGCAACTAGAGAAAAGCTACATGTAGCACCGGTATCCCACTACTCCCGGATCTTCTGGGAATCTCCCGCAAATCAGGGGGGTCCTCTCCCGCAATGGAGAGGAGTCCTAAATCTCCTCCCCGTTATGCCCCCTTTATGCGTGTCACGCCCCCAGACTGCCCACGCCCATACCACACCCCTAACCCCACCTCCCCCACCCTCTAGCATGTATTCCCCGCCCACTGTGCGCCGTCAATTATGTCACACAGGGTAGCCACGCCCCCTCACTCACCCTGCCCAGAAGGACGAAGAGGCAGGGTGGGATGTCTGGTAGCATCTCTGTAGCAGTGACCATCGGGGAACTGCTCAGGAAACTTTCAGCAAATGGCATTTGCTGTTCGTCTGAAAATATCCTTAAGAAATCTTAGGCTGGGTACACACGGGGGGATAGTTTGTCCCAACTGAGCGTTCGCTACAAGCGAGTGCTCGGCCGGGACAAATAACTGTCGCGGCAATAGTGGCCACGGGCCACAGTTCGCACAACCAATCGTGCAGCCCCATAGGGAACCGCACGATCAATCGTGATTTACCGACATGTCCGATTGCCCGTTCGTCCAAATGCCCGAACAAACTCAGTTGCGGCCGGCCGCCCCACACCAGCAGATATTTTCGGCTGACCGTTTCAGCCATGGATTGGTCAGCCGGGCAAAAATATGTGCTGGTGTTTTACCCATCCTTAGGTCTGAACAGGATATCAGTGTATCACTATTATCTAATGCTAGCCATATAGTAATATTTCATCCAACATGATCACATCAAGGAAAAAATGGTAAAATGAACATGGACCATGAAATGTGTTGGAAGAAGCCTCCTAATACCAGAATTCTGTATTCCCTAACATTGAATCTGGCCCATCAGGTTTAAGCTTATTCATGCTCTTTGTTTAGAGATTTTGTAAGGAAACAGAATCTTGTCACCCAGCTTGAGTCCTAACCATGGTTACAAAAAACTGCAGCCAGTAAGTATTCCTTGATGATCTGTTTTTTTTTACAAATGAAAAGCAATCAATATAAATGCAGTAGAGGTGTGTGGGTGGGGAATTGAATGGATATACTAGTCTTGGGCTACACACACAGTCCTACTACACTACATGGGTAAACAAATGGAATAGAGGATGATGGGGGGCGGAGCCTGACCTTTGAACATGGTGGTCGCACACTAGCTGAGCTCCGGCTCAGGGAACCAGAATCTCCTAACGTACCACTAAACAACCCATAATTTTCAGCTGAAACACTGAGGACCGGACAAAACAATGCCTCCTAAGAGAACGCAAGGTGAGCCGAGGGGAGATATCATGGGGTTCGTCACCCGTACGGACGGAACCCCGACCAGTCAGCATGGCGGCCCCAGAATGGCGGGAGAACAGGATCCGTCCCAATCCCCCATAACCAGGGGGGATCTTGAAAAATTATATGTGGATCTGGAGAAGACAATTAAGTCAGCACATCAGACCACCATATCGGAGGTAAAATATGAACTTTCCGCACTAGGCGACCGAGTGGCGGGAGTCGAGGCCTCACAAACCCACATGGTGAAATATTGCTCCCAGGTGGAGAATGATATAACCGAACTTAGAGCTCAACTGGCGGAGCTACAAGCGGCACATGACGACGCAGAGAATAGGAGCAGGAGACAAAATCTCCGTCTAAGGGGTATACCAGAAGAGGTCTTGGACCTAGGCCCCTACATCTGTTTCATCTTATGGCGCCACAACTACAAGCCGCGGACCTTCTACTAGATAGAGCTCACAGAGCTCTGAGACCACAACCGGGTCCTAACGAACCCCCGAGGGATGTGATTGTCCGGTTTCATTACTATACCACCAAAGACCTGATCGCTAAAGCCTCACGCAACCACAAAGCACTACAGAGAGACGGCTACAATATCCAGGTTTTTCAGGACCTCTCACCAAATACCCTGTATAAACGCAGACTGATGAGACCAGTTCTGAACGTACTACAGGATAAAGGCCTGAAATACAGATGGGGATTCCCGTTCCGCCTAATGGTACAACACAACGGAAAAACCATCTCTATAGTTAACCCAGAGGAAGGCCCCGCGCTGCTAGGAAAACTCGGGCTAGAAGGCCACGGACTACAGACACAAAGCTCCAGAGCCCAGAGGATTCCCCCGCCTAAAGACGACTGGACGGAGGTACCCAGAGCAAGAACTGCCGGAGATACCCCTTCACCGACCGGGAGCCAGAGACCCCTTTCCCCATACTCACCAGCACAATGAGGCCTCCAAAACGGTAACGGAGAAGGACGGCCTGGAAAGGAAAGTATAGACCTAAATTTTCTTTGCACCTAAACATACTGAATAGCGAACCCCCCCCACTGAACCCGGCTAGAGACATAAATGGAGCTAACCATATGGAAAACCCTGACCTTCCTTTTATAAAATACAACTTATGGGCCCCGTACAACCCGGGCAGATATTAACAGTTATGTTACCCACCCGAACTGCAACTACACCCACCTGCAAAATTACCTAAATGTGTCTACCAGATGTCGGATCCCTGCTTCCCTAACACACAAGCCTAAACCATACACAGTCGCACCTTCATCTATTATGGCTTGGTAAAGGGATATGTTGAGACGTACAGTTTAGCTACCCAACCGGAGAACCATATGTGCCACCCCGAGACATGGTTGTGTGGTTCCCAGCCGGAGGGTATGGAGCTGCGGGGAGAGACTCACAAGAAAACAATCTAAGATATCGGCTGATACTGGCCCAGCCCAGATACCGTTTTTTTACAGTATTATCGCACAAGCCTAATTTGTAAACGGTTGGGCCTTAGCCTACCAGACGCTCATACTACTGTCTATGTGTATAACTATAAATGTCAAAGGTCAAATGTAAAATATGTTTTTTTCTCTTCCTTTCCCGATACCGAGGTACTGGGGGGACATCTGCTCAAACCAGATAAGCGTCCCGGGGGATGAAAGTCGAAAAACCAGTTTATATTGTATCTCCTTAAACTTACTAGATAAGTAAACTATTGTCTACGAGCATAATAACAAAGGTCTATGATTAAACGGGAGATGGGTCTGCTGAACCCGGAGGTATTAGTCAACACCCGAATATACCCAATGGGTGACAGGAAGCCGTCTGGTCCCTTTGGGGAGCCCCACCCCCCTTGGACCCCATGCGGCCTCCTGCTCGAATTATAGAGATCCCCCCTCTCCCCGCCCAATTAGCAACTACTGTAAATAGAGATTCCTGACGGGAAGAACCGAGCCGCTCAACAGGGACAAAGCGATCGACCCTAACAGAACTTTGTACACCCAGACTCAGTGACCAGGGGGGACGAATCAATAGGTTCTGACCGACTAATAGAACCCCAAGGGTAGCAAACCCGAAATAGTCTCCTGATAGGAGATACTGTAATAAATTGAAATATTACCCATGGGAACTACAACAGCAATTACCACGATGGTGGTTTTATAAGCCCAGATGCAACGATTACGCATCACCGAACATCGCTAGACAACATAAGTATTAGAAACAGGATTAAACAGAGGGTTTCAAAACAAATAAGGTGACACATCAAAGGAGAGGAGGTGAGGGGAGGGAGGGAGGGATGGGGGGGGCAGGGAAGAGAGGGAGGGGGGGTCTATTAAGAAATGTGTGAGTACTGTACAACTAACGGAAAGCAAAGGATAGACAGCCCCGGTATACTGCTCCTTTTATAGATCCCACAAGGAACACCATACTCCCTGGGGACTAGAGAGCCCTCTTTTCAGAGGGAGATACCTCCCAGAGGACATCCCCGGCAACCCATAAATAAGTTTTATATTAGGTTGTTAAATATATAATTAATGTTCCCAAAACAAGTGTCCTGTCCTTCAGGCGACCCACCCCCAGTTAGTGGCAGAGTTCTTGCCACATACATTTCTGTTCTATAAATTGAGTGGCATGGATAAGACCACTCCCTTCCTATGGTTTTGTTTATTTTATTTAAGTTATTTGGTTAATTTACACCGCAATATATTTTTTTTTAATGTGAATTTTATGCTCTGTCTCTGTGTTCAGGTGGTCTCTCGGATGCCTCCCCACGCCAACCCCCTGACACTACCAGTTCCTGATAAAGGGCAGCAGCTGCTCCGCACACCACTGGCTGAGACCCACTGCATAGCTCATCTGCGACTTCTCCTCCCGGCTCCGCTGTCCTCTCCTCTAGACGGTAGGTCCACCTTCTCACCATGGCCACCACCATAAAAACTAAATCCACACAGCTGTCAATTCTCAGCCACAATGTTAAGGGCCTCAACAGCCCCACCAAGAGACACCTAGCTATCAAACAATACGAGAAATCCGCTTACCATATTCTGGGTCTTCAGGAAACCCACTTTATACAAGGGAAAGAGCCAAAATATTGGGGCAAACAATTTACCTCCCACTATTTTGCGTCTAATAATACTAAGAAAAGGGGCGTGGCAATCTTACTACACAAATCACTACCATTCACGCAAGAATCCTGTTACAGAGACCCAGAGGGCGCATATCTGATTCTTACAGGCTGCATCCAAAATACCCGGATCTCAATTGTCAATATTTACGCTCCCACTCAGGGACAGGGCGCTTTCTTTAAGAAAATAGAGACACATCTATTGTCACTTAATTTAGGCACACTTATAGTCCTAGGCGATTTCAATTCTATTCTTACTACTAATCTAGACCGCTCAAAATCTTCCTCCTGCCCCGCTTCTTCCACTAAATCTTTAAGGTCGTTTCTGAATGTTTTCAATCTATGGGACACATGGAGAATGAGACACCCAACCGAAAAGAAGTTCACATTCTACTCCCACCCCCACAAAGTCTATTCCAGGATAGATTACATTTTCATCTCGGCCCAGTTGGTGCCACTGTTAAAAGACGCCGACATATCCAGTATAACATGGTCTGACCATGCCTCAGTCTCGATTCAGCTACACAATCTAATAACTACAAAGCCAAATTATCACTGGTGACTCAATGACTCCCTGCTGGCAGCACCAGATATCCACATAAACATAACCACTAGCTTGACAGAATACTTCAACATTAACACAAACGGAGAATCTTCACCTCCAATGGTCTGGACTGCGCACAAAGCAGTAATTAGGGGACAACTTATAAAACTAGCATCAATAAAGAAAAGGGAATCCACAAAACACCTACAAAACCTACTCACTATACTTAAAGACAAAGAAAAAACACATAGTAACTCGCATCTTGATGCGACACTCACCGAAATCACCTCACTAAGGGGAGAAATCAACCTATTATTATCGGCCAATGCAGAAAAAGCGATTAGATTAACCCAGCAAACATTTTACAGTAAAAGAGACAAGGCTGACACCATGCTCGCTCGTAAACTGAATGAAAAGATGACACAGAACAGATTATTACCCCTGAAATCACCAAAAGGTAACACAGTATTCGACCCAACCCAAATTTTAAAAATGTTTACAGAATTTTACACAGAACTATATCAGGGTAAGACAGCAAATGGAGATAAAGCCACGCCAGATAATATAAAGAAATATCTATTGAAAGCACAGCTCCCTAAGATTTCCGATCTGGAGGCACAGGAAATAAACACACCTATCACTCAAATCGAATTGGAGGAAGTACTGAAAAGCCTTAAACCAGGGAAGGCCCCGGGCCCAGACGGATATAGCATCACTTATTAGAAGAGATTTAAAAAGATTCTCATTCCCCATTTCCTATGTGCCTTCAACTCTATATTAGAACAAAAAGCAGCAATCCCACCCGATATGTTAGAAGCGAATATAGTGGTTATTCCTAAAGAGGGCAAAGACACAACACAATGTGGGAGCTACAGACCAATCTCCTTGATAAATACGGATTTAAAAATGTTTACCAAAATCTTAGCAAACAGACTAGTCAAAATACTACCCGCACTAGTGCATAAAGACCAAACAGGCTTCATTAAGGGGAGACAGACAACAGATAATATACGCCGCACACTCCAACTTCTCTACTACTGCCACTCCACCCATACATCGATGATTGCCCTCTCAATCGACGCGGAGAAGGCCTTCGATAGGATTGACTGTCAGTTTATGAAACACACCCTTCTACAATTCGGATTCACTGGCCCTTTTATGAACGCCATAGATAACTTATACTCATACCCAACAGCAAAGATCTCAAACATGGGTTACTTCTCCCATAGCTTCCCAATTAGAAACGGCACACGACAGGGATTTTCCATCTTTCCCACTTATCTTCGCATTATGCATGGAACCCCTTGCAGCCCATGTCCGCAATCACACAAAATAAGTGGAGTACGCATAGGGGAGGAGGAATACAAAATAGCCCTTTTCGCCGACGATACACTACTCACTATCACCAAACCAAGAACCTCACTGTACCCTTATGTTCCGAAATGCAAATATTTAGTGACCTTTCTGGATTCAAGATCAACTACTCAAAATCAGTTATACACCAGTCCACATATCTCACACACAACAACTGCTACAACTTAATTTCGCATTCAGATGGAACCACTCACATATCACATACTTGGGCATACAGATCTGTTCCGATCCCGATAACCTATACGAAAGGAACTACACACCATTGGTTAAAAATAATCGCACAACTCAATCAATGGAAGCCCTACAATATTTCTCTATTTGGCAAAATTAACAGTATCAAAATGATGACTCTGCCCAGACTGCTATATTGTTTAGATCACTCCAATAGCATTCAAACCCACAATATGAACTACTTCAAACAAAAATCAAACAATTTATCTGGAACGACAAACGCCCCGCATAAGTATGAAAACACTTCAAGACCTAAACAACTAGGAGGACGGCCCACCCTCCATACAACACTACTTCTCTAGCAGCTAGATTAGCACAAACATACAATGGCACAAATATCAGAGGTTTCTCGCTGGCAAGAACTGGAACAAAACCTTGTCAGACCCATACCCTTGGGAGATATACTATGGATACCCACACAAAATTATATAAATTCACAACATCTAACCCGTATTTAAAAACATACAATCAGCTTTGGCAGACTACAGTAAGAACCTATAAATTGAACAATAACCCATCCCTACTGACGCCACTATACCACAACCCAAGACTTCCACCCGGACAGATATCAATACTGGAGGGGGTGGCTGGGTCGAGACATACACAAATAAGACATCTGGCCCCGGCGGTGTGTGTTACTCGACTGGACCAGGTCCAACATCAATACAAGCTACCCACACTGAGGTGTTTTCATATCAACTAGCACACTATATCGGATCATGTTATCCGGCTAGAACCACTCAACTCTCTTCCTTTGAGCAACTATGTAACACACCCTCACAGACCTCCCATAACTATCCAAAATCTACAAATTACTACAATGATATCGCACGCCCCTAGCTGACTTTTATGGACAAGTGGGAAAATCTGTTAGGCTCTAAGCTGGAGAATAACCATGGTGCGAGATTTTTGATTCGCTACGGAAGTGCTCATCCAATATAGGCGTTCAGAAAAGCTTTTAAAATACTGCACCACTGGTACATGTCCCCCCCAAATAACACATAAGATATTCCTCAAGCCTCTAGTCTTTGTTACAGGTTTGTGGGTGGTGGCGGATAAAACACTGTTGGTGGACTGCCCCGAGTGCCAAAAGACATGGAAAATCTGTGAAACCCTGATACGGGAGGCACTCCATACTATGGTGTCTCTTGATCCTATGACTGCCCATTTTTGACAGGAAAATAAGTAATATATCTGAAAGCAACAAATTAATTCATAGCGTATGTGCTGGCGCGAGAACTCTGATAGCGGCGACCTGGAAACAGGCGCCCCTTCCAGGCGCCAATTAATACACAATATGGTGGCTATGCGAGAATGAACTGGTGGTTAATAGACTGAGGGGCACTCTGAAATATTACGATAAAATCTGGAGCCCTTGGATATACGCGATGTCGGGGTCGGGAGGAGAGCGGAGATTTCTGGGAGTGATGGCCCGGGAGAGACCACTTTAGGCCTGAAGGAACGGGGAAGGCGTGGGGGGCTCGGGAGGACCGCTGGGTTCAATAGGTAACAGACTATATTTGATTTGTTTGTTTTTGTTTTGTTTTATTTTGTTAAACGTTTTATTTCAGATTTGTCCTAACGGTATTGGATACAACTTGATACAATATATAAAGGTGTCCAAGACACGGACAACCTGACTGCAATATATAGTAAAAAGAAAAAAGAAAAGAGAAGTTTAGATGCTGAAGTTTTGTCTATTTCTATCATTTTATACAAAATGACCCTACTGTTACCTGTGTAAACTTTCTAAATAAGATATATGGAAAAAAAAAAAAAACTTTTCCAGTATCTTCCCACCACTGAAGTTAAACTTACAGGCCTGTATTATTACCCGTGGTGACGACTACCCTTTTTGAATATGGAATAACTCAGCCCTTTTTCCAATCCAGAGGCACACCCCCGGACATGAGGGAATCAGCAAAAATAAGAAACAACGGCCTAGATAAACTGAACGTGCTCCTTAAGTACTGGATGGATGTATTTTATTCCGGTCCAGGAGATTTAATTAAATATAACCTTATTTTAGCTCTTTCTGTACTATATCCTCGGTTACCAAAGTCACTTGAATCTTTTATACCATTATTGCTACTATACTCTAGATATCTGTACTTGAGGATCTTATGTGTATATTACTCCGAACTAACTTATCCCCTTAATTAATGGTGCCAACCTTCTCCAGTCCTCATCATCTTACATTAAATACTTAAAAAATTTTTAGGCTCAGTGATGCTTTGTTCAGCTATCCTAACTTCATTATTAATTTTAGTAGTTTGATTTGCTTTCTTACTCCTTGTTACATGTTTTTATAATCCCTAACAGCCCCTTCTGGATTTCCCTCTGTCTCAAAGTTTTTAAATGCCTTTTTCTTCCTTTAATTTTGCCTCCTTTACATCGAATTCAACCACTGAGGCGGCGGATTCTATTTTATTTACATTTTATTATTCCCAAGGGATATAATTTAATGTCGAACTGGCTTAAAATCCCTTGACACAGTCCACACTTCTGTTTCAGTAGCTTTTCCGATAATACATTACCCAGTTGACATCTGAAGTAGCGGTTTTGCTTTTTAACCTGGGAAATTGCCTTTTCCCAAAAATAAAAAGCTCTTGTGTTAAAACCTTAGCCACTATTCATGGTCACTATTTCCCTAGCCGCCATTTACCGTTAATAATTCTTCAATGCCTCCCACAATGTTAGTTGTTTAAAGACTAATCATGATCACCTTTTCGAGTAGGACACCGTCAGACCACTGTGAGAGAAAAATTATCCTGCAGCAAACTCAGGAACTCATCGCCTTCTTTCTGTGATGGCAGTTCCCCCACCTACACATCAGTGTCAGGTATATTAAGTCCACCATAATGAGCACACCCCCAATACTTTGCAGCCCTTCACAACTGCATAGAAGTTGACTCACCTTACTCTGCACTGCCATTTGCGGCTTATAGCAGACACCACAAACATTGACTACACCATTCGCCTTTCCTGTGCCACATTCACACCAGATGCCCTTCACACATTATCATCCATATCGCCATTATCCTTCTTTTAAACTTGGATTCGATATTCTTTTTTAAACATAAACATACAATACTCCTCCCCCCATTTCCTTTTTTCTCGTCCATTACCTAAACAAGGCGATAACTTATTTACAGTCCAGTTCGTGAGAACCGTTTCCACCATCGGGTCTTCTGCCTATCCTATACCTATCACTTTTCATTTCAATGTCCATAAGAATTCCAATTCAAACAACCCATTTTGTTCATCCGGCTTCTCGCATTGCAAACATACATTGTTAGATATGATCATGTAATTATATTCGTACTCTTTAATACACATCCTCCATTATCTCCTACCTGGCAGCCCAACCCCCTTGCCGACTCCCCATGCCTTTCCTACCATACCGACTTGCCTATTCCTGTTCTGGGCTATCTATATCACAGTGAGACTGCTAAATACCCTTCCCTATATATTAATATAATAAAACCTTGAACACATGGCACTCACTCTTTCACGCCTTTAGCGTGCCTGGGATCATAGGTCCATTTTCTCAAGCCAAATCACAACAGTGTAATATGGGATTAGACAATTTAAAGATAAACCAACGCCTTAACAGTGACTCATCAAGGAATTTAATTGCTATTTAAGTGTCCACATTTAAAGTGATAGTTCTTGTCCTGCTAATGCCAAAAAACAATTACTTCTTCAGACCATTTAAACGTGGCTGTTTAAATACTGCAAAGCTAACGTGCCTATATAAAAAAAAGATGCTTTGTGATCAAGTTACTATTACAATACGATTATGCTTGCCACTGTTATCTCTTCAACAATTGACAATATCAATGTTGGACAAAGTGACATCCTGACCCATTATAATAGTGACAGTGCTATATATTATTAAAAATTAGTGATAATAGTTGGATCAAAAGAAATTATAATCTTATTAGTCTTAAAAAACATGATAGGCTAATAAAAAATCGCAAAGTTTCACAATTTGATCACATAATGTGCCCCCCGATGTGGTACTATATTCTCAAATAACCGCCTCACTATAAAAAGATGGTTATTATTGTCTTTAGTACATCTATCATTTGTAAATATTAATCATATAATATAGGTAACATCAAGGTCATGTGTACACTATATTAAAATGAAAAGACTAATGCAAATCTGTCTTTATCTTTCATTTAGAAAGCACTTAAGTAAAACAGATTTGTTTAAGTCCCAATGTGTCATCGTATACAGTTTTTTAATCCAAAATGCTTCTCTTTGGGATAACAATTTGGCCCTATCAAACCCCCCCCCCTGGGATTGGGATAGGTCAATGCCAATTTTTTTGTCTGATGGCATCATGTTTTTAGTTCAACAATGATGTTAGCACCGGTTTGGATGTTTATATTATCCCAAATGCCGTCTTAAAGCGGATCATTAACCATCCATTTCTAATCTCAGAGTGAATTCACTTTTTCCAACATATTGTAAATTGCACGCACATGGGAATGGTTAAATGACTGCGTGGTGGTGCAGATGATACAATGTTTAATAGTGAATTCTTCTCCCTTATTTAATAGAGATGGTTTCCTGGGTCATGGCCTTACATATGTACATTAATGGCACTTAACCACCCACCCGCCTTTTTTGTGTCAACCAAGTCGGGTGGCTGATATGAGTCCACTGGATCTGTCTTGAGAACATTCCTTGAAGATTCCGTCCCCTTCTAAATCCTACTGTGGGTTTGTGTGGAGTAGGTTTTTTGTAATTTTTTCTATTACGCAATATATTCGCAATTCTCTAAAAGATTCCTTTGTCTCTCATTCCCAGTGTGATATAGGCTATACTGCATATAAATGCATTATCCATTTGGTTTTTTTTCGTCAGTATTGTCAGTATGATTTTTGCCAAGACTTATCTAAGGCTTTATTCCGATGTTGATGGGATATTCCCCTTTGTAGAAACCTTATTTTCATTCCCTCATATTGTTTAAGTCTATGCGGATCAATCCCAATTAACAGATCTAAGAATTCATGCTTTATTTGTTACACTTACTGTGAACTTGATTGAAGTTGTAAAGAGCATTCAACTTGTCCACCATTTCATGTATTTGTTCATGGTACCGCCCCCAGAATTATGAAGATATATTCAATATATCTGCGATAAAGTAGAAAAGTGGTCACGAACTTCATTTAAAATGTACTGTTGTTCAAATTTATGCATATTTAATTGGCATATGCCAGCGCCATAATGGTTCAATCAGTGCCCAAGATCATGTGGTATGTTGGTAATATAGATTACAACATCAAAGGTAGTACTCCGGTACCATATGTTTATTTTTATCCCTGATTAATAGCAAGCTTCCTGTATATTGAGATAAAATGCAGAGAATCTGGAAGGTAGTATCCATCTTTGCACATATGGTTGCAACTATAGTATCTATATATTTACCCAAGTGTTCTAATATTCACCACCTAGCAGTATATATAGGGCGTTCCAAGGGGGGTTAACTAACTTTTATGTATCTTTGGTAAACATACAGATTGGGCAGCGTAGTGCTTTTGATACAAGAAGTCATGGTGGATTGATCAATAATACCTGAACACTGCATGTGTCATTTTCTGAATTTGTCTCTGGGTCTGTAAAGTGGGATTTTCCTTGAGTTGTGGTACATGTGTTGAACATCATTTAATTGTCCCCAACAATCCTGGCTGTAATCCCTAGTAAGCAAACCACTCCTCCTCTTTGTCTGCTGGAGCGACATACTATGTGTATTATTACTCTTAAGGGATTTATAGCAAGATATTCCCCTTTGGATAAGTATTCCTAATGAATGTTTTATTAGATACAAACTTCTTTACCTCTGCCCTTCATCACATGTGTAAACAACTTGATACATAAAAGTTTAGTTAACCCCCCCCAACCCCTATTTATCTGCTAGTGTGGTATTAGAAACCATTGTAAATATATAGATACTAAATTGCAACCAATGTCCAAGATGCAACTTATTTGAGATTCTCATTTTTATTCTCAAGTTATATGGGAAGTTACTATTCCATCAGAGGATAAAAATAACATAGGTTACTAACCCTTGATGTTGTTATTCTACAGTATATATACACATGATTTGGGCATTGAACCCCATTATGCAAACAATGGACCATTTGGAGATAAGACACCCAAGTTCAAGAACTTTAATATCGATTTATTAACAACAACATAAAATGTAATATTTCCGATTTTGAAAATGGCTACTATTTACACACAATGGCACTGCCATGGTGGGCCATGGCGCCACGTCATATGCCAATTTATACTGCATAAATTTGAACATGAGTACATTTTGAATGAATTTCGTGACCATTTTCTACTTTATCGCAGATATATTGACGATATCTTCATAATCTGGCAAGGTACCATGGAACAAATTACTGAAAGTTGAATGCTCTTCCAACTTCAATCAAGTTCACAATGTTAAGTGTGACAAATAAGCATTGAATTCTTAGATATCTTAACTGGATTGATCACCCTAGACCTCGCTAACCATTATACAAAAAGCACTGACTGCAACACACTCCTTCATTTTAACAGCTTTCACCCTGTAAAACTAAAAAATTCTTTATCAATTGCACAATTCTGTCATGCTATCCGCAATCAATGCAGATACAAATATCAGACTTAAACAATTGAGGAAATTAAAATAGGGTTTCTACAAGGGGATATCCCATCAACATCTTGAATAAAGCCTAGATAAGTCTTGGCAAAAAAGCAGTACTGACAATACTGACAGAAAAACACAAATGATAATGCATTTATGCAGTATAGCCCTATTCCACACTGGGCAATGAGATACAAAAAATCTTATTAGAAATTGGAATATTCGGGCGGACCTGACCGGGTATGTTGAAGGACGTGTCCCTGAACACTCCTGCTAAAACGGTCAAATATCTGCATCGGGGACAAGCTAGGCTAAACTAACTAAGCAAAATGCCCCATTACCAGGGTAAACACACAAACATGCCTCCGATGCCTCCACGGAAGAAACCCAAACTAAGGGGGAACATGGAAGACTGGGCTCCGATCGACTCCCCCAAAACCACACAAATGGCGCTGGGTCCACACAAAGGCGCGCCATGTCACAAAAAGCGACTTGAGTAGTTGGTACGCAATCTCGAAAAAGTCTACAGTCCTCTCAAAGCCAAATAATAAAAGAAGTACGCCAAGAAATCGCCCTCTATAGGCGACAGAGTGGCCACACTTGAAACAACTACCGATCCCCTCCAGCTACTGCCAACAAAATGAGATCGAGTCAGAATCATGACCATGACATTGCTCCTTAGCTAGCAACAGGAGGACATGGACAAACGAAAGGAACATCAGAATACGCGGGATCCTGAAGAGGTAACTGATTTACTACCTACTTACCTTCACTCCTATCATATTAGTCGCCCGATATACCCATGGAAAGGTTCCAGATGGACAGACGCGCAACAGGGCCTTAAGAACTAGGCCCTAACCCAAGGAACCCACACGTATATTATCTGTAAATTCCATTATTTTCAATGAAAAGAAGCAGTAATGAAGTCAGCCAGGGGAGGGCACCCTGGAATACGAAGGAGCTAAATTTGTTTTTTCCAGGACTATCCCCAACAACGCCTCAAAAAGACGAGAGTTTAAACCCCTGTATAGAGGTACATTAAATTATGGCCTATAACCTAAAATACAGATGGGGAAAATGGACGGACCCATCCATCAACTCAATGGATTGACTCGGAGGATTTTTCCTAAAGAGATTGGACATTCATCAATAAATCGGACACACCCAACAGCAGTGACAAGGAACACAGGGTTAATAACTCCTCCCGTGAAACCGATGTGGAACCAGTTCACCTCTTATCCCACAAGGAGTCCCCAAGTCAATACCTGACGATCACGCCGGGAGAGAAAGCGATATAGACGTGGACTCGCCCCCCTATATCTAACAGTATAACATTCGATCCAAAAGTAAACTAAATGGATCAGTTCCAAAGGGGGGGGGACCCCAAAGAAACTTATTCTACCCCAGACGATTGGAGGTAGCATTCATTTCGAGTTTATTTCAACAATAAATCAGGAATCCAACGTACCCTAACCATCTCACTATGCTTGACAATTAAAACTGGAGAGGCGAACATGCGAGAAAGACAATAAGTTAATGTATATGGGAGGATGAGGGGGCGCGGGAGTGAGGTGGGAGGAAAGAAATGGAGCGGATAGAACCCAAAATAAGAATGAGAGAACACAAGGCAGAAGAGGTGAGAAGATTCGGCAGGGGAATGGGAAGGAGAGGAAGGTAAGAAGATTAAAGTCTTCTTATGTACATATCAATCTCACTGAATGAATCTGATACGTCTGTGGTGTGTAACTCACCTCGAGATTGTGTACAACTATAACCAACACAGGGACAAAGCACTTGGTGATAATAAAAATTTTATATGTATCGTTTCGGTATTAAGTATATTGTAAATTTTGAATAACGGGTACTGTCCTCTTCCAACCCTGACCCTACTGACAAAGCATAAATAGACTAAGATCTGTAGACACTCATTACCCACATAGATACCCCCTGGTCAATAAATATGTTAATTACAAGCAAACAACACATAATAGAATAAAGGGAAATAAAAACAGGATAATAATTACTCCCCCAGGGGAGAAACTCACACCTTTCAAAGGGAGAGGGGACAGAACCCAAGATATTGCCTCCACACTGACACAAACCAGTGTGAAGGATCACTACTATAGAGGGACGTTTATACTTCTCCCCAAACTAAAAACGAAAGGAATTAAGGTCACACACTAATCCTTTTGTATTTTTACTCCTGGTCCAACGTATTAAAAAAAATAAAAATAACACTTATCGTATGATACCGATTAGGCAAATAGGAAAATTACTGGTTTTTTTGTTAACCAAATCCTGCTTCACGAGCGATCACAAGATCATGATGATATCTTGAGATTTGTCCTCACTGCAGGACTAATCTAAGAGTGAGATCTATTTATACCGCGTTGTGAAAACTCCGACCCCCCTTTTAAAAAACAAACCACCACCGTTATATCGTTGGTAAGAGTCCACCATCAAGCTAAATCTACAAACCGTATTGAAGCCCCATCCCAATAGGACCACACGTAAGCGGGAATAATATATGCTGACTAATGCTATGGATATATAATGTTTACTCCTTCGCCTGTTCTCCCTTTTCTCATCTCCTACTTACTAAGCAGGTGCTCTCACCCGAACCCTCCCGCTCCTAACTATTAAGCTGTAAATAGTGCCTATGGAGGCGCACAATTATATATTTACCCTTCAACTTATTTAAGGTTGGCCGTAAGGAGATTAAGTTGAGAGGTGGCATGTACCCCCCACTTACCGAGAATTTTATAGGCTCACACCCCCAAAAATAAAAGAATTAAGCTTAATTTGGGTTCCCCTTTTTTTATTGTAGTACTGAAAGGCGCTTAAACCACCTATTGGATCATTCCTTTTACTGTTTATAATTATTTCGGTTTTTTGTCTAGGTTCTATATCAAAAGCTATGCCACTGATTACGAATCATTCGGTGGATGCACTGGCCCTGGAAAAACCTCTGGGTGGGATCGACCGCGTCCTACTAACGGGACAACGCTCTCTGCTAAATTCGCCTTTTTCACGCTACGACTACCCCTGTGAAAAAGCAGCCACAGTCTGAATGGAACCCCATAAACTAAGGTCTTTTACTAACACATCAAATGCAAAAAGGTTTAAAACAGCCCAGTCAAAAGGATACGATTTGGGCAACAACAATACAACAAATATAAGGGGGATAGCAATTAATACAGGGAAAACACATTTAAAAACGTAAGAAAAGACCAAACACTGGTGACCTCTTAAATTTCAAAATCAAATACATTGCTTCCTCTGCCTCAGAAAGGAGGAGTCATGATACCTAGTTAAATAGAAATCTACTTACACAGAAGACTCTTTGTACATAGACCTAACGCAAGGAGATTATATAATACTAAATTGTATACGATACAGACAACTACCGAGCGTAAATGTTTACGCTCACCAATAATGCTAACACCACAAATTTTTTCTTCAGAACAAAAAAAAAACTTAACTTTCAAGTGTTTGGTACCTTTATTATGCAGCAGCGACTCAATGTGACAATTACCCGAACTTAGATCGATCAAACCTTAAATCTGATTGACCCGGCCCCCAGTCATACAAATTCTGCTCAAAACTTCATAAAAGAAATAATCTAGTAGATTACGATGAGAATAGCAAGCCCACACAAAAAAAAGTATACACTTTTATTCCCTCGTAACTAAAAATTATATCTAGAATGGACTTATCTTACATTCCCTCCAATTTAATAGCATCAAGTCAAAACACAAATATCTCCTGAAATAGCATGGTCTGCACCATGCTATTCTGTAACATTGACTATGAAAGTATTTAAAAACCACCCACGTCCCCACTTGGGACCCAAGCTGACCCTACTAGTCCAAACGACAGAACACTTACAAAACGTTAAATAAAAATTATTAAACTACTTCACAGAAAACAAAACAGAGGAAATAAAGAACCATTTTATGGCAGCACACAAACGCGTGTGATTCTACGGTCATCTCATTCAAGAGACCAAAAAAAAAGGGAATAATACAGGATAAACCAACTTATCAATATAATTAAATCGGGACAAAACATAGACCCTACATGAAAATAAAGCATCGCATACAAAAAGCAAGATCCAAACTTCAGTCAGCTACTACATTTAGAGCGGAAAGAGCCCTACGCTTCCCAATCAAGATTCTATTACAAAATAATAGACCCAATACTAGTTAGCAAACAAATTAAATCAAAAACTCACCCAGATAGATTTTCCCCCCTCCTTTCCCCGCTACGAGACCACAAAGGTCATCTCCACATACCCAAACTACATCACCAACGCCTTTGCTCGATACTATCAAACCCTTATAAACGGCGAACAGCTAAGAAAAGATGTAATATGAAGTAATATCAACAATACCTAATGGAATAAACCGCCCCAAACTCCGACAGAACAAAAAAAATATACCGTACTACAAAGAGAAATATCAATCTCTGAAATTCAGGAAGTTATAAAACGTTCAGATCAGGAAAGCTCCGCGGCCCTGATGGGGGTCACACGCATATACTACAAGAGGTTCCAGTCCATCCTATCCCCGCATTTACAAAAACCTGTAACGATTTAGCAACTGGCAATTTGTCGTTACCAAATCACTCCTGTTATATTTCATATGTTCACAATGGCCTTGTGGAAAATGAAGGGGTTAACATCCACTCAGGATTTGGGCTGGGAACAGCTACTGTCATAAAAATGCAGTACCCCCCCCCCCCCGAGACAGTGATGCGATGTGAGGCTGGATATACCCAAGCATAGACAAACAGAACTATTGTCACACTGGAACTTACAGGTACCACAACAATAGAGAAGTAGAGTATAACTCTATGGAGGGCAATTAACTGGACTATACAACCTTGGATACCATGTGAAAAGTATTGGTTGCCCTTTATTGCTTCTCCAACACCCAGAAAGCAAAGAACGGTTTTAGGTCAATCCTTTGAGACAAAACCACCGATTGGCAATATATTACTGCCACTTACGAGAACCATCAGCTATCCAGTCCCTGGATTAATTACATGGCCTATAAATATAACATCGACTTGATGGCTGGGACTTCTCCCCGCTTTTTTCTTTCGGGGTGTGACTATATCCTTAGTATAGGTGGATTTGGGTTATGATGACAGTAAATTGTACATAAGGGGGACCCCAAAAGGCATCTAGAGAGAAACTCATACAGCCTCCGATCTAGCCTCATTTAACATCTAAGAGGACTGGCTAAGCTATAACACACCTTGGAGTGCTTGCCATTTTCTTTGTTCCCTTTATCTTTATTTCTTTCTTACTTTAATAAACCTTGAAAAAATCTTTAGGGCCTTGCATTTCTCTTTAACAAATTATTTAGGCTCTCTCAACGGATTCCCAACTTTGGCACTTCCCCATATACATATTAACCCACAATTTATTTTCAAGAACCAGGATCTGTGGATACTTACTTGTTCCTGAGAAGTTGGAAGACGTTTCGATTCCTGTTCTTTGCTAAAAGCCTGGCTACTAGTCATTGGCTGCGAAACTTAAGCCGCCATTGGGTACACACATAAGGACACAGCCGACCTCAAATGGAATTGGGGGAATTCAGCTGAAAGACTGAGAGAATTTACAGTGTATTAATAGGTTTAAAAGGGATGAAGAGGTACCAATGCCCTAGAAAATGCCAAACTGAGATGGGGTGATGATCCGTACTGGTTCTGTAATGAATTCCCTGATGTTTATAGAATGACCTATAACTGTGCCTGACATGTCTCCTGATGATAGTGCATTTTTTTATATTTCAATGGCGAATACATTGACATTTATAACCCTGCAATGAAAATTGCACTCATAAATGCTTAATTCCTAACCCACGTTTGTTAACACCCTAAGGACTGGATTCAGGAATCATGTGCCCTGGCATAATATCCCACAACTGTTTCTATTACCAATAAATAAGGAAGGAAGATTTGTTATTAGAAGAGGCTATAGGGTGGCATACAGGTCTTTCTTAAAAGACTGTAAGGTCGAACGAAACAGAACGAACATAATCAAGGTCATAGCCAAAACTAATGCAGCAGTAGAAGAAATCAGGAACTGAACGCTACCTTAACACAGTCTATCCTGCAGGAACTACAGGAAATAAAGGGAAAATCATAAAATTTCCAGAGGAAATAAAAATTGATATTACTAGAAACCCTTTTTCTTAAAAATAGAATGTCAGGCCCCGTGTCCTTGTGTTGGCATTCCAATAAGGACAAAACAAATAAGACAGACCCTTATTCCAAGTATGGTTGGGGGCCATCAATACAAACAGAAGGTGATTACTGCTAACAGCCTGTCCCCTTCATTTATTTAATAAGAGATTATACAGTGATACCTTAAAGAAAATTTTAGGGAACCTCAAGTTATCAGGACTTGACCAGGCAGTCTGTTGAAAAGTTGAGTAAATAGTTTTCACAGGGGGGTAATACATTGACTCAGACCTATTTTGAAACTATTAGAAAGTTGACAAGGCAAATATAATACTATATTAAGTTAAATGTCCTGGACTTGTAGTACTTTGGCATAGGGAATTTGTTTGGAGTTTTGCAGAAAAGAAAAGCCCCATTGTATAGTAAGAGGCCAATCTCTCAGCTTAGTTTGGGATATGAAAGATTTAAGAACAAAAACTCTTTGAAAATCTCTTTTGCCCTTAGGTAGACATTCTATTGTCCCTAGGTATATATGTGTGCAATCATCCCCCATCGCGCTCCTAACCCTCAGCCCTCCCTCCCCCCCCATCAATCTTCCCTCTCCCTTCCCCTCTCCTCTCCCATCCTCCCCCATCTCCTGGTCAATGCCTCCATCCCCCTCTCCCTTTCTAATGCGCGTTCGCTTTTCCAAGGCATATTCCATTATAATGTGTGTTCGCCTTTCTAATGCGCGTTCGCCTTTCTAATGCGCGTTCGCTTTATCTAGGGATATTTCGATTGCGAAGTTGGAAGGATTTTTCCCTTCATACTATTTTTTTTTGCCTTCCTCTGGATCAGCTGTTATGCAGATGATGAGGATATTGCTAGATGGGTTGGACTGGATGGACGTATGTCTTTATTCAACCTCAAATACTATACTGTTTACTATAGTATTGGAACATCTCAGTACGTTGCAGGGTCAGGTTATCCCATTTTAATGTGAGGTATGATTACGTGGATATGTTACTTAGATACCCACACTGTCTAACTAGACTGGATTCATTTCTTACTGTAAAAGGTCGTATCAAAATGCGATCAACAGCAACCTTTGTAAGATGGCTCCACCTCACTTTTAATTTAGGCCCATTGCCTGTACCGTGGGCCCAACATGCCCATATATAACTAAATCCACTAACCATTTGGCACTTCTCCCCTAAGGCGTTTATACAATGCAATATTTTGGGCCAATTGAGATAGTTTAGGTATCGTTGATCGGCGCTGAAAAATTGACAGTTTTGAATGGGCCCCTCTAATCGGATTAGGCGATTGGACGCGTCTGAAACCTACGGACGTCGTGCGGTATTATGGGCTTCTTTAGCCGCAACCGACAGTCCTTCATCTGTGGGAAGTTGCGAACGATTGGTCGGGATGAAGGATCTGCCCATTGTTCATCAACTTGTGACTTATTCAATTACATCACATTATTGACGCATCAATGTATACAGAATAATACCAGATATTGTCAGGTAATGGTCACTGTACGTGGAAACAGCGATTGTGTAGCTTTACAAATATGCAATAATTAAAGATAGGAGGGATTCTGTAATGGGCAGTGTTGTTTTCCTTCTCTATTATCTAGAGACTGAACCAAGTAAACTAGAGGTAAAGAGGGAGGATGAGGAGTGTTGGACTCGATGCATGAAACGAGTACCATGGAAAAGTGAAATAGATTTCACCCCCTGCCTACGGTAATTTATCTAGTGGCTGTTTAATTATATTTCAGATTCTTCTAGAGGACTTTCAAGTTAAGAAAAAGGCACTTCATAGATTCTCAACTAACAACTTTAAATTGTAAGCACAAAAGACCAGCTTGGAGAGGTGACCCTAATAAGTAGGGTTTTTAAAGAAAAGGCCAGTAACTGAGTTTCTTTTGACTATTAATATTTCTTCAGTTAAGCTGGCCATACACTAGTAAGACATTAGACATTTGTTGAACCTACTGTATTGATGTCTAATGTCCTGTCAGTGTTTTCTTTGACGTTCCCCATTCTTTCCTATCCGTGTGTGATCAAAGGTCCATCGCAAAAATGCCTAGCGGTTGCCCGGATGTTGGTCGAACATCACGGGAAAGTTTGGAGGTAAAATCGCAGTGTATGGCCAGGTTTTCTAAGATATGGCTTTTTGCAACTAATAGCTATTATTTTTCCCAATTAGAAAATTTTTGAGTCTGTGATCAACTTACAGTTCGGGATGCTCCAGATAGTCTAAAGAAGGCTGGTTTTACAGTCTTCAGCTATGCAACCTATTTGCAAAATGGGTTTCTAATGATAGTAACTATTTAAAATAATAAACTTGCATTAGCAAACCAGTATTCCATTAGAACCACAGGAATAATTTTGTCTTCTTACAAATAGCCATTACAGCATTAAAGGAGAACTATACTTATGCAGAACTGATATTTTCTGACAGTTTTTCAAGCTCCTCCCCCTCCTTTATTAAGGGCATGTCCACCTTTTAAAAAAAAATTGACATATTGAGGGCTTCCTCCCCCAGCCCCATCGCTATAATAGAATTATCAGAAACTCCCCCCAATCTTCCTTCCTCTATCCTCCGCCGCATGAAACTGCAAGCAGGGGGCTGGACTGGCAGCCACGTCCCTGATTGGCTGAGAGGCAGCCAATCATGGACGCGGCTGCTGGCTGCTTAGAACGCCGGGGGAGAGGTAAGGTAAGTAGAGTTTGGAGGACTTTCTGATATTCTATTATATCGGTTGGGGCGGGGAGGAAGCCTACAATATAACCAAGGGATTTACACTAGGGGGAGGGAGAGCAAAACAGGTGGGAGAGGGAGGGGGTCTGAACTGCGCATGGCAAAATTCTCCTGGAGGAGAGACAGGAGGCAGAATCCTATATGTGACTCTGCTAGGCTCCTGGTGGCCAGTTTTTAGGACTTTGTGGGGGACATACAGGAGAACCATTTGGAGCGGGATGTAAGGTAGGATTTTATTACACTACAGATGGGGTCAGTAGTGGGTTACATTATAGTTTTGGGGGTGACATGCCCATTTAATACTTTTCTCCAGTTCAAAGATAGGAGAATTGTCAGTGACAATCACTGTGGGAGGAGCCAGAATACAGTCTTGCTAACTGCATGAGACTAATTCTCCTTTAACATTGTCTACACTGTATTTCTGATCAATTTGATTTTAAGGGTAGCACTTTCTTCCAACATTAGGGAAATTTATAAGTAAACAAACTTTTAAGCAGAGTAGTGTATAAGTTGTTTAGTATTGCAAAGTTTGAATTACACAGTGACTTTGTCTTTCATGTATTTTTTAGATAATGAAACAGAATCGAAACTGGAGAATGAAAACACAAAGCATCAGAATAAGGACCAAAACGATTCTGTTTCTGGTGAGTTACATCTCTGTAGTACGGAAGCATCTTGTAATATAAAGTCCAGGTTTCTTTAGAAAATTTAAAGGAAATTTTACTCACCTCCCTCTCCACCCTCTTCTTTCATCTATTAAGTACACAGGGTAAGGGACCTAAACCACAAGTTCTTACCCGGATACTTTACCGATCATCTGGAAGTTTCCATTCCTGTTACCGGACTCTTCCTGCTTGTCTCTGCAGTCTTGGTGTAGCCAATCGGAAAGAAGCAGTCTTTCCATTGGCTAATCACAGATGTGACAGTCGCAGAGCGGAGTGTAGAGGTAACTTCATGTATGTATTCCAGCTAATCAGTAAAGTACACAGGGATGAGGATTTAGCAGTTTGTGTCCTCCCCCAGGGTACTAGTCAGTGTGGAAAGGGGAGTATAATTGCCCTTTAAGGGTCTGAGATTGTTTGACATTCGGACAAGTTTAGACATACTGTATATGGATAAATGTAGAAACGTTCAGCTTCTCAGTGGAGCTCCCATTGGTGTTGTTTGTGGTCCATCATGATCAATGATATACAATGACGTGACCTGCCGCACCTATAATTGTTAAATCAGTCCTACCGCTCTTGGGTTGACAGAAGTCGTACCTGTGTACAGCGCAGGCCTTTAGTCCTTGGTTTACACAGACCTGCTTCTAAATGATCACATTTTCTTGTTATTACAGAGCTAGAAATATTACAAATAAAGATAAAGGAAGAAGATCTGGACCCTGAAGATCACATAACTTCTCCAAATGACAAGGGTAAGAGTCAAGATAAGTTGTTATTTAAAATTAGATTGGATTACAGTAATACCCTTTCCTGTGCATGTGAAAAGTTCAAGGACACAAAATTATCTTTTTTTAAAGGACATTATAATCACCTCCCCCTCATTCCTTCCCCCCATTCCTGCAAAGTACCCAGGATGAGGACCTAAAATGCAAAGTCCTCACCTCTGGGTACTTTGCAAAAGTCCTGCACTACTTACTTGTAATTTCCCTCTGCGCTGCGGTCCGATCCTCCCCAAAGGCACTTTGAGTGAATCAGCCAATGGGAAGACGCGCTATGCAAGTAGGCATGTCTTCCCATTGGCTGCCTCCCGGATTGTCACTGACAGTGCCAGTGGGGGGATCCGACCGGAGCGACGAGGGAGATTACAAGTAAGTAGTGCAGGACTTTGTAAAGGACCCAGAGGTGAGGACTTAATGTTTTAGTCCTCACCCTAGGTACTTTGCAGCAATGGATCGGGGAAATGGTGAGTATAATTGTCCTTTAATTTATTAATGTTTTATAGAAACATACATATGACTTTCTATTAAACGGTATCTAAACTATCTATGGTAAAAATTCCCCAATATTTGTCAGCAAATCGACTGTGACCAGTTCAAAATGAATGTGTAATTTGCAATTTGTTTCTTATGGATCACCAACATTTTTCATCTGCCATGTTCCATTTATTTTCTTGTGTATTAGTTGGAAGGCATTGGAACTATGAAATGCCCAGACCAAGGCAACGGGAAGTCTGCAAACCCAATCCTCAACCTTTTATTGTGGATACAGCCAAACAGACATTTCCAGGCACAGGGCATTGTCACAGCTGGCACAGTACAGATCAGAGACTGAATTGAATCGGGTATTGGAATTGAGAATTGTTCACAAGCTCTGAAGCATCAGGTTTTCATCTGTGGGAAATGCGGAAAATGCTTCTCTGTGAATAGCCATCTTCTTAACCACCACTGCAACGCAGAGCAAAGAAATTTTTCAACAGCTGTAATAAAGAGCATACAGTGGGAGAGATTTGTATGTACTGAGTGTGGGAGACAGTACAACAATAATGTAGCTTAAAAACACATCAGTTGATACACATAGGTGAAAACCTTTCTTGTGCACTGATTGTGGCAAAACCTTTTCTCTCAAAAAGGACCTTAACAGACACCAGAGATTCACACAGGAGAGAAACCATTTACATGTACAGATGTGGAAAAGGCTTCTATTAAAAGGCAACCTTAATATCCACTATAAATTCACACAGGCGAGAAACCTTACTCATGTACAGAATGTGGAAAAGCTTCTCTGAGATGAGCAAGCTTCGCAAACACCATAAAATCCACACTGGAGAGAACCATTTACATGCACAGAATGTGGGAAAAGCTACACTGAAAAGAGCAAGCTTCTTAACCACCATAAAATCACACTGGAGAGAATCTTTTCAGCTGCACAGAATGTGGGAGGAAGTTTATAACGAAAACTCATTAGTGCAAATCAGATGATTCACACTGGAGAAAACCATTCATATGTAAAGAATGTGGGAAAGGCTTTTCTACTAAAAAAAGCCTAATCACATGAGAGGATTCACACAGGAGAGAAGCCATTTGCATGTTGTGAATGTGGCAAATGTTTTTCTAGAAAGTGCAAACCTTAATGTTCATGAGAAATACACGAAAAGATGAAGGCAAGGAAGAAAGAGGAAATCTTTCCTGTGTACAGAATGCGGAAGTGTTTTGCTGTTAAAAACAACCTTAAAAACACCATGAAATCCATGCACTGCAAAGAACCATCCAGAGAAAGAGGAGCATTATTACAGCAGAATCGCGCCTGGGCCTTGGTGCCCTACTGCTCCTTCTTCTCAGTTGTCAGATGGCAAGTTGATCACAGTCCTGTTTCTGCGCCACAGACTTCGTAGCTGATTGCTGCATTGACATCTCAACAAGAAACCGGTAAGCTGTGCTAGGGCAAATTGTAAAAGGGTGCTGGGACACTTTATATTATCCCGCTTATTGTCTTTCAAATCTTTTTGCTTGCTGCTGCAATAACCCTTATTACTCAAATTCCAATAACTTGTGTTTACTGAACTGCTTTTTCAGCTATGTTAGTAGTGAGTTAGTACAGAATCTTCACGGTTGGGGACATTTATAGATAATTGTTAACAGGTGTTCATTCTCTTTTACAGGGACAATTATATTTCCCTGCCCCCTGTTGCTTTTCTTCCACCTATTAATAGAGCCAGGGTAAGGACCTAAACCACTAAAGGTGCCCATACATCTATAAGATTTTACTTACCCGACCGAGCGCTCACGCGAGTTCCTTCGATCAGCCGGAACCGCTTCTCCCGATCTACATTCGACCGACATGCGATCGCAAAATGAATAGGATTTTGCGATCGCATGTTCGGTCGAATGTAAGATCGGGAGAAGCGTTCCGGCAGCATCGATGAACATCGCACAGCGCTCGGTCGGGTAGTAAAATCTTATAGATGTTGGGCACCTTAAAGGGCAACTATAGTGAAAAAAAAACTTTGTCTGTATCACAAGTTAGATCACTTAGTATAAGCTGCCTTACTTTCATGTTTCTGTTGTTCGTTTCTTCACAACTGGCAGAAGTTTGTACCAAGCTGTGTAGTCCCTCCCTTCCTCTGTCTACTCCCCCTCAAGCAGTGATGGGCTGTATACAGAGGTCCGAGCATTGTCAGTTGAAATGACTTTAAATGAAGTGCTGACATCCTGTTGACCCCTCCTTCCAGAGCTAGACTGCAATCAGTAGAGAAAGTAGCATATATGAAGGAGGGTGCAGAGGGGGAGAGCGGACAATTGGTGCTGAGATTCTTTACAAGTAAGTTACTGAACTCTGCCTGTCTCTAACTTTGCTAATTGTTTATTATTTTTTACCTAAAGTTCATATCTCCCCCCTGCTTAGACTGAGATCACATAATCACTGAAGAGAGAGTCATGTAACAGCAGCTTGTAGTGGACCTTCACAAACACAGTGACACTGCTTGTTGCTGTTACATTTCAGTTGCTTAGTCTATATATTTCATAGATTGCACTGTGGTGTCTTGTTTGGTATATAGTCTGTATTACTGTATTATTAATATCGTATTAGTGTTCCATTTGATCACTGGTTTTGTATGTAATAAAGATTTTTTTGGGGGGAGGGGCTGTTTTATATGGTGTTCATGCTCATATTGCTGGGTTAAATGGTTTTTGATTGTGTTTAGCACTACAGCATTTGACTACTATGTTTGCACATGGTCACATAAGTGTGGTGTGAGAGTGTGATGACAGTACTGCAGGGGAGCTTCTGATTGTGTGGGTGGTGCCTTTGAGTGACAGATGAGGTGTAGCAGCTCCTACAAATCACAGCATATTCAAAGGCTTAATCTCGGGACTATGTAGAATTTAAAGAAACTAAGGTACCCTGGTGGATGGGATGACTTATAGGAACATTAGAAGAAATTAAAAAAAAACAATTTTCTCACTATAATTGCCCTTTAAGACCTCACTCCTGCGTACTTTACAGATTAGCTGGAATATTACATACAAGTTTCCTTCACTGCTCTGGTCCTCTTCCCACTTGTCTCTGCCGTCGGCAGATGTAGCCAATTCGAAGACACACTCTGCATGTGGACTAAGCGGTTTAGGTCTTTACCTCGGGTACTATTCAGGTGTGGAACGGGAAAAGGTGAGTATAATTGTCCTTTAATGTTAAGGTCCAGGGCTTACTTTAAAGTGTATGATACTATGAAAAAATTACTTTGTGTCATCTTAATCTATAAAAAATGTGTAAGTAGCACTTACTCTGAGGGTTGTGTGTTGCTGCATGCCTTCAATAAAGCATTTTTTGCTCAAGCTCTTACCACTGACCTGACTATTTTCCCTATACCAACTGTCAATACTGCATACAGTATACAGCAGACCAACTGTCAAACCACCCAGCTACAGAAAAACTGCTTACAGAAATGCTGAAATGTAAGATGTTTCAGATTGGATATCTAAAGACATGGGGGCAGATCAACAAAAAAAATGATACAGTTGTAGTTGGGGTGAATTATAGTTTCAGTAATGGCATTTAAAAAACGAATTTGCCAGTTTACATACATAAGGCTGTAGAATATGGAAAAGATCATTTGTCCACGTTTGTCAGGTTTGGTAAGTTCCAGTTTTATACACACACACAGACACTATATATCTATGTACAACCAATAGTCTGTCAGCAGTAGCGTAACTACTGGGCCGCAGGACCTGTGACTGGGGGTGCCGGGGGTAAAAGGGCCAACGATAGCCCCAAGGCTCTGCGATCAGCTGTTTTAAACTCATGTATTCAGGAAAGATACGCACAATCAGCTGTTAAAAGTTCTGCCAGTTTGGTACTAAACAGCTCATCGCACATATTTACTGCATACGCATGACCAGTTGTTTAAAAACAGGGCCCGGCCTCCAATCTGCAGTTCCGCGGCTGTTGTCATGCACAAATGGAGGCCATTTTAGTTCAAATCACCTGGTCAGTCTGTAAGTCTTCCATGCCATTTCTAGGCATAGTGGACCTAGGATCCTTATCAGCCATAGAGCAATAAACATGCTTAGATCTCTACTGAGCAACTGAATCAACCCAGTCGCTGGGTCAAGGGCAAGACCATACAGTCCCTATAAGGGGAAGCATTTAATTATACACAGACAAAATGCTGAATGGGCAGGTTAAGGTTAAGGTGGAAAATACTGCTTTTTTTCTTCCCCTTTAACATTTAATATGACTTAAAAGAAAAAATTGTATTTACTATTCATATTGCTTCAATTTAAAACATTCAGACCAATTTGAACCACAGCTTGCCTCCTACCTGTCACTGCCTCTAGACTCTGATCTTCTTTAAAAGCCCGCCCACGGAGAGCAGGACCACTAGCTCTGGCATGATGTGATTTCTCCTGAGGTAGCCACCTGTGACATGCTACATTCGAGGGGTAGAGGAGAAAGTCGCTGTCACAGGAAAGAGGAAGAGATCTCCGGTCTGGGTTACTGAGGACTGAAAATTGAATGGGAGGGAGGAACAGTAAGAACAATTACTTTTTGTATGTATTTTAAAGTGTTTTTTATGTCAATTTTGCCTTATTAGAAAACAATTAGCATTGTTTGGAACTTAGATATATTAGGTTCAAAAAGTTCCCCACTTAATGAAATAGCTTTATAAAGGCAAAAATACATTTTTTAAGGTCAAGCAGTAACAATTCACGTATTATTAATGATCATTTTTTTCCAGTGGTGTTCAATTAAAAGAAAACCCCCATAAGCATGGGAGACTTACTGAGCAGTTTTTATATTTTGTACAAGTCAATAGCATTGCTAATGCTAATCATCTAGGACTGTAAACCTGGTTGGTATTTATGTGTATGCTCTTATTCGTTTGCCTAAAATATGAACTCTAGCCTTGGTGTAATAAGGGGAAAAACTCCGTGACCCAACCTTACCCCCACCTAATAACACAAAAACTCACACACCACAATTCAATTGGAACAAAGAGGCCACAGCATTTATTTTGTTTTATCATTGACATGTGAAAGTCATACATACATTTAGACATTAGCATTTTAAACAGTATATATGATAAAAACAGTACCTATACAAATAACCTAACAACCTGTCTATCCTACAAGGAGGGGTGGCCAGGGGGCTAGCGCTAACCCAACCAAACTCACTAGTCGCAAACTTCACACGACTCAGTGAGTAACTATATCTTGAAGTCCGCAGAGGGCTGACCACCATGCCTCTTCTCGCCATAAACATTAACAGTAATCTGTCCCACTTTGCGGGCAGATCTCCTTAAACGACACCAGCCACGCTCCCCTGACTACCCCCCCCGCCTTGCTGTGACAATGCTGTACCCTACACAAGGAGGGTGGTGGGGCTGCTCTTCAATCTTGCTAAACTCCTGACGCCCGTCGCTGCTTTCTCTTCACTTTATACCCTCTGACCCATTCAAAACCCCCAGCCTGTAAATGTTACAATTCTCCTAGCCCCCCCTCTTTAGTCCCATTACCGGTCACTTCCTATCTTAACCTCTGTTCACCCCGCTATACTGCACTTTCGTTTCCCCCTATGTCCTGCCATGCACCTATTTCCTTATGTTCCTTTGATGCCTTTAGTTTATGTTTATTTTGGTACATACTGCTAAACGTTATATACGGTGATCTCTTGTTCATTTATTCATTACATCAGACCCTGTTTGAAGAGCTATGGAAGGGGTTACACGATGGCGAGACCTTCCATAGTGGTTAACTTGCGTATGGAGCTTTAGTCCATCACAGCCACACAACTTTGTCACTATGGGGGAAATGCGGTACATATCCAATAGAATACTTAAGGGTTTACAAAGACAAAATACCCCCTTCTTAGCTGTATCTAGGTTGAGGACCTAAAATCCTCTGGGATCTCCCCTCATCTCTCCTCTCGGTCCGCCACCTCTCTGCACTGGTTGACTCTTCTCACCTATGGGAGGACAAGCTTCTGTGTAGCATTTTCTCCATTGCTTGGCTCAACCATCTGACTCCCCGGTGCTGTTACTAGGAATCACTGCCCCCTCCCAATCAAAACTATAATGGAGACTGGCTCCCTGCTTTTATTTATAGTGGTAGTCTTTGGGGAGGCTGTACCTTTCATATGAAAAGTAAAAAATTGTGACTCCTCTGTGGTTGCAGGGGCTACTTTGTGGTAGTAACACCCTGGACTCAACTCCATTCAATAGCTGGAACAGAATGGTTTACAAATTTTTATAACAAAATAAAACAGTGTAAGGCAGACTTTTTTAGTGTGTAACAATACAAATCTATTGGAATGTAACATTATACATGCTGTTATGGTTGCAAATGGTGAATAAGAACCATAGTTTGAAAACACAGTGGGCTGAAATGATACATGGCCATTAAAAACATGGGGCATCTATGAACAAGATGGCATTCATGCAACATTCCATTGTTATTGGTATTTTGCACCATGGTAAATGTTTGAATTGCATGCTACATGGCTATATACAGTAGCAACTTATACCACAGTTCGCATCCATCCACATTCAGAATACAATTGTGGTGTGTGGGTTTTTTTTTGCCTCCTAGAAGTGTGTAATCTTTGCTTTTACACAAAGCTCAATAAACTGATTGGATTATCTACTGGAGAATGTCTTTGCTTCTATTTGTTTCATTTGTGCAGTATCACAATGAGCACCTAAAGAAGGGGAGTATCTCTTGAAATGTAGTGTTTTTTCAGATAAATGTTGGAATATTGGAATTTTTTGTTTGTGTGCATGGATGTATGTATTTTATTTCTTATATAGCGCTACATATTCCGCATTATTTACTCAATTCACATCAGGCCCTGCCGCGAAGACCTTAACAATCTAATCACTTTATGTACATATACAACCTATCAGTATGTTTTTATGATTGTGGAGGAAACCCACGCAAGCATGGGGAGAACATACAAACTCCTTGCAGATGTGTCCAAGGGTGGAATCGAACTCAGGACCTCAGTGCTGCAAAGTTCAGTGCTAACCACTGAGCCAACGTGCATCCTTTAAGCTTCGTACAGACGTTAAATGTTCTTGGAGAACCCGACCCTGAGCGCAAACACGCGCATGACGAACGGCATTGCGGATTAACAAACAACCCCAGACCAAACACATAAACAAGGTGCGACTATAGGCTGAAACGGCCGTTCACCGTACAAATGAGTTGTGTGTGGGTCTGCAGGAGCATTGTTGGTCTGTACGAAGCTTTACTGTCCCTTTTACAACTGCCACTGCACTTTATTGATGTAAGCGTGCACATTGCCTGGAGGCACGTCTATCTCTGCTGCCTTCAAGCATGTTCTCTAACTCAAAGTAGGAAGTGTGCTGGCAGGTAGCCAAAGAAAAGTTGCATTTAACAATAGGGGGCTCTCATATTATAATTTCTGGTGTGAAAGGTCTGCACAGAAACGCTGTCATTTCAAATAAAGATTTTTCAGGATCTGCAGCTCCTTTTTTATAAATTAGAAAAAGTGTTGAAGTTGTGCACATTTTCGAAAATTTTATTTTATTTCTTAAGCAAAAATCCCTTTAACACATCACCATGTGTTTTAATTTGCATTTGCACTTTTTGATACAGGAGAAGAGCAATACATTCTAATATATAATCCAGGGTGGGGTTTGGTAATTCGCTCTTCTCTCTGAACGGTTACATACATTAGTGATAAAGGTCCGATCCCGTCGGTCAAAAGCTACGAACAATTTACCTAGTTGCGTCAGCCCCCTGTACTAATGAGTAGGGGGGTCACGATCGTTAGGAAGAACACTCGTGACTGTCTATATCTTTAAAGATGACAGGCAGAATCTGTAAGATTGATACAGTGTGTACTTTAGCTTTAGTCTACTTTCAGAGGACGTTAATCTTTAGCGGTTTCAGATGATTGCAACTAGAGAAAAGCTACATGTAGCAACGGTATCCCACTACTCCCGGATCTTCTGGAGATCTCCCGCAAATCAGGGGGGTCCTCTCCCGCCATGGAAGGAGTCCTAAATCTCCTCCCCGTTATGCCCCCTTTATGCGTGGTCACGCCCCCAGACTGCCCACGCCCATACCACACCCCTAACCCCCCTCCCCACCCCTTAGCATGTATTCCCCGCCCACTGTGCGCCGTCATATGTCACCAGGGTAGCCACCGCCCCTCACTCAACCTGCCCAGAAAGGACGAAGAGGCAGGGTGGGATGTCTGGTAGCATCTCTGTAGCAGTGACCATCGGGGAATGCTCAGGAAACTTTCAGCAAATGGCATTGCTGTTCGTCTGAAAATATCCTTAAGAAATCTTAGGCTGGGTACACACGGGGGTAGTTTTGTCCCAACTGAGCGTTCGCTACAAGCGAGTGCTCGGCCGGGACAAATAAACGTCGCGGCAATAGTGGCCACGGGCCACAGTTCGCACAACCAATCGTGCAGCCCCATAGGGAACGCACGATCATCGTGATTTACCGACATGTCCGATTGCCGTTCGTCCAAATGCCGCAACAAACTCAGTTGCGCCGGCCGCCCCACACCAGCAGATATTTTCGGCTGACCGTTTCAGCCATGGATTGGTCAGCCGGGAAAATATGTGCTGGTGTTTTACCCACTTAGGTCTGAACAGGAATCAGTGTATCACTATATCTAATGCTAGCATATAGTAATATTTCATCCAACATGATCACATCAAGGAAAAAATGGTAAAAAACATGGACCATGAAATGTGTTGGAAGAAGCCTCCATACCAGAATTCTGTATTCCCTAACATGAATTGGCCCATCAGGTTAAGCTTATTCATGCTCTTTGTTTAGAGATTTTGTAAGGAAACAGAATCTTGTCACCCAGCTGAGTCCAACATGGTTACAAAAAACTGCAGCCAGTAAGTATTCCTTGATGATCTGTTTTTTTTTACAAATGAAAAGCATCAATATAAAGCAGTAGAGGTGTTGGGTGGGGAATTGAATGGATATACTAGTCTTGGGCTACACACAGTCCTACTAACATACATGGGTAAACAAAGGGTAGAGGATGATGGGGGGCGGAGCCTGACCTTTGAAACATGGTGGTCGCACACACAGTGAGCTCCGGCTCAGGGAACCAGAAGCTCCTAACGTACCACTAAACAACCCATAATTTTCAGCTGAAACAACTGAGGACCGGACAAAACAATGCCTCCTAAGAGAACAGCAGGTGAGCCGAGGGGAGATATCATGGGGTTCGTCACGTACGGACGGAACCCGACCAGTCAGCATGCGCCCCAGAATGGCGGGAGAACAGGATCCGTCCCAATCCCCCATAACCAGGGGGGATCTTGAAAAATTATATGTGGATTGGAGAAGACAATTAAGTCAGCACATCAGACCACCATATCGGAGGTAAAATATGAACTTTCGCACTAGGCGACCGAGTGGCGGGAGTCGAGGCCTCACAAACCCACATGTGAAATATTGTCCCCAGGTGGAGAATGATATAACCGAACTTAGAGCTCAACTGGCGGAGCTACAAGCGGCACATGACGACGCAGAGAATAGGAGCAGGAGACAAAATCTCCGTCTAAGGGGTATACCAGAAGAGGTCTTGGACCTAGGCCCCTACATCTGTTTCATCTATGGCGCCCAAACTACAAGCCGCGGAACCTTTACTAGATAGAGCTCACAGAGCTCTGAGACCACAACCGGGTCTAACGAACCCCCGAGGGATGTGATTGTCCGGTTTCATTACTATAACACCAAAGACCGATCGCTAAAGCCTCACGCAACACAAAACTACAGAGAGACGGCTACAATCCAGGTTTTTCAGGACCTCTCACCAAATACCCTGTATAAACGCAGACTGATGAGACCAGTTCTGAACGTACTACGGATAAGGCTGAAATACAGATGGGGATTCCCGTTCCGCCTATGGTACAAAACAACGGAAAAAACCATCTCTATAGTTAACCCAGAGGAAGCCCGCGCTGCTAGGAAAACTCGGGCTAGAAGGCCACGGACTACAGCAACAAAGCTCCAGAGCCCAGAGGATTCCCCCGCCTAAAGACGAATGGACGGAGGGTACCCAGAGCAAGAAATGCCGGAGATACCCCCACGACCGGAGAGAGACCCCTTCCCCATACTCACCAGCACAATGAGGCTCCAAAACGGTAACGGAGAAGGACGGCCTGGAAAGGAAAGTATAGACCTAAATTTTTTTGCACCTAAACATACTGAATAGCGAACCCCCCCACTGAACCCGGCTAGAGACATAAATGGAGCTAACCATATGGAAAACCCTGACCTTCCTTTTATAAAATACAACTTATGGGCCCCGTACAACCGGGCAGATTAACAGTTATGTTACCCACCCGAACTGCAACTACACCCACCTGCAAAATTACCTAAATGTGTCTACCAGAGTCGGATCCCTGCTTCCCTAACACACAAGCCTAAACCATACACAGTCGCACCTTCATCTATTATGGCTGGTAAAGGGATATGTTGAGACTACAGTTTAGCTACCCAACCGGAGAACCATATGTGCCACCCCGAGACATGGTTGTGTGGTTCCCAGCCGGAGGGTATGGAGCTGCGGGGAGAGAACACAAGAAAACAATCTAAGATTACGGCTGATACTGGCCCAGCCCAGATACCGTTTTTTTACAGTATTACGCACAAGCCAATTTGTAAACGGTTGGGCCTTAGCCTACCAGACGTCATACTACTGTCTATGTGTATAACTATAAAGTCAAAGGTCAAATGTAAATATGTTTTTTTCTCTTCTTTCCGATACCGAGGGACTGGGGGGACATCTGTCCAAACCAGATAAGCGTCCCGGGGGATGAAAGTCGAAAAACCAGTTTATATTTTATCTCCTTAAACTTACTAGATAAGTAAACTATTGTCTACGAGATAATAACAAAGGTCTATGATTAAACGGGAGATGGGTTGTGAACCCGGAGGTATTAGTCAACACCCGAATATACCCAATGGGTGACAGGAAGCCGTCTGGTCCTTTGGGGAGCCCCACCCCCCTGGACCCCATGCGGCCTCCTGCTCGAATTATAGAGATCCCCCCTCTCCCCGCCCAATTAGCAACTACTGTAAATAGAGATTCCTGACGGGAAGAACCGAGCCGCTCAACAGGGACAAAGCGATCGACCCTAACAGAACTTTGTACACCCAGAACTCAGTGACCAGGGGGGACGAATCAATAGGTTCTGACCGACTAATAGAACCCCAAGGGTAGCAAACCCGAAATAGTCTCCTGATAGGAGAACTGTAATAATTGAAATATTACCCATGGGAACTACAACAGCAATTACCACGATGGTGGTTTTATAGACAGATGCACGATTACGCATCACCGAACATCGCTAGACAACATAAGTATTAGAAACAGGATAAACAGAGGGTTTCAAAACAAATAAGGTGACACATCAAAGGAGAGGAGGTGAGGGAGGGAGGGAGGGATGGGGGGGGCAGGGAGAGAGGGAGGGGGGTCTATAAGAAATGTGTGAGTACGTACAACTAACGGAAAGCAAAGGATAGACAGCCCCGGTATACTGCTCCTTTTATAGATCCCAAAGGAACACCATACTCCCTGGGGATAGAGAGCCCTCTTTCAGAGGGAGATACCTCCCAGAGGACATCCCCGGCAACCCATAAATAAGTTTTATATTAGGTTGTTAAATATATAATTATGTTCCCAAAACAGTGTCCTGTCCTTCAGGCGACCCACCCCCAGTTAGTGGCAGAGTTCTTGCCACATCATTTCTGTTCATAAATTGAGTGGCATGGATAAGACCACTCCTTCCTATGGTTTTGTTTATTTTATTTAAGTTATTTGGTTAATTTACACCGCAATATTTTTTTTTTAATGTGAATTTTATGCTCTGTCTCTGTGTTCAGGTGGGTCTCTCGGATGCTCCCCCACGCCAACCCCCTGACACTACCAGTTCCTGAAAGGGCAGCAGCTGCTCTGCACACCATGGCTGAGACCCACTGCATAGCTCATCTGCGACTTCTCCTCCCGGCTCCGCTGTCCTCTCCTCTAGACGGTAGGTCCACCTTCTCACCATGGCCACCACCATAAAACTAAATCCACACAGCTGTCAATTCTCAGCCACAATGTTAGGGCCTCAACAGCCCCACCAAGAGACACCTAGACTATCAAACAATACGAGAAATCCGCTTACCATATTCTGGGTCTTCAGGAACCACTTATACAAGGGAAAGAGCCAAAATATTGGGGCAAACAATTTACCTCCCACTATTTTGCGTCTAATAATACTAAGAAAAGGGGCGTGGCAATCTTACTACACAAATCACTACCATTCACGCAAGAATCCTGTTACAGAGACCCAGATGGCGCATATCTGATTCTTACAGGCTGCATCCAAAATACCCGGATCTCAATAGTCAATATTTACGCTCCCACTCAGGGACAGGGGGAAAAAGCGATTAGATTAACCCAGCAAACATTTTACAGTAAAAGAGACAAGGCTGACACCATGCTCGCTCGTAAACTGAATGAAAAGATGACACAGAACAGATTATACCCCTGAAATCACCAAAAGGTAACACAGTATTCGACCCAACCCAAATTTTAAAAATGTTTACAGAATTTTACACAGAACTATATCAGGGTAAGACAGCAAATGGAGATAAAAGCCACGCCAGATAATATAAAGAAATATCTATTGAAAGCACAGCTCCTAAGATATCCGATCTGGAGGCACAGGAAATAAACGCACCTATCACTCAAATCGAATTGGAGGAAGTACTGAAAAGCCTTAAACCAGGGAAGGCCCCGGGCCCAGACGGATATAGCATCACTTATTAGAAGAGATTAAAAAGATTCTCATTCCCCATTTCCTATGTGCCTTCAACTCTATATATAACAAAAAGCAGCAATCCCACCCGATATGTTAGAAGCGAATAAGTGGTTATTCCTAAAGAGGCAAAGAACAAACACAATGTGGAGGCTACAGACCAATCTCCTTGATAAATACGGATTTAAAAATGTTACCAAAATCTTAGCAAACAGACTAGCCAAAATACTACCCGCACTAGTGCATAAAGACCAAACAGGCTTCATTAAGGGAGACAGACAACAGATAATATACGCCGCACACTCCAACTTCTCTACTACTGCCACTCCACCCATACATCGATGATTGCCCTCTCAATCGACGGGAGAAGGCCTTCGATAGGATTGACTGTCAGTTTATGAAACACCCCTTTACAATTCGGATTCACTGGCCCTTTTATGAACGCCATAGATAACTTATACTCATACCCAACAGCAAAGATCTCAAACATGGGTTACTCCTCCCATAGCTTCCCAATTAGAAACGGCACACGACAGGGATGCCCGCTTTCACCACTTATCTTCGCATTATGCATGGAACCCCTTGCAGCCCATGTCCGCAATCACACAAAAATAAGTGGAGTACGCATAGGGGAGGAGGAATACAAAATAGCCCTTTTCGCCGACGATACACTACTCACTATCACCAAACCAAGAACCTCACTGGTACACTTATGTTCCGAAATGCAAATATTTAGTGACCTTTCTGAATTCAAGATCAACTACTCAAAATCAGTTATACTACCAGTCCATATATCTCACACGACAACGAAACTGCTACAACTTAATTTCGCATTCAGATGGAACCACTCACATATCACATACTTGGGCATACAGATCTGTTCCGATCCCGATAACCTATACGAAAGGAACTACACACCATTGGTTAAAAAATTAATCGCACAACTCAATCAATGGAAGCCCTACAATATTTCTCTATTTGGCATAATTAACAGTATCAAAATGATGACTCTGCCCAGACTGCTATATCTGTTTAGATCACTCCCAATAGCATTCAAACCCACAGATATGAAACTACTTCAAACAAAAATCAAACAATTTATCTGGAACGACAAACGTCCCCGCATAAGTATGAAAACACTTCAAAGACCTAAACAACTAGGAGGAGCGGCCCTACCCTCCATACAACACTACTTTCTAGCAGCTAGATTAGCACAAACAATACAATGGCACAATACATCAGAGGTTTCTCGCTGGCAAGAACTGGAACAAAACCTTGTCAGACCCATACCCTTGGGAGATATACTATGGATACCCACACAAAAATTAGATAAAATTCACAACATATCTAACCCGTATTTAAAACATACAATCGAGCTTTGGCAGACTACAGTAAGAACCTATAAATTGAACAATACACCATCCCTACTGACGCCACTATACCACAACCCAGACTTCCACCCAGGACAGAATATCAATAACTGGAGGGGGTGGCTGGGTCGAGACATAACACAAATAAGACATCTGGCCCCGGCAGGTGTGTTACTCGACTGGAGCCAGGTCCAACATCAATACAAGCTACCTCACACTGAGTGGTTTCATTATATGCAATTAGCACACTATATCGGATCATGTTTATCCGGGACTAGAACCACTCAACTCTCTTCCTTTGAGCAACTATGTAACACACC
Source organism: Hymenochirus boettgeri (assembly GCA_019447015.1). Lineage (NCBI taxonomy): Eukaryota > Metazoa > Chordata > Amphibia > Anura > Pipidae > Hymenochirus > Hymenochirus boettgeri. The sequence goes on from CM033474.1 coordinate 26,693,927, forward strand.
CTCACAGACCTCCCATAACATATCCAAAATCTACAAATTACTCAATGAATACTGCCACGCCCCTAGACTGACTTTTATGGACAAGTGGGAAAATCTGTTAGGCTCTAAGCTGGAGAATAACCAGTGGTTAGCGATAACCAGTGGATGAGCTACGGAAGTGCTCATCCAATATAGCGGTTCAGGAAAAAGCTTTTAAAATACTGCACCACTGGTACATGTCCCCCCAAATAACACATATTTCCTCAAGCCTCTAGTCTTTGTTACAGAGGTTGTGGTGTGGTGGCGGATATAAAACACTGTTGGTGGGACTGCCCCGAGGTCCAAAAGACATGGAAAATCTGTGAAACCCTGATACGGGAGGCACTCCATACTATGGTGTCTCTTGATCCATGGACTGGAAAGTAAAGTAATATATCCACTGAATATATACTGAAAGCAACAAATTAATAATTCATAGCGTATGTGCTGGCGCAAGAACTCTGATAGCGGCGACCTGGAAACAGGCGGCCCCTTCCAGGCGCCAATTAATAACAAAAATATGGTGGCTATGCGAGAATGAACTGGTGGTTAATAGACTGAGGAGCACTCTGAAATATTACGATAAAATCTGGAGCCCTTGGATATACGCGGATGTCGGGGTCGGGAGGAGAGCGGAGATTTCTGGGAGTGATGGCCCGGGAGAGACCACTTTAGGCCTGAAGGAACGGGGAAGGCGTGGGGGGCTCGGGGAGGACCGCTGGGTTCATATAGGTAACAGACTATATTTGATTTGTTTGTTTTTGTTTTGTTTTATTTTTGTTAAACGTTTTATTTCAGATTTGTCCTAACGGTATTGGATACAACTTGATACAATATATAAAAGGTGTCCAAGACACGGAACACCTGACTGCAATATAATTAGTAAAAAAGAAAAAGAGAAAATGTTTTAGAAAGTTTAAGATGCTGAAGTTTTGTCTATGTCTATCATATTTATACGAAAATGACCCTACTGTTACCTGTGTAAACTTTCTAAATAAAGATATATGGAAAAAAAAGGAATAGAGGATGATGTCACTGTGGTGGGCGGGAATTCCAATTGTCTACGTCACTGGGAGGGGACGGAAGTAGAGACTGACAGGGATTAGTGTAAGAAGGAGCTCAGGATTTTAATGCAGAAGAACTCTGATAAAGAGACAGTTGCCAATGAGGATCAGGCTGGGGATTTTTCTCTTCTCCCTGGCATTGCCCATAATCCCCTGCACCACTAGACTGACTTACTGGGTAAGTGCTTTTCCTTCTGATTGCAGTGTGTGTAGGGCTGAGGACAAAGGCATCTGCTAGATACAGGTGGATAGGAAAATACTAGTTTGGGGACAGTGCTGCTAGCCCTAATATAGAGACACTGGTTGTTTCCCTGCTGTAGATAATGTATATATAGGGAACAGTAGTGGAACTGTAAGAATAAGCATTCTGTAGGTCCTGACAATGAGAAAAGGTGTAGCTGCCCAAATACAGTTTGTTCGACAGTATTGTAAGACCCACAGCTGTCCTGTATGTATAACTATTCATATACCACCACTTGGGGACCCAGTATCAAACAATATAACAATAATCATCGTAGGGAAAAATTAAAACATACATAAATAATGCTGGTCATATATTAGATCAACATGACATTGAATGAATCTAAATGTCAGTTTGCCTGGACCATTCATTAGCAGTTGACATTAACAAAAAGAGCATGATGTTAAAAAATGATTGGTCCAGTTTGTTGGAACTTTGTAAGGTGTGTCGCATGGTGTATCAGCAGTCTTAGAAAGAAATATATCAATATCTATTCTATTTAGCTGCAATTAAACTGCCTGTTTGTTAAATCCCTGACCTGAACAATGGGGTCCCAGGAAAGCTTACAACCTGCTAAAATGCACAGATCATATAACAGCTGAAAGAATTTAAGTGAACATTACTTACATTTTTTTATTTACAAATTGTTAGATTAAAGTTTCCTTTTTATTATATCTTTAAAGATCATATATAACGTGAAGTTGCAGAATGAAGGATGCAATAAAGAGTGAAATGGATTCTGTTTCTGTGGCTGGTGAGTTTATTTGTAAATAAATAATTAAAGGAAACTAAACCTTTTTAATGGGGAGGGGGGGTAGAGGTATGGGCCTGTCAGAGTCAGTATAATAGACTCTGGTTATAAACCAGGTAGTGTATAGTGGTATGGGTCTGTCAGAGCCAGTATATTAATCTCTGGTTTTACCACAGAGAGTGAATTGGGGTTCATTTTTATTGTGATATTGATGTGTACAAAAAGGGATTCATCTGGGCATTTAACAATTGCAGGTATGGGCAAGCGGCACCCGATCCACCGACAGGGAGGAGGGGAAAAGAGAGGGGGGAGTTAATGTTTGCACGCATACCGTCTTCGAGTATGAACATAATATATATGTAAAGAAAGTTTTCTAAAGTCAAGTGATGGGTCTGGGGCTAGAGCACCCAGATCATTCAGCATTAAAAGTGAGACAGTTACCTCCTTAGACGGGGGAGGGGTTTTCTTAGCACAGTTCTTATCTAACTTATTTAGTCCAGGATAAGACTATAGCATTATATTATTCTAATGACGATAGGCCTTTCTCAGGGATTATATTTTCCTGCTAGCTGAAGTTTTTATTATTGGTGTTTTGGGTAAATAATATGCAATAGAACGACAAAAGGTGGGGATATATAGAGGGGTCAATGTTTGTGATCATGTCGAGAAATTATAGATGCTTTTCTTATAAAAAGATCACTAGTTTGCAGTGCTGCAATAACAGCCTGAAGCTGTGTACGCACAACAAAAAAAAAATGATTCGGTCGCAATCAGACGGAATCGCCCCTTTGTCGGTAAAGTCTGTACCGTGTAAAGATCCGATGACGATCACTGTTCACTGTCTGTGTTGGGAACAATTGTTGTCATTCCAAAAAATTCCTTCAGCCACTGTCAGCCCCATGTAGTAAATTATAAGGAGCCGGCTGCAGGTGTAGGTAATGTGTCAGTTCTCCCGTTAGTTTATGTAGGGGAACCCTCAGGACTATGTGTAGCCACATCTTACAGATTCTGTGTGTCATCTTTCAAGATGAACATAATTACTTCTTATCTTGTGTGCTCTCTGATGTTATATTTTTGATTTTCCTAATTATTCCAATATCCTTTAGTTTAAAGGGTATCTCCACTGCTAAAAGTCACCTGGGTTTTAAGGTTAGATATGTGTAAGGTGGATATGTACCTGCGTCTTTGAGCAGTAGTTTAGAAGAAATCCAATGAGTTTGTCCCAAAACGCTGTGGATGGTGCAGGTCCGCCCACTTTCATTGACTGCCTGCATGTAAAATGTCCGACGCGCATTTTCCTTTAGTGCATGCGCAGAATGTGAGAGGATCCGTCGGGACTGCTGTCTGGTCGATTACGCACGCACGCACACACTTCAAGCTACTGAGTTCACTGAATAATGGAGGAATAATCACATGACCATCACAGCAGCTTGCTGACTTCCCTAATTAATGGAGGAGTAATCAGGTACTTCCTTTTTCTCTCTCCCACTCCCTCCCATACCAGATTGCCTCATATTCCCAGCATCCCCTATGAAATCAATCTTACAGTAAGACACAAACAAATCTTTATTAAAAACACAAGTTCCCCTGCATTTGTTACAGTATTGTGGGAAGAGGGTTTAACTTTTCCTCCCCTGTCTCTCTCTGCATAATCAGCTGTAAAAATGAACTTAGAGAGTCATGGAGGAAAGGATTTCTTACTGCAGCCAAGTGGGTGTGTCTGCTACCATGATGATGCACATTGAGTGACAGCACTCCCAGCACAGGGGAAGACACACCCCCAGGAACCTGCACAACTTCCCCATGCTGTTGCAATCAAACGAAAGGGAATTCTGGGGGAAAAAGGGTAGGGGGAGGGTTGGGGGATGGTGTACTTTAAAATAAACCAAAAAAACCCTGCTTTTTCCTCAGTGGAGATACCCTTTAATTGTGAAATCCTAAATAAAGTGTTTTATTAGTACATAGAATGATAAGGACTGTAGGTGGATAAGGCTTATGCTGACCTTACACTGGATAAACATTGCATAGATTCACCATTCAACAACAAAAAAAATATCCGAGATACTCAATTGTTTGTGGCAGAAAAAAGTACAGAATGTTTTGTAAATAACCCACCTTTTACATTGATATTAGATTCACCATTCAACACAGATCGAACCGATCAGCATCATTCCCTGGACTGATAATTATTGCTTATTAACAGCATAATGTTAATTGAAAGCTGATTGGCCAAAATGATTGTCAGAATGTCATTGGAATGTCGGGAGGTATGACGCATATTGTATGGCCAGAATCAGAATATAAGGCTTAGTTCACTTAGGCTGGATACACACGGTAAGATATTTGTGTCTGACAGACGTGGCGTGTATCGGCCGGTCGCCTGAAAATATTTTACCGTGTGTGCTGGGTGACCGAGCTTTTTATCCGGATTGGACGAACAGGCGACCAGGCCCGTTTGAAAATCAAGGGCGATCGGTTGCACGAACTGTTGGCCACTGTTGCTGCGACAAACAGTCATTTGTCCCAACCGAGTGTTCGCTACTAGCGAATGCTCGGTCAGGGCAAATAATTTCCCCGAGTGTACCCAGCCTAAATCCTTTAATCAGCTCATTGTGTTTTATTTGGCTCAATGTTGTTAAAGGGTAATGATTTCTTATTTTACAGTGATCTTGTTGATCTGTGTGTATATGTATGCATGGCATGTCCTGCAATATCATCCTACAACCTAAAGAATTATAAACTGAGTCTGTATTCCGAATTCTGAACTGTACAATGTTAAAGGAGTTGCCACTGTGCTATGTGCCATTTTACACCCAGTTTTACACAGCCCTGTCTGTTCCTTATTAATAGGTTTTCCAGTGGAAGAAACAGAAATATTACAGATAAAGATAAAGGAAGAAGAACTGGACTGTGAAGATCTGAACCCAATGGAAAGTAGAACAGTTCTACTAACTGGAAAGGGTAAGTGGCCCATGTCAGCACTGCCAGACTGGAGTCTAGACGTTATCCACATTGCACTTGTGTGGTGGCAGAACATTAATTATTATAACCATAAAAGGCATGCTTAACCTTAAAGGGCATGTCCACCCCCAAAACTATAATCCCCCCAGTAATGGCCCCATTATATAGTGTAATAAAATCCTTACCTCCCATCCCAGCTCCATATGGTTCTCCTATAGTCCCCCCCCAAAGTCCCAAAAACTGCCCACCAGGAGGATAGCAGAGTCCATATAGGACTCTGCCTCCTATCTGGCCTCCGGGAGAAGTTTGGCATGCATACTGCAGCCCTTCTCCCCCTCCTTCCCTCTCCCTCCCGATTAGGATTCCGTCCCCCTAGCATTAAACCCTTTAGATATAGTATTCCCCCTGTCCCTCCAGCCCCAACCGCTATATTTTTTATTTTAGAAAGTGCGCCAAACATTACTTACCTTCCCTCTTTCCTCCGCTCAGCCAATCACAGACGCGACTGCCGGTCCTGCCCCTCTGCTTGCATTTTCTCGCAAGCAGAGGGACTGGCAGTGCGGCGGAGGAAAGAGGGAAGGTAAGTAAAGTTTGGGGCACTTTCTAATAATATAAATAGAGCGGTTGGGGTTGGGGGGACAGGGGGAATGATATGTAGAAATCCAATTTCCCGAAAACACGCTAGAAAATGTTAGAGATCTTTTCTCTTAGCTAGAGATAGCAGAACCAATAAGCCTGACAAAGAAAGTCGTTTCTTTAGTTCTTCGAATGGAAGTATATGATATGGGAGAAGAGGGTCTCCTCTTCCAACCAAGGGGAATGCAGCAAGAATGGGGTATGTGGATTTGTGTCAGAGAGGGGCTTCTCCTGAGAATTTGGTTGACCAGTTTTTATGTTTTTAATTGTTGTAGACAGAGTGGGGTGCCTCCTAGAGAATGGAGTTCAGTCGAGAGCCCAGGTAACTCAATGGGGGATGGGATGTAAACGTTAGAAACCCTCCATATCATGTAAGTATCTAGGACTGCAGTTCACTGGTCCAGCACACACAAGACCTGTAGTACTTGACTGGCTGTGTATTAGGCTGGGTACCACCGAAAATATCTGCTAGTGTGTGGCGGCCGGCCGTGACCGGCCTCGTTCGTCCGGATCAGACGAACGGTCAATCGGACTTGTCGGTAAATTCTGATCGATCGTGCGGTTTTTCTATGGAAATGCGCGATCGATCGTTCGTAAATTTGGCCGCGACTGACGGACGTTTGTCCAGGCCGAGCGCTCGCTTGGGACAAATAGTCCCTCCGTGTGTACACAGCCTTACAGTGAAAGTCATGGCTAAGCCATGAGTTTTTGTGTTTGTATCACCGGGAGGGGGAACTAATAGTGATCAAGTTATCTGGATTCCTAGATAACAAAGTTATCAACTACCAGGTACAAATTGATTTGCTGTAATTGATATAGAGCCCAGAGAGTGCTAAAGTCTGTTATCAAGTCATTTACCGCACAAGGGACTGCTAGGAAACCGCTAGATATCATATCTGCGTAAAAGACACAGCTCCCAGCTGGAGCCCTGTTATGTGCAGGGAGGAGCAGCCCTGTCTTGTGCTTCTTGCCAATGGGAATCAGTGGGAAAGACTAGCTGCCCTGGGTTGGGCAGACAGAAGGCACACAATTTTCGAAACTTTGGGCCGAATCCAAGCCATGAACATAAAAGGGTCATTCATCAACAGCTTTTTGTGCATCTTAGGATAACGCGAGTCGTGTGCCGTGCGTTGTGCTATCTACTAGCAGTTTTTTGTAATGTTGATGGATGTAGACTTCCTGGCATAAATCCAGTGTAGTGTGGGTCTATGATGGTAGAGTAATTTGTTGTGGCTGGTTTGCAGATCTGGCAAACCAGCCAAGAGTTTATAATCCTGTTTTCAGAAGGGAGAAATTGGTCTGTATGATCTGGAATCCTGGGAGCCTTACCGGGTTTAAGGTAGTTTGGTTCCCCTGGGCAGTATAAAATGTTGGTGCAGGTGCTATACATCCAGTAATCATAGTATTCATCCTGTTCTTTCCTTCTTCCTTCCTCTTTGATCTGTGTTTCTCAGGCTTCCTCTGGTAATGTTGTTGTAGATTTATTTACCAGTTTGGGCTGATCTTCTTCCTTCCTCAGACACTGTGTGTCACATGAGTTAATATACTGCCTAATCCAAACTAAAGTTTTAGTTGATTGAACCAAGTGTAAGCTTAATAACCAACAGGGCAATCACCGACCATTACACACAACATCTGTTTTGGGTGACATGCTCCCAAACATGTGTAAAGTTGCTTAATGCTAAAAACCTAAGGGTCACAGTTTAAACTGTGGTTTGTTGTAACTCTATACACATACTCATTATACTGTTAGGGTAGTGGTGTAATACTAATAATAATATGGTGATTGGTATAATACATTATGGAACCCAATCCTATTAACTTTGCAGTTTTATGGGCATAGTCCTTATCACCAAGAAAAAAATATAATTAATTAAAGAGTAGCAAGTGGTAAAAACTAAGAGATTGTCAAGAAAGAAACCGTAGGTGGGATAGAGTTCTCCAGATGGCCCTTTCCATTTTTACCATTGATGTCATTCATAATATTGCAACTTGTAATAGAAGAGGTTCCACTCTGACTTATAGTGGCTGTACATTACTTCATATTCCCACCTTCTACCAACTGCCTGGATTGATCAATTTTGCGTTAATATGTTGTTGAAATGAATGGTCCATGTTGGTAATGTAAATAAGCGGGATCGCAGAACAGCCTGAAATTTTCCTAATATGTCCAATATTTTTGCCTTTCTTTCTCAACTGACATGTTTCCATTTCCTTTGTTTTGTTAGAAAATGTCTTAAAAAAATGAAAATTGGGAACTGAATATCCCCAGATCTGATAGGACAACAATGCCCCAATGTTGATTGCCAGTCATTTCTCAAACACACAATCTACAGCCATGGAGTCATTAACAGAGAACTGGAGTAGCGCTGGATGTGACTCTGCAAAAGGAACTGACAGGTCCGAGCGGGAATCTGGCACAAGATATAGGGTTAGTCAGTAAGCTCTGAAGAACCGGATATATTTGTTGTTATTGTGGAGATTTTTTTTACTGAACAGTGATGTCCTTTCACACCTATGTACTGAACATGGACCTTTGAGAGAGAATGCGGGAGTGGCTCCTTTTTTTTTGTATAGAGTGTGGAAGGGACTAACAACAGCGATTCTCATTTTCTGAGACACCACTTAGTCCACTCAGAGGAAAAACCTTACACATGCAAAGAATGTGGTAAAAGCTTCTCACAGAGGAGCCACCTTCACAACACCAAATAATTCACACAGGAGAGAACCTTTTAAATGTGTGGAATGTGGGAGAAGTTTTAATGTGCAAAGCAACCTTCTTAGCCATCAGAAAATACACACTGGGGAGAAACCATTTACTTGCATGAATGTGGTAAAAGCTTCTCTCTAAAGGCAATCTTCAAAGCACCAAAAAATTCACTCTGGGAAAACCATTCATGTGTACAAATGTGGGAAGAGTTTTGTTAAAAAAAAGCTATCTTTTTAATCACCAAAAGAGCCACACAGGGGAGAACCTTTCTCTTGTAAGACTGTGGGAAAAGTTTTTGTGATAACCGTAATCTTTGGAGACATAAGAAGATTCACACAAATGAAACCTTCACACTTGTACGAATGTGGTAAAAGTTTTTCTCAAAAGAGCAATCTTCAAAGCCCACAGAGAACCCACACAGGGGAAAAACCGTTCACATGTACAGAATGCGGCAAAAGCTTTTCTGTTAACGCAACCTGTTTTGTCATCAGAATACTCACGCAGGAGTTAATCGTATACGTGTTCAGTGTGAAATGCATGGTGAAGGGATCATGCGCTAATTTGAACTTTAACATTCTGACAAAAAAGCATGCAGTACTTTATGTAGTATATTCACATTACTAAATGTATCAACTTTGTACTTTTCAGATGTAAGAAAATCAGTCTCAAATGATTGGGAAATCATTGTGCGGTTACAGAATTCTACATATGCCCTTTGAGTTAGTGTTTAATTATGGTCAACCACATTATTTTTAAAGGAGCTGTCAACCCCATATAATGGTCAATTATGTGAAATAAATGAAATCGTCCAAATGTCTGCTTCAGAACTGTGTTTGGTGCGTTATTAACTACATGTAGACACTACCTTTTCCTTCTTTTATGGGCACTTCCTGCTAAGATCCGAGTGTTTTCACCCATTTAAAGGAACACTATACTGAAAAATTACTTTTCCTCATCTTAATCTATAATTGAATACATGTATGTAAGTAACACTTGCTCTGATTTGCGTGTGCTGCTGCATGCCTTGAATCCAGCACACATTTTGATTAGGAGCAGTATCCCCCCTCCCTCTTTTACCACTCCCCACTTCCATCCGACCTGACTTTGTTCCCATAAACCAACTGTCAAGCCTGCACACAGCATACAGCATTCCAACTATAAAAACTCTGTCACCATTCCAGCTACAGTAAAACAACTCACATAAGAATAGTTTTTGAGGGCAGAACTTGATTGACAGCTGAAATATAAGAAGTTTTAGATTGGATATCTAAGAAATAGGGGGCAGATCAACAAAAAATTATACAGTGGTGTTTGGGAACAATTAGTTTCCACTTATGGTCAATTTAAATAACCTATTTTTTGGTATAGATGCCCTTTAACACAGACTTCATGGCAGGCTTAAAGGATAACTATACTGTAAAAATTAACTGTTTAAAAATGGAAAGTACCTGGGGCAGGGAGTTAGATTGATTATTCCACCTTACAATATTGTATCGATGAGGAGCTACAGCATCAACAGTTTTTCATTTGCCAGGTTGTCCTAGACTATTTCTGTGTTAAAGATAGTGCTGCAGCCAGGAGGAAGACTGGCAGAATCAGTTTAACTGTATTTTAAATAAACTTTATACCACAATAATATCCTTTGGCAAAATATGGTGTTGAAGGTCAACAATATCAACAACAAAAAATGTATGGGAATTTCTGCATACCTTTTACTCTTTTTAAAGGAGAACTAAACTTTTTTTTTAAAATCCTAATGCGAAAGCTTTTCTCCCCAGAATATCTATACATTGAATACTCATACCCCATGTTGGCTTCAAAGAGCCACGTCCCCTTGACCCCAAATTCTACTTTATCCTTTCTCAAAATATCAGGTGACATGGCAAAGGACTCTTGGTCCAGTGTCATCAGGGTTATATTAAATAGATGTGATAAGTTACGGTTAATATCAGATGCAACTGCACTAAGCACCAGGTAGTCTTTTCAAAGGATGGGAGGCTTTAGCCTCCGATGAAGTGGATAAGTCCATGAAACGCGTCAGGCTGTTTACATGATTGTATTGTAGTGTCCTGATTATGATGTTATGAAATAAACTTTGAACTTTTACTTACTCCCTTAGTAGCACATCCCATCCCTTTGAAAAGACCTGATATTGTGCCTATACGGGGAGGCAATACTGCGGATGCACGCACAAGGTGATGTGTGATTCCAGTGCCGCCAGCTGAGTTTTGGGTTTGAGTAGTGTACTAAGCACTGCACACAAACTCAAACTACACAAACTAACTCTAGACAAACAAGTCTATCTATCATAGGAATCAGGGGCGTACTACCCTGCACCACAGGCAGCCCCATCTTCTTATATTTCCTATGACTGATACAGCCTCCCACCCAAAAACATTGGTGAAGCAGGGAGAGGACCCCCATCATAATTTTGCTAGAGGAGCAGTGATTCCAGTGTAGAATGAGAGGGAACTTTGTTTAACATTTATTCACCCTTTATACATTACAAAAAATGCGTCACTTGGCTAAACCTTCCTCCTTCATAAAATAATGGCAAGGTTTCTCAACACCCTGTTACTCCTTTATATCACATACTTCGTACCTCCCCTCACAGTCTGTAATGCTCCTACACTGTCCCGATATTGGGTAGATTCAACGTTCGAATGGTAAATTGATCTAATATTGGCCCTCCTATATACTTAACTGCCATAGTTCCCCATCCTGGACTTTTAACCGGTAAGTTGCCTAGTGTGTGGCCTGCTGTAGGCTTGATGCATAATTGTGTGTCCTTAACTGTGTTTTTTTATTTGTGACCTTCAAGGACCTGTAATTAATAGATTATTCCTGCCCATAACTCTCTTCTTACTGTCCTCTCTCTAACTCAGGTCTCTCAAAGCTACCTTTTAATCCTGGATTTTTTCTATTCTTCTTGTTTGTTTCTCCTAGGTAATGGTGGAACTGTGTTTAAAAAAAGGACTGTGGCATATGTCTGAGACTAGTCCTGTAATCCCTGGGTTTTAAGGATTCCTATGTTGGGGCTTGGTTATTGATTTTCCTGTCATGGGAACTCTGTGCGCCTGAAGGAAACCCACACAAGCATGGGGAGAACATATTAAATCCTTGCAAATGTGTCCAAGGGAGGATTAGAACCCAGGACACTGAGCCCCTGTGCTTACTTTTTTTGATACTTTCCCCTCTAGATTATTATTTGTGATCAACATTAAGGGAATAATATGAATCTTAATATGGTTGTCTAAGGTTTTTATCAGAAGATTGCAGGAAAGTTGGGATGTGGACAAATGTCCAGCCTTAGTCTGCATCTCCCTATAATTACAGCTATGGCCAGCTTAAAGGCCATCCATAAATGAGACAATGAGAGGACAAGGAATATTTTCTCACAAAATCTATAGTACTATAAAATGTGTGAGACGTTAGGATAAATCTCCCTTGCGCTGCAGGATCGGTAAGAGTGCTGCAAAGTCCCTGTTCTACCAAAACTTGATAGTTACACTTGTATTTAGTAATGTACTATACGCTATCTCTATTCCTGGTACTACTGTTGAGAGTAGGGAGTCCTCTTAAAGATAAAGCAAGTGTAACAATAAAATGTGTGTTTGGGTATTCCATTGTGCTAAGGATTGTATGTATGTATGTTTAATTTTAGTGCTGTACGCAGCACTGTAGTTATGAAATACAGATTATACAAACAAGGGGATAAGTGCAGCCATTATACAGATAGATAAAAAATAGATAAAACATCAGATACAAGTGGGGGGGATGGGTACAATGATGCTCAGAAAGGTAGGATAACAGTCTAGATTTGAAAGTATTAATGGGCGAGAGAGGGAGAGAGTTATAAAGGTAGGAGCAGCAAGAGAGAATGGTTTAAGGCGGGAGGCAGCAGTGTTAGTGTGGGTCTGTCGAAGATTTCCTTGTGAGGAACGGAGGGCACGGCCTGGGACATAAGGGACCAAGAGAGAAGATAAGTAGGGAGGTGCAGTAGAGCGAAGGGATGAGTCCTTTAAGAGAAAAGCGCTTTACAAATGTTATTGTATTGTAAGGTTAAAAGCAGGGTATTGAATTTGATTCTTTGTTTAAGGGAAGCCCTCTATGGGGGGTTGCGGGTCTTCTTTGGAGGGGAGCGAGATGATCTGAGCTGCCGAGTTTGGAGATTATAAGGGCATGGATGAGCATTTTAGTATTAGAGAGAGAGAGAAAGGGCGGATCTTGGCAATATTGCGAAGGAGAAAACGACAGGTCCTAATGACATTGTTAATGTGATGATGGAAGGAGAGAGAGGAGTCACTCCAAGGCAGCGTGCAGATTCAACTGGGTTAATGACCATATTGTCAATAGAGATGAGAAGGGTGGACTAGGTCCCAGTTTAGGGGGGGAATGATTAATTCCGTTTTGGATAGATTGAGTTTAAGGCGCAGTGCGCCATCCGGAAGAGATAGAGAGCAGACATTAGAGATTTGGATTGAACTAAAGGGGTTAGCGCGGGGGTGGACAAAATTTGGGTATCATCGCATATAAGTGATACTTAAAGCCGACGGAACTGATTATTTCTCCCAGAGAGAGAGTGTAAAGGAGAACAGAAGCAGGGTCCTAAAACCGAGCCTGAGGGACCCCCACACTAAGCGAAACAGGAGAGGAAGTCTTATTAGCAAAAGAGACAGAGAAAGATCTGTTAGAGAGATAAGAAGACAACCACGCCGTAGCTTTATTTCAGATGCCCAGAGAATATAGAATCTGAATAAGAAGAGAGTGGTGCACAGTGTCAAAGGCAGCCAATAGGTCAAGGAGAACTGGCCCTTGGCTTTGGCAGCTTGTAGGTCATTTAGACTTTGCAGAGGGCCGTTTCAGTTGAATGACCCGGAATCCTGATTGCAACGGGTCCAATGTTTAGCATGGAGGTATTTAGTAAGTGTGTAGAGACGAGAAGTTCTAAGAGTTTTGACACAAACGCTAAAAGGGAGACAGGGTGGTAGTTTGACAGACAGGTAGGGTCCAGAGAGGGTTTTTTAAGAAGAGGTTTGACACACGCATGTTTAAAGGCAGCAGAAAAATCCCAGAGGTCAGGGAGGAATTAAAATGTGAGTAAGAGCGGGGGAAAGGATTTTAGCGCAGTGTCTGAGTAGGAAGGAGGCCTGGGATCAAGGTACACATTGTAAGCGGCAAGGAGAACAGGAGGTTGAAGACTTCAGAATGGGTGACAGGGGTGAAAGATTCCAGAACTGCAGCCAGTGGGGCAGGCAAAAGAAGACGAGAGTTGTCCTGGGGTGAGGGGATTAGAGTGCGGATATCATCTATTTTATTTCTAAAGTAATCTGCGAAATCCTAAGGAGCGTTAATGGAATGAAGAGGGCTACAAGAGAGTGTTAAATAGCGAAAATAGACAACGTGGGTTTATTTTTGTTCTATATATATAAAATTCAATGTATGTATGTGTATATGTATATGTGTATGTTTGTATGTTCCAGAAAAACTTTCAAACGGCTGGGACAATTTCATGAGACTTGGTATACTTATAAGGACCTGGGGAAAACCATACAACTTTACAACTTTAAAAAATGCCCTGTGCATTAGTGTGCTGCCATCTGGTGGTAAATCGAGTGAAACACACACACCTTCCAAATATCACAGATTGTTCAGGGCAGTTGCTTCATTTTGTTCTGTGTTGCTGTGATAGGAGGATAGAGTTGTCAATCATGAGGAGCAGCAGAACATTCATGTAATAATGTCATGTGACCACACACTCGGTCACCTCCACTTTGATTCACCCAGAGTCAAGACTGAGAGTTCAGAGAAGACAATGACAGCTATGAATGGGATGAGCTGCCACACTGCAATACAACTGCACTGTAAGGGTCCATTTTACTTCACACCTTGTGTCTCTTTTTCCCACAAACTACTGAAACCCCAGTATTAAAGGCCACGTACACACTCTTTTCATCACCTTTCTTTTCCATGTCATTTTTGCAAGAAAATTGTGTATTCTGGGTGACATTGTGTTTCAATAATTCACTTTGATCGATCCGGATGAACGAACAATCGATGTCGCCGTGGCCGTCCGCCCCACAACAGCCAATATTTTTGGCCGATCGACCGAAAGTGCCGTGCATTGGGTGTACCCAGCCTTACTTGTCGATCTCCTTGTTAAACTTTCCCATGGATAGCTTTACTTTGGATGAGCTCAGTTTGGATAGACTTCACTGCAAAGCTAACCCCTGCAAAAGATTTAATAATGTCCCCTTAAATAAAATGTACACAAAATAATTAGTGTTCCATCTGACTGTATGATCCCCTGTGCATTGGCAGGTTCACAAACAGTGCGCCTAAAGTCAAATCGGAAGGTTTGGATACTGAGGATAATCCACCAATTGTAAGAATGAGACAGATCCAGATTCTATGACTGGGGAGTATGTTTACAGCAGGGTAGTTTGGTACCCAGAACCACAAACCCTTAGGAGGAAATTATATGAGTGCCATTGTATGCATGTATCACTTTATTTAAGTAGCGCCACTGTCCAATATGTAATGCATAAATCTCTTAAAAGGGAATTAAATAAATATAATATAAGTTTAATGTAAGATACGAAATGGTCAGGTTATTCAATAAAGTTCTTATCATTTAAAATGGTGCTAGTTTTGGCCCCAATCAATCAAATCTTATTTCATTTGAAAGCTAACTCTGATTGGTTGGGCAAAATTACACCATTTTTAACAATAAGAACTTTTATTGAATAACCCGGGTGTTTATTAAGAAATAAATAACTATATAGGTTTAGATGTAAGTAAGATGTAAGGCCTTAAAGGGTAACTGTGGTCTCCAAACAGTTTATTTTAAATAAAAGGAAA
Organism: Hymenochirus boettgeri; assembly: GCA_019447015.1. NCBI lineage: Eukaryota > Metazoa > Chordata > Amphibia > Anura > Pipidae > Hymenochirus > Hymenochirus boettgeri. Next base: position 26,709,169 of record CM033474.1, read on the forward strand.
GGTTCATACCTTTAAAATGAGCCATCAACACCTCTCTTATGTGCTGCACACCCAAAATATGAAGAAATCACTGATTAGAAATTTAGGGGGTGGGAGGTTCTGAATCTGCGGGCAGAAATACTATTTCCTCCTCTAATCTGCGGTTGGCACATGCTCAGTGCATCTGAAGGTAGGAGGGGATGGGGAACAGCTCAGCCCACAGCACTGCTTTTTGTAATGCCTCCCACTTGCTGGCCCTTTCCAATTGTGGACCCTGTTCCCTCCCCTTGCAGCCCCCTGTGGCCCCTCCCACTCACCCGGGCCCGCAAGTGGGAGGGGCCCTGTGGCCTGCAATGGGAGGGGGCCCCAAGTGGGAGGGGCCTGCAAGAGGGAGGGGGCCACAGTGGTTGGGTCTGCAAGTGGGAGGGGCCCCAGTGAAGGTGATGCTGCAACCATATCACACATATAAATGTAAATATCTTCAAAACATGTAAAATAAATAATGAAATAAATTGCAAAAATCCTCAGAAAAGCAATTCCTGTCATTTACCTAAAGTTAATTTTCGACCACAGTTACCGTTTAAACACAAGTTGCTTGTAGCTTCCACACTTTTTACTTAATTAAGTTTTTTTTTTTTTTTTATTAAAAACAACTAACCATAAAGTACTTACAGGGCACAATGAAGATCATTAGTGGTCCTTTAGTCATGGCTGTGACAGATGCCTGAATGCTGCTCCACAAGCCCTCCTCTCTGCACATGTGCAAACTTGTAAAGAACTGTACAGCAAACATCTTCTGGAATGTCTTGGAAGGAGTAAGTCTTATAGTCTTGGGGTGCTTATGTTATACATTCATTTTCTATATTTTTAATAGAAAGATCAATAAACACTGGCAAAAAAAATAATCTGTTACATGATCTGAAGGAAGCTGTTAATCTAGTGCACCTTATCTTCCTGCCTCCCACAATACAGTAAATGTCCAACTCTTAAAACGTGTGGGCTTATTAACATGTCAATATTTATCTGTTGTATTCAATTAGATCAACTGGCTGAAATGTAGTTCTTGAAGACGTTTCGCTAGTCATCCGACTGGCTTTCTCAATTCAGAATGACTTGAACAAGAATCTGTGGCAATTATTACCCTGGAAAATCCCAATTAGCATATCACAGCCAGGTGTTAAGGGTGTGATTAGATAGTGGCTAAGAGGTGTTATAGGAACGCCCAGAGTAAGGGTGTTAAAACAGCATTGTACATGGCAGACAGTTGGTGTCGAACCCCCCCACCTCTATTTAGGCTTGGTTTCTTTATTTCACATAAATGGCCTCCTTAACACCTCTCTGAACCAGTCACGTTCCTTCGCCAGTATGTTAACATTACAATCTTCAAAGGTAGTCCTTTATCCTTAAGATGCAGATACACGGCTGAGTCCTGACCCGAGGAATTGGCTCTTCTGTGCTGGGCCATACGTTGATGCAGTGTGCTGTTGGTCTCCCCACATACAAATCAGAGCATTCTTCACTGCACTGCACTGCATATAGATGTCGCTTTTCTTGTGTTTTGGTATTTGGTCTTCGGATGTACCAATTGCTAGCTGCTCTCAGTGTGTTGTTTGGTTTAAAGCAGACAGGGATACGATGTTTTTGAAAATTCTTCTTAATTTCTCCGGAGACCCCTGCTACATATGGGATGACCATGTTCTTCCTCCTGTCTTGCTTTTCCCCTTCACTGTTGGTATTCGTGTTCTTTTTTTCCTTCTACTTCTACTTCTTTTGACAAAGGCCCAGTCTGGATATCCACAAGTTTTAAGGGCTCCTCTGAGATGTTTCATTTCTTTAGCCTTCGCCTCTTGTGCTAGTGGGGAGTTCTGCTCTGTGGTGTGCAGGGTTCTGATGACCCCCAGCTTGTGGATCTAAAGGGTGGTGGGAGTCAAACATCAAATACTGATCTGTGTGTGTTGGTTTTCTGTAAACCTCTACTTCCAGTTTACCATTTTCCTTAATTCTCCAAGCAGTCCAAGAAAGCCAGTTTGTTGTTTGTACCTCTTCCTTGGTGAATTTAATGTTTGGTCCACCGCATTAATGTGTTCTGTGAAAGCTGTACTTCCTTCTGGTGGATTTTAACCCAGGTGTGCATAACATATCTGAACCTGGCTGGGTGCTATGCCTTAAAGGTATTAAGCGCCTGTGTTTCTCTCCTCCTGTAAAGGTTGGCCACAATAGGTGAAACTGGAGATCCCATAGCACATCCATGTTTTGCTTATAGAACTTATCCCTGTATTTGAAATAGGTGGTATTCAGGCACAAGTCCAAAACAGGAACACCCCTTTCTGGGTTGAGATCAGTTTCTGCTGGTAAGAGTGTGCTGTCTTGGCCCAGCCGTTTCTCTCACCATGTCACAGCCTCCTGTGTGGGTATACAAGTGAAGAGAGATGTCACATCATAGGACACCATAGTTCTTACTACACCGGTACTATATCTTCAATCTTGTTGGTGAAATCCTGAGAGTTCTGGATGTGATGCTTAGAACTTCCCACCAATGGTCTAAGATGTTAGCTAGATATTTTGCCACCTTGTATGTTACCGAGTTGATGCTGCTGACTATAGGTCTTAGTGGGGCCCCTTCCTTATGTATCTTTGGGAGTCCATATTGCATGGATGTGCCTCACCAGGGTAGAGGCGATGATACATTGCTCGCGTCAATGGCTTTATTCCTTTTGAAGCTGTTGTAGTAAGTCTATGACTCTTTTCTTGTAACGGCTGGTGGGATCCCTTGTTAAAGCCTCATATGTGTACAAGTCATTCTGATTGAGAAAGCCAGTCGGATGACTAGCGAAACGTCTTCAAGAACTATCAATTTTCAAGTCCAGTTGATCTAATGAATACAACAGATATACCATGACCTGGATGAATGAGAACCTTCACAAGCATATTTCTAATCATTTTGGGGAAAAACCCTCCAATTGTACGGCAAATGAAAGAACAGCAAGGAATTGGCAGACTACAGAAACCACCTGCGATTTAACCTCCGATTGCAGGCAACAAAGGCTAGTACCATGCAGTATACGTCTGGATTCCACGGTTTAAGGCATCAGAGCCAACAGATACTGCAAAAGGCTCAAACACAGCTCTAATTGAACGGGTACGACAGACACAATTTACAGTCGATGCTTTAATGCACAACATTAGTCAACTGAACAGAACCTGGCCTCACAGCTACCTGTGTCCATCTGGGAAGAGTGATGGAGTTCACCAAACAAGCACAGCTTTCTCAGCACTGTAAGGGCAAACAAGGCAACAGAACAAGTTCCTATTCTGTCATCCCAGAACAGCCCCAAAGGAGAACAACTACCTTGGAATACAAGGAGGAAAGTGTCCCTTCATCAAACAAGGAGGAATGGGTTAGAACTTGTCTAACAGGACCCTGACCCAGCCAGAAATGGAAGTCCTTGGTAAGGGTGAATTTTGCCATCAACCCCTAAAGCCATCCCTGTGGTGGATATTATAGCAGCCACAGAAGCCTCTATCCACAGTAATAAGGTATCACAGAGTGAGGCAGAACAACTTCGCCTTAAGGTATCTGCCAGCCTTAGCCAGTGCTAAAACTCCTTCATCTAACCTGACTACACAGGAAAGAAGAGCCTTAACATCCCTCAAGAAAGATTCCAGTATCACCATTCTACCGGCAGATAAAGGAAGATGCACGTGGTACTCAACACCTCAGACTACCATGATAAGGTGACCATGCTCCTGGCCGATAACAACACATATGAGGCTTTTTAACAAGGGATCCACCAGCCGTTACAGAAAAGAGTCATAGACTTACTACAACAGCTTCAAAAGGATAAAGCCTTGACCGAGCAATGTATCATCGCCTCTACCCTGGGAGGCACTCCATGCATTATGGACTCCCAAAGATACATAAGGAAGGGGCCCCACTAAGACCTATAGTCAGCAGCATCAAACTCGGTAACAACAAGGTGGCAAAATCTAGCTAACAATCTTGGACCTTTGGTGGGAAGTTCTAGCATCACATCCAGAACTCTCAGGATTTCACCAACAAGATTGAAGATATAGTACTCGGTGTAGAAGAAACTATGGTGTCCTATGATGTGACATCTCTCTTCTGATTGGCTTCCGCTCAGCCAATCACAGACGCGACTGCCGGTCCTGCCCCTCTGCTTGCATTTTCTCGCAAGCAGAGGGACTGGCAGTGCGGCGGAGGAAAGAGGGAAGGTAAGTAAAGTTTGGGGCACTTTCTAATAATATAAATAGAGCGGTTGGGGTTGGGGGGACAGGGGGAATGATATGTAGAAATCCAATTTCCCGAAAACACGCTAGAAAATGTTAGAGATCTTTTCTCTTAGCTAGAGATAGCAGAACCAATAAGCCTGACAAAGAAAGTCGTTTCTTTAGTTCTTCGAATGGAAGTATATGATATGGGAGAAGAGGGTCTCCTCTTCCAACCAAGGGGAATGCAGCAAGAATGGGGTATGTGGATTTGTGTCAGAGAGGGGCTTCTCCTGAGAATTTGGTTGACCAGTTTTTATGTTTTTAATTGTTGTAGACAGAGTGGGGTGCCTCCTAGAGGAATGGAGTTCAGTCGAGAGCCCAGGTAACTCAATGGGTGGGATGGGATGTAAACGTGTAGAAACCCTCCATATCATGTAAGTATCTAGGACTGCAGTTCACTGGTCCAGCACACACAAGACCTGTAGTACTTGACTGGCTGTGTATTAGGCTGGGTACACACCGAAAATATCTGCTAGTGTGTGGCGGCCGGCCGTGACCGGCCTCGTTCGTCCGGATCAGACGAACGGTCAATCGGACTTGTCGGTAAATTCTGATCGATCGTGCGGTTTTTCTATGGAAATGCGCGATCGATCGTTCGTAAATTTGGCCGCGACTGACGGACGTTTGTCCAGGCCGAGCGCTCGCTTGGGACAAATAGTCCCTCCGTGTGTACACAGCCTTACAGTGAAAAGTCATGGCTAAGCCATGAGTTTTGTGTTTGTATCACCGGGAGGGGGAACTAATAGGTGATCAAGTTATCTGGATTCCTAGATAACAAAAGTTATCAACTACCAGGTACAAATTGATTTGCTGTAATTGATATAGAGCCCAGAAAGAGTGCTAAAGTCTGTTATCAAGTCATTTACCGCACAAAGGGACTGCTAGGAAACCGCTAGATATCATATCTGCGTAAAGACACAAGCTCCCAGCTGGAGCCCTGTTATGTGCAGGGAGGAGCAGCCCTGTCTTGTGCTTCTTGCCAATGGGAATCAGTGGGAAAGACTAGCTGCCCTGGGTGGGCAGACAGAAGGTCAACACATTTTCGAAACTTTGGGCCGAATCCAGGCATGAACATGAAAAGGGTCATTCAACAGCTTTTTGTGCATCTTAGGATTAACGCGAGTCGTGTGCCTGCGTTGTGCTGATCTACCTAGCAAAGTTTTTTGTAATGTTGATGGATGTAGACTTCCCTGGCATGAATCCAGTGTAGTGTGGGTCTATGATGGTAGAGATAATTTGTTGTGGCTGGTTTGCCAGGATCTTGGCAAACCAGCCAAGAGTTTATAATCCGTGTTCAGAAGGGAGAAATTGGTCTGTATGATCTGGAATCCTGGGAGCCTTTACCGGGTTTAAGGTAGTTTGGTTCCCCTGGGCAGTATAAAATGTTGGTGCAGGTGCTATACATCCAGTAAATCATAGTATTCATCCTGTTCTTTCCTTCTTCCTTCCTCTTTGATCTGTGTTTCTCAGGCTTCCTTGGTAATGTTGTTGTAGATTTATTTACCAGTTTGGGCTGATCTTCTTCCTTCCTCAGACACTGTGTGTCACATGAGTTAATAATACTGCCTAATCCAAACTAAAGTTTTAGTTGATTGAACCAAAGTGTAAGCTATAATAACCAACAGGGCAATCACCGACCATTACACACAACATCTGTTTTGGGTGACATGCTCCCAAACATGTGTGTAAAGTTGCTTAATGCTAATAAACCTAAGGGTCACAGTTTAAACTGTGGTTTGGTTGAACTCTATACACATACTCATTATACTGTTAGGGTAGTGGTGTAATACTAATAATAATATGGTGATTGGTATAATACATTATAGGAACCCAATCCTATTAACGTTGCAGTATTTATGGGCATAGTCCTTATCAACCAAGAAAAAAATATAATTAATTAAAGAGTAGCAAAGTGGTAAAAACATAAGAGATTGTCAAGAAAGGAAACCGTAGGTGGGATAGAGTTCTCCAGATGGCCCTTTCCATTTTTACCATTGATGTCATTCATAATATTGCAACTTGTAATAGAAGAGGTTCCACTCTGACTTATAGTGGCTGTACATTACTTCATATTCCCACCTTCTACCAACTGCCTGGATTGATCAATTTGCGTTAATATTGGTTGAAAATGAATGGTCCATGTTGGTAATGTAAATAAGCGGGATCGCAGAACAGCCTGAAATTTTCCTAATATGTCCAATATTTTGTCCTTTCTCAACTGACATGTTTCCATTTCCTTTGTTTTGTTAGAAAATGTCTTAAAAGATGAAAAGAATTGGGAACTGAATATCCCCAGATCTTTGATAGGACAACAATGCCCCCCAATGTTGATTGCCAGTCATTTCTCAAACACACAATCTACAGCCATGGAGTCATTACAGAGAACTGGAGTAGCGCTGGATGTGACTCTGCAAAAGGAACTGACAGGTCCGGAGCGGGAATCTGGCACAAGATATAGGGTTAGCTCAGTAAGCTCTGAAGAACCGGATTATATTTGTTGTAATTGTGGCGAGAGTTTTTTACTGAACAGTGATGTCCTTTCACACCTATGTACTGAACATGGACCTTTGAGAGAGAATGCGGGAGTGGCTCCTTTTTTTTGTATAGAGTGTGGAAGGGATTACAACAGCGATTCTCATTTTCTGAGACACCACTTAGTCCACTCAGAGGAAAAACCTTACACATGCAAAGAATGTGGTAAAAGCTTCTCACAGAGGAGCCACCTTCACAGACACCAAATAATTCACACAGGAGAGAAACCTTTTAAATGTGTGGAATGTGGGAGAAGTTTTAATGTGCAAAGCAACCTTCTTAGCCATCAGAAAATACACACTGGGGAGAAACCATTTACTTGCATGGAATGTGGTAAAAGCTTCTCTCTAAAGGGCAATCTTCAAAGCCACCAAAAAATTCACTCTGGGGAAAAACCATTCATGTGTACAGAATGTGGGAAGAGTTTTGTTAAAAAAAGCTATCTTTTTAATCACCAAAAGAGCCACACAGGGGAGAAACCTTTCTCTTGTAAAGACTGTGGGAAAAGTTTTTGTGATAACCGTAATCTTTGGAGACATAAGAAGATTCACACAAATGAGAAACCTTTCACTTGTAACGAATGAGGTAAAAGTTTTTCTCAAAAGAGCAATCTTCAAAGCCACCAGAGAACCCACACAGGGGAAAAACCGTTCACATGTACAGAATGCGGCAAAAGCTTTTCTGTTGAACGCAACCTGTTTTGTCATCAGAATACTCACGCAGGAGTTAATCGTATACGTGTTCAGAAACTGTGAAATGCATGGTGAAGGGATCATGCGCTAATTTGAACTTTAACATTCTGACAAAAAAGCATGCAGTACTTTATGTAGTATATTCACATTACTAAACGTAATCAACTTTGTACTTTTCAGATGTAAGAAAATCAGTCTCAAAATGATTGGGAAATCATTGTGCGGTTACAGAATTACTACATATGCCCTTTGAGTTAGTGTTTAATTATGGTCAACCACATTATTTTTAAAGGAGCTGTCAACCCCAATAATAATGGTCAATTATGTGAAATAAATGAAATCGTCCAAATGTCTGCTTCAGAACTGTGTTTGGTGCGTTATTAACTACATGTAGACACTACCTTTTCCTTCTTTTATGGGCACTTCCTGCTGAAGATCCGAGTGTTTTCACCCATTTAAAGGAACACTATACTGAAAAAATTACTTTTCCTCATCTTAATCTATAATTGAATACATGTATGTAAGTAACACTTGCTCTGATTTGCGTGTGCTGCTGCATGCCTTGAATCCAGCACACATTTTGATTAGGAGCAGTATCCCCCCTCCCTCTTTTAACCACTCCCACTTCCATCCGACCTGACTTTGTTCCCATAAACCAACTGTCAAGCCTGCACACAGCATACAGCATTCCAACTATAAAAACTCTGTCACCATTCCAGCTACAGTAAAACAACTCACATAAGAATAGTTTTTGAGGGCAAGGAACTTGATTGACAGCTGAAATATAAGAAGTTTTAGATTGGATATCTAAAGAAATAGGGGGCAGATCAACAAAAAAATTATACAGTGGTGGTTGGGAACAATTATAGTTTCCACTTATGGTCAATTTAAAATAACCTATTTTTTGGTATAGATGCCCTTTAACACAGACTTCATGGCAGGCTTAAAGGATAACTATACTGTAAAAATTAACTGTTTAAAAATGGAAAGTACCTGGGGCAGGGAGGTTAGATTGATTATTCCTACCTTACAATATTGTATCGATGAGGAGCTACAGCATCAACAGTTTTCATTTGCCAGGTTAGTCCTAGACTATTCCTGTGTTAAAGATAGTGCTGCAGCGAGGAGGAAGACTGGCAGAATCAGTTTAACTGTATTTTAAATAAACTTTATACACACAATAATATCCTTTGGGCAAAATATGGTGTTGAAGGTCAACAATATCAACAACAAAAAATGTATGGGAAGTTCTGCATACCTTTTACTCTTTTTAAAGGAGAACTAAACTTATTTTTTTAAAATCCTAATGCGAAAGCTTTTCTCCCCAGAATATCTATACATTGAATACTCATACCCCATGTTGGCTTCAAAGAGCCACGTCCCCTTGACCCCAGAATTCTACTTTATCCTTTCTCAAAAATATCAGGTGACATGGCAAAGGACTCTTGGTCCAGTGTCATCAGGGTTATAATTAAATAGATGTGATAAGTTACGGTTAATATCAGATGCAACTGCACTAAGCACCAGGTAAGTCTTTTCAAAAGGATGGGAGGCTTTAGCCTCCGATGAAGTGGATAAGTCCATGAAACGCGTCAGGCTGTTTACATGATTGTATTGTAGTGTCCTGATTATGATGTTATGAAATAAACTTTGAACTTTTACTTACTCCCTTAGTAGCACATCCCATCCCTTTGAAAAGACCTGATATTGTGCCTATACGGGGAGGCAATACTGCGGATGCACGCACAAGGTGATGTGTGATTCCAGTGCCGCCAGCTGAGTTTTGGAGTTTGAGTATGTGTACTAAGCACTGCACAGCCAAACTTAAACTACACAAACTAACTCTAGACAAACAAGTCTATCTATCATAGGAATCAGGGGCGTAACTACCCTGCAACCACAGGCAGCCCCATCTTCTTATATTTCCTATGACTGATACAGCCTCCACCCAAAAAAACATTGGTGAAGCAGGGAGAGGACCCCCATCATAATTTTGCTAGAGGAGCAGTGATTCCAGTGTAGAATGAGAGGGAACTTTGTTTAACATTTATTCACCCTTTATACATTACAGAAAAATGCGTCACTTTGCTAAACCTTCCTCCTTCATAAAATAATGGCAAAGGTTTCTCAACACCCTGTTACTCCTGTATATACACAATACTTCGTACCTCCCCTCACAGTCTGTAATGCTCCTACACTGTCCCGATATTGGGTAGATTCAACGTTCGAATGGTAAATTGATCTAATATTGGGCCCTCCTATATACTTAACTGCCATAGTTCCCCATCCTGGACTTTTAACCGGTAAGTTGCCTAGTGTGTGGCCTGCTGTAGGCTTGATGCATAATTGTGTGTCCTTAACTGTGTTTTTTTATTTGTGACCTTCAAGGACCTGTAATTAATAGATTATTCCTGCCCATAACTTCTCTTCTTAACTGTCCTCTTCTAAAAAAAGGACTGTGTGCTATATAGTCTAGAGACTAGTCCTTGTAATCCCTGGGTTTTAAGGATTCCTATTGTTGGGTGCTTGGTTATTGGAATTTTCCTGTCATGGGGAACTCTGTGCGCCTGAAGGAAACCCACACAAGCATGGGGAGAACATATTAAATCCTTGCAAATGTGTCCAAGGGAGGATTAGAACCCAGGACACTGAGCCCCTGTGCTTACTTTTTATTGATGACGTTTCCCCTCTAGATTATTATTTGTGATCAACATTAAGGGAATAATATGAATCTTAATATGGTTGTCTAAGGTTTTTATCAGAAGATTGCAGGAAAGTTGGGATGTGGACAAATGTCCAGCCTTAGTCTGCATCTCCCTATAATGTACAGCTATGGCCAGCCTTAAAGAGCCATCCATAAATGAGACAATGCAGAGGACAAGGAATATTTTTCTCACAAAATCTATAGTACTATAAAATGTGTGAGACGTTAAGGATAAATCCTCCCTTGCGCTGCAGGATCGGTAAGAGTGCTGCAAAGTCCCTGTTCTACCAAAACTTGATAGTTACACTTGTATTATTAGTAATGTACTATACGCTATCTCTATTCCTGGGTACTACTGTTGAGAGTAGGGAGTCCTCTTAAAGATAATGCAAGTGTAACAATAAAATGTGTGTTTGGGTATTCCATTGTGCTAAGGATTGTATGTATGTATGTTTAATTTTAGTGCTGTACGCAGCACTTTACGTTATGAAATACAGATTATACAAACAAGGGGATAAGTGCAAGCCATTATACAGATAGATAAAAAATAGATAAAAACATACAGATACAAGTGGGGGGGATGGGTACAATGATGCTCAGAAAGGTAGGATAACAGTCTAGATGTGAAAGTATTAATGGGCGAGAGAGGGAGAGAGTTATAAAGGTAGGAGCAGCAAGAGAGAATGGTTTAAGGCGGGAGGCAGCAGTGTTAGTTGGGGGTCTGTCGAGAAGATTTCCTTGTGAGGAACGGAGGGCACGGCCTGGGACATAAGGGACCAAGAGAGAAGATAAGTAGGGAGGTGCAGTAGAGCGAAGGGATGAGTCCTTTAAGAGAAAAGCGCTTTACAAATGTTATTGTATTGTAAAGGTTAAAAGCAGGGTATTGAATTTGATTCTTTGTTTTAAGGGAAGCCACTCTATGGGGGGTTGCGGGTTCTCTTTTGGAGGGGAGCGAGATGATCTGAGCTGCCGAGTTTGGAGATTATAAGGGCATGGATGAGCATTTTAGTATTAGAGAGAGAGAGAAAAGGGCGGATCTTGGCAATATTGCGAAGGAGAAAACGACAGGTCCTAATGACATTGTTAATGTGATGATGGAAGGAGAGAGAGGAGTCACTCCAAGGCAGCGTGCAGATTCAACTGGGTTAATGACCATATTGTCAATAGAGATGGAGAAGGGTGGACTAGGTCCCAGTTTAGGGGGGGAAATGATTAATTCCGTTTTGGATAGATTGAGTTTAAGGCGGCAGTGCGCCATCCAGGAAGAGATAGAGAGCAGACATTTAGAGATTTGGGATTGAACTAAAGGGGTTAGCGCGGGGGTGGACAAGTAAATTTGGGTATCATCAGCATATAAGTGATACTTAAAGCCGACGGAACTGATTATTTCTCCCAGAGAGAGAGTGTAAAGGGAGAACAGCAAGGGTCCTAAAACCGAGCCCTGAGGGACCCCCACACTAAGCGGAACAGGAGAGGAAGTCTTATTAGCAAAAGAGACAGAGAAAGATCTGTTAGAGAGATAAGAAGACAACCACGCCGTAGCTTTATTTCAGATGCCCAGAGAATATAGAATCTGAATAAGAAGAGAGTGGTGCACAGTGTCAAAGGCAGCCAATAGGTCAAGGAGAACTGGCCCTTGGCTTTGGCAGCTTGTAGGTCATTTGAGACTTTGCAGAGGGCCGTTTCAGTTGAATGACCCGGAATCCTGATTGCAACGGGTCCAATAAGTTATTAGCATGGAGGTATTTAGTAATGTGTGTAGAGACGAGAAGTTCTAAGAGTTTTGACACAAACGCTAAAAGGGAGACAGGGTGGTAGTTTGACAGACAGGTAGGGTCCAGAGAGGGTTTTTTAAGAAGAGGTTTGACACACGCATGTTTAAAGGCAGCAGGAAAAATCCCAGAGGTCAGGGAGGAATTAAAAATGTGAGTAAGAGCGGGGGAAAGGATTTTAGCGCAGTGTCTGAGTAGGAAGGAGGCCATGGGATCAAGGGTACACATTGTAAGCGGCAAGGAGAACAGGAGGTTGAAGACTTCAGAATGGGTGACAGGGGTGAAAGATTCCAGAACTGCAGCCAGTGGGGCAGGCAAAAGAAGACGAGAGTTGTCCTGGGGTGAGGGGATTAGAGTGCGGATATCATCTATTTTATTTCTAAAGTAATCTGCGAAATCCTAAGGAGCGTTAATGGAATGAAGAGGGCTACAAGAGAGTGTTAAATAGCGAAAATAGACAACGTGGGTTATTTTTGTTCTATATATATAAAATTCAATGTATGTATGTGTATATGTATATGTGTATGTTTGTATGTTCCAGAAAAACTTTCAAACGGCTGGGACAATTTTCATGAGACTTGGTATACTTATAAGGACCTGGGGAAAACCATACAACTTTACAACTTTTAAAAATGCCTCTGTGCATTAGTGTGCTGCCATCTGGTGGTAAATCGAGTGAACACACACACCTTCCAAATATCACAGATTGTTCAGGGCAGTTGCTTCATTTTGTTCTGTTGTTGCTGTGATAGGAGGATAGAGTTGTCAATCATGAGGAGCAGCAGAACATATCATGTAATAATGTCATGTGACCACACACTCGGTCACCTCTCACTTGTGATTCACCCAGAGTCAAGACTGAGAGTTCAGAGAAGACAATGACAGCTATGAATGGGATGGAGCTGCCACACTGCAATACAACTGCACTGTAAGGGTCCATTTTACTTCACACCTTGTGTCTCTTTTTCCCACAAACTACTGAAACCCCAGTATTAAAGGCCACGTACACACTCTTTTCACTCACCTTTCTTTTCCATGTCATTTTTGCAAGAAAATTGTGTATTCTGGGTGACATTGTGTGTCAATAATTCACTTTGATCGATCCGGATGAACGAACAATCGATGTCGGCCGTGGCCGTCCGCCCCACAACAGCCAATATTTTTGGCCGATCGACCGAAAGTGCCGTGCATTGGTGTGTACCCAGCCTTACTTGTCGATCTCCTTGTTAAACTTTCCCATAGGATAGCTTTACTTTGGATGAGCTTCAGTTTGGATAGACTTCACTGCAAAGCTAACCCCTGCAAAAGATTTAATAATGTCCCCTTAAATAAAATGTACACAAAATAATTAGTGTTCCATCTGACTGTATGATCCCCTGTGCATTGGCAGGTTCAGCAAACAGTGCGCCTAAAGTCAAATCGGAAGGTTTGGATACTGAGGATAATCCACCAATTGTAAAGAATGAGACAGATCCAGATTCTATGACTGGGGAGTATGTTTACAGCAGGGTAGTTGGTACCCAGAACCCACAAACCCTTAGGAGGAAATTATATGAGTGCCATTTGTATGCATGTATCACTTTATTTAAGTAGCGCCACTGTCCAATATTGTAATGCATAAATCTCTTAAAAGGGAATTAATAAATAAATAATAATATAAGTTTAGATGTAAGATACGAAATGGTCAGGGTTATTCAATAAAAGTTCTTATCATTTAAAATGGTGCTAGTTTTGCCCCAATCAATCAAATCTTATTTAACATTTGAAAGCTAACATCTGATTGGTTGGGGCAAAATTAGCACCATTTTTAACAATAAGAACTTTTATTGAATAACCCTGGGTGTTTATTAAGAAATAAATAACTATATAGGTTTAGATGTAAGATAAGATGTAAGGCCTTAAAGGGTAACTGTGGTCTCCAAACAAGTTTATTTTAAATAAAAGGAAAGGTTCATACCTTTAAAATGAGCCATCAACCACCTCTCTATGTGCTGCACAGCCCAAAATATGAAGAAATCACTGATTAGAAAGTTAGGGGGTGGGAGGTTCTGAATCTGCGGGCAGAAATACTATTTCCTCCTCTAATCTGCGGTTGGCACATGCTCAGTGCATGACTGAAGGGTAGGAGGGGGATGGGGAGAACAGCTCAGCCCACAGCACTGCTTTTTGTAATGCCTCCCACTTGCTGGCCCTTTCCAATTGTGGACCCTGTGTCCCCTCCCCTTGCAGCCCCCTGTGGCCCCTCCCACTCACCCCGGGCCCGCAAGTGGGAGGGGCCCTGTGGCCTGCAAATGGGAGGGGGCCCCAAGTGGGAGGGGCCTGCAAGAGGGAGGGGGCCACAAGTGGGTTGGGTCTGCAAGTGGGAGGGGCCCCAGTGAAGGTGATGCTGCAACCATATCACACATATAAATGTAAATATCTTCAAAACTATGTAAAATAAATAATGAAAATAAATTGCAAAAATCCTCAGAAAAGCAATTCCTGTCAATTTACCTAAAGTTAATTTTCGACCACAGTTACCGTTTAAACACAAGTTGCTTGTAGCTTCCACACTTTTTACTTAATTAAGTTTTTTTTTTATTAAAAACAAACTAACATAAAGTACTTACAGGGCACAATGAAGATCATTAGTGGTCCTTTAGTCATGGCTGTGACAGATGCCTGAATGCTGCTCCACAAGCCTCCTCTTCTGCACATGTGCAAACTCGTAAAGAACTTGTACAGCAAACATCTTCTGGAATGTCTTGGAAGGGAGTAAGTCTTATAGTCTTGGGGGTGCTTATGTTATACATTCATTTTCTATATTTTTATATAGAAAGATCATAAAACACTGGGCAAAAAATAATCTGTTACATGATCTGAAGGAAGCTGTTAATCTAGTGCACCTTATCTTCCTGCCTCCCACAATACAGTAAATTTCTTGTAACGGCTGGTGGGATCCCTTGTTAAAGCCTCATATGTGTACAAGTCATTCTGAATTGAGAAAGCCAGTCGGATGACTAGCGAAACGTCTTCAAGAACTACATTTCAAGTCCAGTTGATCTAATTGAATACAACAGATATACCATGACCTGGATGAATGAGAACCTTCACAAGCATATTTCTAATCATTTTGGGGAGAAAACCCTCCAACTTGTACGGCAATATGAAAGACAGCAAGGAAATTGGCAGACTACAGAAACCACCTGCGATTTAACCTCCGATGCAGACAACAAAGGCTAGTACCATGCAGTATACGTCTGGATTCCACGGTTAAAGGCATCAGAGCCAAACAGATACTGCAAAAGGCTCAAACACAGCTCCTAAGTGAACGGGTACGACAGACACAATTTACAGTCGATGCTTTAATGCACAACATTAGTCAACTAGAACAGAACCTGGCCTCACAGCTACCTGTGTCCATCTGGGAAAGAGTGATGGAGTTCACCAAACAAGCACAGCTTTCTCAGCACTGTAAGGGCAAACAAAGGCAACAGAACAAGTTCTCTATTCTGTCATCCCAGAACAGCCCCAAAGGAGAACAACTACCTTGGATACAAAAGGAGGGAAGTGTCACTTCATCAAACAAGGAGGAATGGGTGAGAAACTTGTCTAACAGGACCCTGACCCAGCCAGAAATGGAAGTCCTTGGTAAGGGCTTGAATTTTGCCATCACCCCTAAAGCCATCCCTGTGGTGGATATTATAGCAGCCACAGAAGCCTCTATCCACAGTAATAAGGTATCACAGAGTGGGGCAGAACAACTTCGCCTTAAGGTATCTGCAGCCTTAGCCAGTGCTAAAACTCCTTCATCTAACCTGACTACACAGGAAAGAAGAGCCTTAACATCCCTCAAGAAAGATTCCAGTATCACCATTCTACCGGCAGATAAAGGAAGATGCACAGTGGTACTCAACACCTCAGACTACCATGATAAGGTGACCATGCTCCTGGCCGATAACAACACACAAGTCATTCTGAATTGAGAAAGCCAGTCGGATGACTAGCGAAACGTCTTCAAGAACTACATTTCAAGTCCAGTTGATCTAATTGAATACAACAGATATACCATGACCTGGATGAATGAATATTACAGATATACCATGACCTGGATGAATGAGAACCTTCACAAGCATGTCAATATTTTGTGCAAATTGTGTCTTTATCAGGAATAATTGCAGATGTTGATCCATAATACAAAACTACTGAGCATGTGCAGAATCACTGGAGAAATAGTGTTAGGATGCTTTGTGGCATAAGTTTAAAGCACATGTCCTTTGAAGTTATTAACCAGGTATTCATTGATAATTATTGCTTCTATTTTGGCAGATTAAATTGTTTCCTCCCTCCATGTTTCCTCCCTCCACTGCTGACATCACAACCAATGATTTGCTGCTGTTTCCCCTGCTGCTTTCCCTGCACATGCTCAAGCTTATAAAAAGCTCACTGAGAACAGGAAGGAGGTTGATACCTTTGCCAAAAATGAAGAAAATAAGGGCAATAGTTATCATTAAATATGTGGCTAGAAATGCATGTACTAAAGTGCTAAAAATAGCAGTTGGGTTAGGGGCAAATAAATGGCAAGTCACCATTTTTTGTTTTAAGAGTGGATATGTACTTTAAAGTCATGGGTGACACTGTTAGGCTGCTGTTACTCTGAACGTAAAGAAAATTAACCTACACAAAATAATATAATATAAGGTAAAATAATTCCATAATTTACCATGAAATACTTTATATTTTCCAGAAGCCATTTAGATATGCAAGAAGTTGAGAATTGTTACTGCTTCTTTAATAGCTGGGATGAGTAAAGCAATTTAGCATTACATAGACCTAGTTAATTTTATTCCCAGAATAATAGGACAAAAGAATTTACTGACCAGGAACTGGTCAGTAAAGAAAATGTGTATATGTATGAAAATGTACAAACATTTCTTTTAACAGTGCTGTGTTTTTATATTTGGAGGGGGACAGGCTATATTTATGCTGAAATTTATGATCTGCAAAAACCACAAACTGTTTCAAATATTAAAGGGCATGTCCACCCCTTTCTGTAACTTTTGGTGTACTGTAGGGCTTCCTCCCCCAGCCCCAACCGCTATATTAATATGTGCAGAAACTCCCCCGATCATTACTTACCTTCCCTGAGAGGCAGCCAATCACAGACACCGGCAGTGGAGAACGCTGGGGGAGAAAGGTATAGTAAGTAATGATTGGGGGAGTTTCTGTAAATATTAATATAGCGGTTGGGGCTGGGGGAGGAAGCCCTACAGTACCCCAAATGGGCTTTATGCTAGGGGGGGAGAGGAAAACGGGAGGGAGGGGGAGGAGGGCTGCTCTGAGCAAGCCAAAAACCCCTGAGAGGACGCCTCAGAGGCAATTTCCCTCCCTGCAGTGCTCCTGGTGGGCAGTTTTTGGGACTTTACAGGAACATTACAGGAGAACCGTTTGGAGATGGGATGTAAGGTAAGGATTTGATTACACTATAGTGGGTTACTGTAGTGGGTTACATTATAGTTTTGGGGGTGGACATGCCTTTCAACTACAAAGCAGTGGGATGTCAGATGTGCTGCATATAAAAGTGCCAATATTGGGGGATCAGAAAGGTTTAGGAATTGACAGCTGTCCCTGCAACCACTGGCGCCTGTAGGCCTGTGTCTATTGATAAATACGTCCCTGGATTATTCTAGTAAATAGCATAGGGGAGCACTTGAGCTGTCAGACAGGAGATGTCGCTGGGACCGAATCATCATGTGTACAGAATGTGATGTATTTACACTATACAGTTGTACCTACATCTCTTATAATGTCCCCATTGTTACGCAGTAATAGGATAACACATTAGATTTAAACCATCTTAGGCTGGGTACACATGGGCAGATTTTTCAGGCCAATCGACTGATAGTTCCATGTATCGGTTGATTGTGCGGTAAATCTGTTCTGCTTTTGGTCGACGCTGCGACCAATGTCGATTGTCCATTCGCCGACAGACATTTGTCAGGCTGAGTGCTCGCTTGTAGCGAACGCCCGGTCTGGACAAATAGTGCACTCATGTGTACCCAGCCTTAAGGCTCATACAACACGGAAGATTTTGCACCCGATGAACGACCCCTGAATACAAGGCACACGAGCGACCAACGGCTGATTGGGCCAATAATCGAATGTGCGTATTTATGCATTCGGTCTGGCTCCATTAGTTGATCTGCCAAGGTGGAACAACACCTGATCAAACGCATACACACATGCAATTATCAGCCGAATAAAGACATACGCCCATCAAGTCCAACCTTCTCACCCTCATTTTTAACCCTACCTAACAGTTGATCCAGGGAATATACTGATCACTATTCCCTAAGCTTCCCATTACCTTCATCTCCAAATGAGCTCAGGGTTACTAGATATCACCAGATCCAACAACGCATTCTGCCTAGTAGGAACTTCTACCATCTGTGAAAGAAAATGCTCATATAGGAAATTTAAGAACTTGACACTTTTGAGGTGCTGGCAGTTCCCTTACTCTAATCCCCCATAACCAGAACATGCCCCATACCAGCAGCCTTCGCCAACTGCATATGGAGATTCATCTTGTACGTGTGTACGAGGCATTGCTCATTCCAGAACATTTATCTTGCTACAGAATGTATAGATAAGTTAGAATTACTTATATACTCGAATATAAGTCGATATAAGTATAAGTCGAGGTATCTATTTTTACCTGAAAAATCAATAAAAACCGATTTACTCGCGTATAAACCGAGGGTAGAAATTATGACCACTACTGCCTTCTGATTCTGTTTAGAGGATTCATTTGCTCTTTAAATGGACAGCAGCATTCATATACAGTAGTCCTATGCAGTAATAGCCAATTTGAGTATGGTTATTACTGTATGGGGCTACTGTATGGGAATTCTGCTGTCCATTTAAAGGGCAACAAAAGCCTCAAAACAATACGGAATCAGAAGGCAATATCTAACAATAGATACCATCCTCCTGATTCTGTATTGTTGTATATAGTATATAAAGGGCAACTAAAGTATAGGCTTTAGTTGCCCTTTAAATGGACAGCAGAATTCCCATACAGTAAGCCCATACAGTAATAGCCAAATCCAGTATGTCTATTACTGTATTGGACTTCTATATGGGAACATCTCCAGATGTTTGGCAAGTACCCTCCCCCGCAGAGCCTCCCCAGTTCAGTGGAGGTAAGTGTCTTGCCTGTCTCTGCAAACTGTCTGCTAATCGCTCCGCATGATATGCCGCCTGATGTCACTACTTGGCACCGGCAAGTGAGACAGGCTACGAGTAGTGACGTCAGCCAGCAGATGCGGAGCAAGCTGCAGCCGGATTGCAGACTGAGGTAAGTTGCCCGAGTACAAGCCAAGGTTCGTTTTTCAGACTATTTGTAAAGCCTGAAAACCTCGGCTTATACTCGAGTATATACGGTATGGAACAGTTGTACTGTAAATAACCTTCTGTTATGCTGTGTTAAATTAGCATTGATTAGACCGTAAGCGTGTTCTCTGGCCCTTTAATCATCCTATATAATAAAAGCATAACTGCTGTGTCCGTGCTGTGGTCCATGAGTGTGTGTCACTGCAGTTCCTATGGACTCACCACTAGAGGGAGATGGTGAGATTGTCTCTGCAGTTCCTACTGACTCACCGCTAGAGACAGATGGTAAGATTGTCTTTGCAGTTCCTATTGACTCACCACTAGAGGGAGAAAAACAGGAAACACACACAGAGGCAGAACACAGCAATTACACAGACTGCAGGTAAGGTTGCTTTGGACAGAGGTGGGGACTCCTGGATTTGGGACAGAGGGGCGTCCTGTAATTGTAACAGAGGGGGAGGGGCTGGATTTGGAACAGAAGGGGGTGGATTTGGAACAGAGGCGGGAGGCCTGGATTTGGGACAGAGGGGGGACCCGGGATTTGGGACAGAGGGGGGGGCTGTATTTGGGACAGAGGGGGGGACCCTGGATTTGGGATGGGGGGCTGGATTTGGGACAAATGGGGGACCCTGTATTTGGGACGGGGGGGCTGGATTTGGGACAGAGGGTGGGACACTGTATTTGGGACAGGGGGCTGTATTTGGGACAAAGGGGGACCCTTGATTTGGGACAGAGGGGGGATCCTGTATTTGGGGCAGAGGGGGGCTGGATTTGGGACAGAGGGGGGCTGGATTTGGGACAGAGGAGAGGACCCTGGATTTGGGATGGGGGTGGTGGATTTGGGACAGAGGGGGTTGGTTTTGGGACAGGGGGTGACCTTGGATTTGGGATAGAGGGGGTGGTGGATTTGGGACAGAGGGGGAACCCTAAATTTGGGACGGGGGGCTGAATTTGGGACGGGGTGACCCTGGATTTGGGATAGGGGGGGATTGGATTTGGGATAGGGGGGGCTGGATTTGGGACAGAGGGGGGGGGGGCTGGATTTGGGACAGATGGTGGAACCCTGGATTTGGGAAAGAGGAGGGGGGGCTGGATTTGGGACAGTGGGGTGGACCCTGGGTTTGGAACGGGGGGGCTGGATTTGGGACAGAGGGGGTGACCCTGGATTTGGGATAGAGGGAGGGGTTGGATTTGGGAAAGAGGGGGCAGGCTGGATTTGTGACAGAGGAGAGACCCTGCATTTGGGACAGAGGGACCCTGGATTTGGGATAGAGTGGGAACCTTGATTTGGGACAGGGGGTGACCCTAGATTTGGGACAGAGGGTGACCCTGGATTTGGGAAAGAGGGGGGTGGATTTGGAACAGAGGTGGGTGGATTTGGAACAGAGGGGGGCTGGATTTGGGACAGAGGAGGGGGGGCAGATATGGGGCAGAGGGTGGGAACCTTAAATTGGGACAGTGGGGTGTGTGTTTGGGACAGAGGGGGGATCCTGGATTTGGGGCAGAGGGGGGCTGGATTTGGTACAGAAGGGGGACCCTGGATTTGGGACAGAGGGGGGATGGATTTGGGACAAGGGGTAACCCTGGATTTGGTATAGAAGGAGGGGTTGGATTTGGGACAGAGGGGGTGGCCTGAATTTGTGACAGAGGAGAGACCTTGCATTTGGGACAGAGAGGACCCTGGATTTGGGACAGAAGGGGAACCTGGATTTGGAACAGAGGGGGGACCCTGGATTTGGGACGGGGTGACCCTGGATTTGGGACAGAGAGGGTGACCTTGGATTTGGGACAGAAGGGGGGCCTGGATTTGGGACAGAGGTGGGGCTCTGGCCTTGGGACATGGAGGGGGCTATGGCCTTGGAACACTTAGGGGGCACTCTGGGCTTTTAGCACCCATTATTATTGTAATGAGCTTAATATCTAGTATATAATAAAATCCTAACTGCTGCGTTCCGGTTCCGTGCCTCAGTGTGTGTGTCACTGCAGTTCCAATGGACCCACCACTAGAGGGAGATTCCCTGCAGTTTCATTTGATTCACCATTAGAGGGAGAAAGGTAAGAAATGCACACAGAGGCATGGAGACCAACAGCAGACAATGTAGATTCCTTTGGTACAGAGGGGGGGACTCTGCCATGGGGGACTCTGCCACAGTTGGGAGGGAGTCTGCCATGGGGGGGACTCTGCCACAGAGGGGGGGACTCTGCCGCAGAAGGAGGGACTCTGACACAGAGGGGGGACTCTAAAACTGGGGGGGACTCTGCAGAGGGACTCCGTTAATGTAATAGGCTTAATGTCTACTATATTTATAAACAGTAATCATATGCCCACACAAGTGATTTTTCTCTAGTGTAGATAATTGTAACTTATCCAATCCAGTCTTCATAGTCAAGCTCCCTCATTCCCTTTATTAATTTAGTTGCCCTTCTCTGAACCCTTTCCATTTCCAAGATGTCCTTTTTGTACACAGGATTCCAAAACTGCACCACATATTCTACAGCTTTTTAATGAACTGTACATGCAACCCATTCAATTCACTGTGGTTTACTAAAACCCGACCTGCACATCTGGTAAACTGTGGGTACTCAACCCGATGTGGGATCACTCGATTCACCTCCAGATGGCAGCACACAAGTTAGATCCCCAATTAACTTAATAGAGACCTAAACAAGGAATATGGAGGGGTTTGTAAAAGTTGTAAAGTAGCCAGTGTTTTTTTCCAGTTCCTGAAACATATGTATACAAAATCAAAATTGTCCCAGTTATCTGGAAGTTATATATATATAATTGACCACCAGTTTCACTTGTAATGGGTTTTACACCTATTTACTTCCATGGTTTATTATAATGCATTTCTTACGGTTCCTTTGGCTCTGCTTTTGATACAGTCCCCCATAGGCGACTAATGAATAAGCTGGGGAGTCACATTTGTACATGGATAAAAAATTGGTTAATGAATAGGATGCAGAGAGTAGTTGTTAATGGGGCTTCATCATTATGGACTAAAGTGCTAAGTGGGGTGCCACAGGGTTCTGTGTTGGGGCCGCTTCTATTTAATCTATTTATTAATGATTTGGAAGTGGGTATTGTCAGCAAGGTTTCTGTGTTTTCTGACGACACAAAACTTTGTCGACCATTAAAAACTTCAGAGGATGTGCAATTGTTGCAGGGGGATCTAGATAGATTGTCACATTGGGCTGCTAAGTGGCAGATGAGATTCAATGTTGAGAAATGTAAGGTGATGCATTTTGGATTTAAAAATCCTTGTGCTACTTATACTATAAATGGCTCTGTGTTAAGTGAATCCCTGTTGGAAAGGGATCTTAATGGAAAGGGTTCAGAGAAGGGCAACTAAATTAATAAGGGGATTGGGGGAGCTTGAATATGAAGAGAGACTGGAAAAGTTACAATTATGTATGCTGGAGAAAAGGCGATTGCGTGGGGATATGATTACTGTGTATAAATACATTTACAGGCCATACAATAAACTATCTGGGGCATTGTTCACCAATAGAGCATGTCAAAGGACACGAGGACATCCCTTAAGACTTGAAGAAAAAAGGTTTAGGCTTCAAGCTCGGAAAGGGTTTTTCACTGTGAGAATGGTAAAGCTAAGAAACTGTCTTCCAGTGGACGTTGTAATGGCAGGTTCATTGGTCAGTTTAAAAAAAAAGCTGGATGAGTTTCTGCAAACAAGGAATGTTACAAGTTACTGGTATTGATTCATAAAGTAGAGTTGATCCAGGGAAATTTCCGATTGCCACTTGGAGTCAGGAAGGAATTTTTTCCCCCTTCATAAATTTGGTGGGGTTTTTTTGCCTTCCTCTGGATCAACAGTTAGGCAGGAAATGAGGATATTGCTAGATGGGTTGAACTGGATGGACGTATGTCTTTATTCAACCTCAAATACTATACTATATTTATATTTTGCTGTTTTCTCTGCTGTGGAGGATTCCCCTGTAACCTTGTGGCCCAGTCCAACAATGACATGCTTTTAAGGTGGGCATACATACGAACGATAATAGGTAAATCCCTTCGGGGAAAAACGGGATTAACCTATTATCGGAGTGCCATCGAATGACCGTAGCCACCACTCCAATCGGAAAATTTCCGTCGGTCGGCATTGGCTCCCTTTACTTTAAACAGCGTATGGAGATTGGTCTGTTCCATGTGTGCAGGTTCCCTTCGCAATGTGCCGACAGATATCAATGTGATCTGTCGGCACATTGTGATGGAAATCACAGGTGTATGGCCACCTTTACAGTCCCAACAAACCTCTTGTTCAGCTGTATCTGGGCCTTATTATAATGGATAAAAAGTGACATTGTGCTTCCTAATATAGTACAGAGACAGACAGCCGCAGCAGCCAGAGTGACTTGTTTACAGGACCAACTTATCACTGCGCTGTTCATCTTCTACAGAGTATTTACTACATTATAACTGTCCACCTTAGGAGACCTATTGCATCCAGCTGGCAATGGTTGTTAGTAGTTAAGTTTGATGAAAGTTAATGAAAGACCAGTTTCCTACCTTTAAAACGAGCCATCAACCACCTCTTTATGTGCTCCACAGCTCAAGATATATAGAAATGACTGACCAGAAAGTTAATGGGTGGGAGGCTGACTTGTGACATTCCTGAGGCTTCTCCTGCACAATGCCGCCGGCGAGCACAGCCTCAGATTCCCTCAGTGTGTGAGGGAGACAGGAAGTCCCTCCTCCTCTCTGCTGTATGAAGTCCTGACAGAGAAGGTAAGGGAATCTACAGCCCTTCTCACTCTGCCTGAAAAGGCTGATTCCACAGAGTTTTCTGGGGGGGGGGGTGGTCTGAGTAACCCACGGCACCCACGAGTGGGCGGGACTTAGACACTCGTGGGTGGGCGGGGCTTAGACAATCACGAGTGGGCAGGGCTTAGGCTCCCGAGAGTGGGTGGGGCCAAATAGGGCTGTAAGATAATGGGCCATGGGGGGCCTGCAACTGGAGGGACCATGGGGTCCATGAGTGGGAGGGACCAGGGAGGCTGCAAAGGGGAGGAGAAGACACAGGACAGGACAGATTGACTGACAGTTTCAGAGCAGGAAGCAGGAAGTTCAGGGGACCTGGTGATGCTGCTGCTATATCACACACAAAAATTTAAATATCTTCAAAACTATGCTCAGGGGAGCAATTCCTATCAATTTACCTCAATTTACCTAAAGTCATTTTTGGACCACAGTTCCCCTTTAATAATGCTTTGTACAGTTATTGTAATGTCATATATATACTGCTACAAATTAGCGACTGTATGATGCCAGCTATTACAAGCCAACTTGTAAGATATGCTGCACTTACTTAAAGACTCCATCGACACTTTGGTCCGATCGTCGCCACTGGCACTGTTAGTGACAGTCTTCGAGGCAGCCAATGGAAAGACACATCTCTTTGCAGAGCGTGTTTTCCTATTGGCTGCCTCGGAAGCTGTCACTCACACA
Source organism: Hymenochirus boettgeri (assembly GCA_019447015.1). Taxonomy (NCBI): domain Eukaryota; kingdom Metazoa; phylum Chordata; class Amphibia; order Anura; family Pipidae; genus Hymenochirus; species Hymenochirus boettgeri. The sequence goes on from CM033474.1 coordinate 26,733,976, forward strand.
GGCAGAGAGGAGGAACGGACTACAGCGCCGATGGAGTAAGTATTGTAGTTTGTAGAACTTCTGCAAAGTACCCAGAGGTGAGGACTTAACGTTTTAGGTCCTCACCCTAGATACTTTGCAGGAATGGAGAAAAAGAAACCAGGGTGAGGCGAGTATAATTGTCCTTTATGGGAATCTAAGAAAATAAGAAACAATGGCCTGGATAAAACTGAACTTAGGTACAACGCGCTGTATCGCAAGTTAGTAAAATACAGCGCGGTAGTAAAATACCGCAATGGTGTTCTATGGAGGATCGTAAATTTACGTGGTCGTTATCAGACATTTACAATCACTATCATAGATTTAAGATAGCGATTTTAAATTAACGATCGTTTTAAAGATGGTATAAATATGGCCCTTAGTTCTCTAAGGACTGGTGGGTGTATTTTATCTGGTCCAGGAGTTTTATTGATATTAACCTTATTTATTTTTTTTCTGTCCCATAAGTGCAACCAAAGTGCAATTGTTTATTAGCTTCTATACTCTACAGTATCTTTACTCTATGTTTTATAGTTTATACATAGGAAAAAAACTTGTTTTTGACGTTGGCTATATCGGCTTCCCCTGTAACTAAATTATCCCCATTATTTAATGGCCCCACATTTCCTGTCCGCATCTATCAGCTATCCGTACTTCAGTACTCATTTTAGATAGCTTAATTGGTTTCTTACAATCCTTGTTAGTTTTTTTTATTTCTGAAAGGCCTGTTCCTTTCCTTCTGACCTTAAATGCTGTTCTCTTTCTTTCCATTTCCATTTTTTTCATCTAAGCCACATGGGTGTGGAGTTGTTTGTTTTACATTTATTTCTCAAGGGTATATACATTTATATGGGAAATGGTTTAAAATGCCTTTAAAGTCTTGATATGCTGAAGAGCTATTTCTGATATTGAAATTATTGACATCTACAGAAGATTCTTTGTGCTCTCCAATCAACCAAAATGATCAAAACTCTAATCAGGAAAACAAATTGGCCTGTGTATGGCAAAATTGAGTTTTGGAAATTTCTCAAACTAGCACATGTTGATATTGTTTGGGCTGTCAGAAGTTCTATGATCCTGTAATTCCATACAATATACCCAATGAGTTGCACTTGCTGTAAAAATGTCAACAGAGCTTCTGTGCAAAGATGGTGATAGAGATGGATTAGATATCCCTAACATAAAATAGGGATCCAACACCTTCATGGAACCTGGGCAATGGAGCCTTGACCTTCTAGATTGAGTAGGAAAAAAAGTACTAGGGATGAAATATTGGGTTACATGTAAATAATTAGATACTGTTCTCCTATCAAGCTAAAATACCTGTTCATCGTTATGGAACCTTCACAGTTTGGAACACATCATTTTGGTGTCCAGAGGCCACCCCAGCTAAAGTTACATTTCTCTGGTGCTGGATGGTCAATCCTGTGACTTTGCCTTGTGTATACTTAGGTCCTAGTAACTCATTCATTGTTGCCATTTGATAGATATTGTGAATGTGGGAGGCACATACTAGGATAAACAAACAGGAAGGACAATTCTACTCACCTCCCCTCTGCTCCACAGCTGAATAGTACACCACTGGGATCTTCTTAGATATGCAGCTAATTTACCTAAACTAAACTTAGCTGCTCCGGTCGTCTCCAGCTCCCTCGACCCATCAGCAATGAGGCCAATGAGAAGACACGTTCTGAAAGGAAAGCATCTTCCTAATGGCCAAACCACAAATGCCGGAGAGGCACTGGAGCCGAGAAGAAATATTTAGGCAAGTTCTGCAGTTCTTTAGACTTATTTTGTCATACAAAAGTACTGTTAAATTTCAAATATAATTTTCCTGGATATAACATAGGAAAGTATATCACATAATACAAAATAAAAGTAATACAAAAACATTTCTAAGATAGGATAAAACAAGAAATAAAATGTATTCTTAAATACCCTTCAAAAGTTTAACAATCTAATTGCAAACTACTCCCTAACTTGGTTTTGCCTTTATGCTTGTAAAACTCTTTCCTGAGAGCAGAGGAGTAAATAATGTGGGTGAAAGGGATTCCCAATAATACAATGGATCTTCCTAACTCATGAGTCAAACAACTGTTGAATAGTTGGTAATGGCTGCTAATGGTTTTCTCAGCAGTACAGATTATATGTTGTATTGCTTTCCGATTCGATACCAGACAGAATGAGCGTAGAGGGCTGTTGTGATTTCTTGGTTAAAGACTTGAAGTGAGATCATTGGCCAGAAAAACCTCTAAAAACTTACATCACTTAACAGCTGCACTACACACCCTTCAATATACATCAGGTTATGAGAACCTCCATACTTTCGATCCAATCGTTTGTCTTCTTAATATTTGAATAAACTACCATCATCAGCATGGTGGATGATCGGGGTAGACAGAAAATTTTCTTTGGGTGGTATCAGCTTCCTTTACTGAAAGGGACTGTCCACCGCCGCGGCCAATCACTGACTGCCATTCCCGGAGCAGTCTCTACTGCGGCTGCTCGGGAAAACAAAAAGAACACAGCAGCTGCAGTAGTATAAAATCTCTTGCTGGAAGCAGATTTAATGATTGGAAACAAAACGAAGTCCAGCTTTTGGGGGGTTTTGCACAACATACTCATTTTTGCCCAGAGGGGTGGACAGTCCTTTGAAGTAGAGGGAGCCTAATAAACTGGATCCCAAATCTCCTCTGTACCGGACAACAACCTGGCTCCCCGTTAAACAGCACATTGTATACAAAATCCTTCTCCTAACATTTAAATCCCTTCGCTCTGCTGCTCCTCCTTATATTTCCTTTCTAGTCTCCCCATATGTTTCTGCCCATACCCTCCGCTCATTGCAGAACATGCTCCTGTACAGACCCTCCACTCATACTGCTTCCTCTCGCCTTAAAGGGCTTGTCCACCCTTCTAATAAACTTTTGATATAATATACTGCTCCTTCCCCCAGCCCCAACCGCATTCCTATTACTCACAGAAAGTGCCCCCGATCATTACTTACCATGCCTCTATCTTTCGCCGCACTGCCCCGGCCCTCTGCTTGCACGGAAATGCAAGCAGGGGGTGGGACCGGCAGCTGCCTTCTGATACTGTGTTATCCAATACCAGCTCTGTAAACAGAACCAGCCAAGACAACAGTAATACAGGTGACTTCACATTTTATTTACAAGGAAAAGTGCTTATCATAACTAACATTAGTGGTAAGTCTACATCCATGAACATTAACTAAATGGATGTGACTAGTTTCTGTGGTTAAAAGAAAACTGTACAAAAAAAAAGAACCTTTTAGTATAATAATAATAATTTCCATTGCATGCAACACTGTTACTTCTTTAATAAACCAATAACAGTGCAAACAAAGAGTACTGTTATCAATAGAAAATGTACAGTAACATATAATGTAATGAGGTTCCTGCTCAAACTAGCTGGCAGGAATGGAGAATATGTAGATTATTAACTACCCTGGCTGATGTAGAAGCCAGTGTTATTATCTTAAAATTATTGCCCCCTTCCCATTCTAAACCATCTCTACGATGTCGCCATTTTTGTGTCTGGAAAGATGACAATTCTCCTACGGCCAAATGGAATGGGCCTTATCCTGTCCCTGAAGACCTTTACTTATATATGTACTCAAAATAAAATGTCTTTAAATATTTCTTAATATATAATAATATCATTAATGTAGTTAGGAGTCACTTTTGGAATGAAAGGCTTTTCATAGACTGGGGTTGATCAGGAGAATTTCTAGTGTATTACAAAGCCAGGATAGTTCTGCAGATGAAGGGTTTCTCTCTTGAAATTAATTTTTTTGTAAAAATGCCATTGTGTCCATGTGAAAGGTTTCACTCCACTATAAGCCTTCTGGCATGAATAAATAATATCCTTCCTTTGGCTGTATGATCAAAATACATAGCTCCCCCCACACTTGCAGTGGTTTTATTTAGCTGCTGGTTGGTTACAGTCATATGCAGATACCACTTGAATTTTTAGTAGAGTATACAATTTACTTTCCTCTGTATTCTTTATGTACCTATTGTATGTATTATCTGGTGTTTATGAAGACTGTGCTTATGCACAAAACCTTCTCCACATTCTGTACATTTAAAAGGTTTCACCCCAATATGAATATTATAGTGTACCAGGAGATTTCCCTTTTGTAAGAATTTTTTCCCACACTCGCTGCATGTAAAGGGTTTATCTCCTGTGTGGATTTTTTTGTGTCTGTAAAGGTTGGTTGAGTGAGAGAAATTTTTTCCACATTCCATACACGTAAATGGTTTTGCTCCAGTGTGCACCTTGTGATGACTGAGAAGATATGACCTTTGTCGAAAACTTTTTCCACATTCTGTACATGTAAATATATTCTCAACGTTGTGAATTTTTCGATGTCTGTGAAGCCAGCGTTTCTCTGAGAAACATTTTCCACAGTCTGTACACGTGTAAGGCATTTCTTCCATCGGCCTTTTCTGGTGTATGCAAACATTGCCCTGCTCAGAAAAGCTTTTCGGACATTCTGTACATGGTTTCTCTATCAAGTGTACTTTCTGGTGAAAATTAAGTTGGGATTTTTGACCAAAGCATTTTCCACATTTTTCACATTTAAATGGTTTTTCACCAGTGTGGATTTTCTGGTGAGTATGAAGATGAAACTTCTGAGAGAAACATTTCCCACATTCTGTACAAGTGAAAGGTTTTTCACCAGTGTGAATTTTTAAGTGTGCTTGGAGGTGGCTGTTGAGAGAGAAGCTTTTTCCACATATTGTACATTTGAAAAGTTTTTCCCCTGTGTGAATTCTGTTGTGTTTCTGAAGACAGCTTCTCACAGAAAAACTCTTCCCACAGACTGTACAAGTGAAAGGCTTCACACCTGTATGAATTTTCTGGTGGGCCCGAAGGCTGCTCCTTTGAGTGAAACTTTTTCCACATTCTGTACAGGTGAATGGTTTCTCACCTGTATGAATTTTTTGGTGGATTCGTAGATGGCTCTTTTGAGTGAAACATTTCCCACATTCTTTACACATTATATATTTCTCTCCCCTATGAGCTGCCTGGTGACAGTGAAGTTGGCTCTTGTAAGAAAATCTTTTTCCGCAGTCTGTACACATGAATGGTTTTTCTCCTGTGTGAGTTTTCTGGTGAACATGAAGTTGGCTTTTGTAAGAAAATCTTCTCCCACATTCTGTGCACATAAAAGGTTGCAATCCTGCATGAATTTTCAGATGACTGCTAAGACTGTTTTTTGCAGAGAAGCCTTTTCCACATTCTGGACATTTAAAAGGTTTTTCACCTGTATGTACTTTATTGTGTATGCGAAAATCTTTCCTTGTCAAGAATTCTTCCCCACAGTCTTTACATACAATTGTTTTCTTACCTGTGTGAGCTTTAATGTGTTTCTTAAGGTGGCTGTTAAGAGAGTAACTTTTCCCACATTCTATACATACAAATGGTTTCTCTCCAGTATGAATTCTATGGTGTGCCTTGAGTTGGCTTTTCAGAGAAAAACCTTTCCCACATTCTGAACATGGGAAAGGTTTCTCACCAGTGTGAATTTTCTGATGGGTGTACAGGCTGCCCTTCTGAGTAAAACTTTTTCCACACTCTGTACACATAAAGGGTTTCTCTCCTGTGTGAGTTGTCAGATGACGATGAAGATGGCTCTTGTAGGCAAAACCCTTCTTGCATTGTGTACATGTGAATGGTTTCTCCCCTTTGTTTTCTTTCTGGTCTCTTTCAAGGTCGCTCCCTAGAGAGGATTCTATAAAACTTAAAGGTTCATCCATGGTGATTTTCTGTATAAGTGAAATATATTTGCACTCTGTTCATCCTCTTTTCAAATAAAGTTCCATTTCACAGTACAAAACAGATGTGAATGGTATCATGTAATCCTCTAAGTGCTCTTCATTATGTGGGCTGGATTCTCACGTGGCTTAGCTTGGTCTATATGAGCCTAACAAACTGTGAAGTAGTACCAAATAATGGTAGTTTTTATGGAGTTGTTCTCTGGCCGATGTTACACGTGAACTCTTGCTACACACATCCAGGACGTTTCACAGCCTCGGTGCTGTGTCAATATTATCTGAGAGAAAGAAAACCAACACAGAGATTTATAACTGACCCTTAACATTTTTCTATACGCTTGAAATAAAAATAAACTGAATGTTATATAAAATACGGCCATTTACAGATGAATGAACCTCATTCAGCATTTTGAATAAACCAAGATGCAGTAATCACCTTGTGAGATTTAATGGATAGCACTCAGTTAAGGAGCGTTGCCTCACTTCAGCACACGCTAAGTTTTGCATTACAAAGTAAAATAAACATATTTGTTTTATTTTATAGGGTGCCAAGTGGCTTTAAAGGAGAAGTATAGTGCTTATAAAACAGTTAAAATGAAAAGTACCTGGGGCAGGGAGGTAGGATTGGTGCTTTCTACTTCCCAATATAATTTATATGAGGAACAGTAGCACAGAGTCCTCCAGGAGGACAAGGAAGAAACAGGGACACATTGACAGCTCCTACTCTTCACTTTTCTGAATTTTGAACAGACACTGCAGGAGAACCATAAGGAGCAGAAGTGCAAGGTAAGGCTTTTGGAACACTACACAGTGGGGACAGCAGTGGGTTAAATTCTAGTTTTAAGGTGGACATGCCCTTTAATTAAATAGAGGTTCACATTTACAGCTCTTGGAGGGAAGGGTAAAGAACAGTTTCTACTGTACCTACTATTCTGTAATAGCCAGAAACCTTTAAAGGATAAGTAAGCTGTAAAATAAAGTTAAGTTTAGTTGGAACCTGCAGCTTTAAAAAAAAACTGTTGGCATTTTCCCCTATGCCCCTCCAGAGCCTACCTTTGCAGCTTCAAAGTTGTTAACATCTTGAATCTGGATAGTTGGACGTGTAGCTCCGACCCTCCAAGATTTGCTGCTTCCTATGGCGCGACGAGATGACATCAGACGGACACACATCCGTGAACACACTGATGCGTGCACGCCCGGAACAAACATTCCCTTTTGAGACTAATGCAGCAGTAGGAAGCAGCAAATCTCGGAGGGGCAGAGCTACACATCCAACTATCCAGATTCAAGATGTCAGGAGACCCCACGATCGGCCTTGATTTACCGGCACGTCTCATCGGGGCGAACGGGTGACAGACATTGGTCGTTGGCGACAACAAAACCTCAGCCGATTTTTAGGCCCGACCATCAATATTCGGAAATATCGTCTGGTTTGACCAAAAAATCTGCTTGTGTGTACCCAGCCTAAGGGGGATTCTGGGACCTGTAAACCCCCCTAAATCGCCCATGTAGAGCGTCGCCGATCACAAAACTTAGATTTTATCTTTTTGTGTAAATATACAAAGGGTCCATCTCTGTATAAAAGCCACAATTTAGATGAAATCGCAATTGGGCTGATAAATCTGCATTGCGGGGGAAAATCCATTCACTGCGACTCTCTCCCCCCCATAGTGTGTAACAGACATTGATCCTCTATTGTCCCACCCAGCTCCCTCCTCTCTGCCCTTAGTCAGTCTGGTAGGCAGGAACTTACTTTGTAAATCGATCTCCTTTCCAAGGTTAGACAGTTCCAGGGCATCTTGAATCAATTGGACACAAATTCCCCTTCCATGGCTCAGCTCTCGCTTTCTTTAAGGAAGCACAAAAGGAGAAGCAGATTTCTCTTTTTCCTGCCAGTGGGTTTGGTCTGAGGGATCTTGTGACGTGGAGAAATGGTAAGAGCCAAACCTCGCAGTCTTACAGTTTAACCCTCGCCAGCCTGGTCCTAGGCTGCAATGGCATCACCAGGATTGAGGGTTTGGTCAACCATGGAGAGTCAGGGCTGCTGAGGGAGGGAAAACACAATTTAAAACTGGTTAAAAGGAAATGTAAACAGGCCCATTCATTATCAATGTGGGTGCCTAGGGAGCAGCTGGCTGGGAAATGTCTTTGCTTTATGGCTGTGGTTACAGATATGACAAAAAGCAATTCACCTCCCCCCCTGGTGTGGACAAAGCTCCTGCCATGAATAGAAATGGCCGCAACACCTAAGAAAGGGGCGGAACCCTTATAACTATTGTCATACATTAAAATGAAATGTATTATTATATCTTTATCGCTCAGTCACAAGTTAATCACAATACATCATTCATAGAGATATTATAACAGGACGATCAGTAATTATATCTATAAACAATACCTGAGGGGCCTGAGTCCTTTTAACCCCGGCCTTGGTCCGCATAGCCACGTTGAGAAAACCCCCTGACCAAACCCATCAGACAAAGACAGGTCTGCTGGGACTAACCCTCAAGACGGGGATATTGAACAAGGGTAACTATCAGGGGAGCAGGGGGAACAATTGTACGACCGCGTTCATTAAAGGCGCGGTATCGCTCTTTGGCTTTGTGTATACGGTCCGTGGGGCTTTATAAAAATAAATAGCAATACCTTTAATGGGCACTGTGTTTTTACAGCCTCGGTAGTACATTTACCAATACCGTGCGGTATTTCACATGGTATACACCTCAGCGGTCACGGGTACAATAGCTCTGAACTTTTTTCGATACTGCAGGTTTATAAATAGAGCCCATAAACAGTGGCGTAACTACCGCCACCCCGGAGACCACGCGGGGGGGGGCGTAGTAGGGCCGCCACAAGCCCAAGATCCATTCCATGGTAAGCTGTTTTAAACAGCTGATCGCGCGTATGAATGAATGAAACATACGTGCGATCAGCTGTTTAAAAGACTTCCGGTTCTTTGCGGAAGTTCAGGTCCGGTCTTTTAAACAGCTGATTGCACGTATGTTTCATTCATCAAACAGCTTACTGCCAAAGGGATCTTGATTAGGGGAAAGGGGTCTGGGGCCAAGGCCTCCATTCTTGTAGCGGGACCCTGCTGGTACACCCCTGCCCATAAACCTAATCAGACACTTGTCCACACCTACGCTAACTCCTGACATCCAATCACGTGTCTCTGACTGCCTCCATGCCATCTCCTCCTGGATGTCTCAATGCTACCTCAATTTAAATCTTTCTAAAACTGAACTGATCATTTTCCCACCTAAACCTGGTCCTGTCCCATATTTCTCCATCTCTGTTGATAAAACCCCTATTTCCCCTATCCAATCTGCACGCTGCCTAGGGGTAATTATTGACTCCTCTCTCTCCTTTTCTAACCACATTAACTATTGTTGTGAAAACTTGTCGCTTTTTCCTTCGCAATATAGCCAAAATCTGCAGGTTCCATTCTCTCCCAACCACCGCTGTGCTTATGCATGCTCTCATCCTATCGCACCTGGACTATTGCAATCTACTTACTCATCTTCCTGCTTCACACCTCTCTCCCCTTCAGTCCATACTTTATTCTGCCATGCGTATTGTTTCGCTCTTTAATAAACTGGATCCCAAATCTCCTCTGTATCGGACAACAACCTGGCTCCCTGTTAAACAGCTCATTGTATACAAAATCCTTCTCCTAACATTTAAATCCCTTCGCTCTGCTGCTCCTCCTTATATTTCCTTTCTAGTCTCCCCATATGTTTCTGCCCATACCCTCCGCTCATCGCAGAACATGCTCCTGTACAGACCCTCCACTCATACTGCTTCCTCTCGCCTTAAAGGGCTTGTCCACCCTTCTAATAAACTTTTGATATAATATACTGCTCCTTCCCCCAGCCCCAACCGCATTCCTATTATTCACAGAAAGTGCCCCGATCATTACTTACCATGCCTCTATCTTTCGCCGCACTGCCCCGGCCCTCTGCTTGCACGGAAATGCAAGCAGGGGGTGGGACCGGCAGCTGCGTCCGTGATTGGCTGAGAGTCAGTCAATCACGGACGCGGCTGCCTGGAGTTCAGTCCGGCGAAGGAGAGAGGGAAGGTAAGTAAAGATCGGGGCACTTTCTGTGAATAATAGTAATGCGGTTGGGGCTGGGGGAGGGGAGACAGGAGGCAGAGACCTATATGGACTCTGCTATCCTCCTGCTGGCCAGTTTTGGGGACTTTGGGGGGGATTACTGGAGAACCATTTGGAGCTTGGATGTAAGGTAAGGATTTTTACACACTACATAGTGGGGCCAGTGGTGGGTTAAATTATAGTTTGGGGGGTGGACATGCCCTTTAAACCTTTCTCTCTTGTGGCTCCCATCCTCTAGAATTCTATTCCCCTCTCTTTATTAGAGATGAGAATCCGGGTTCGACAGTACCTGGTATCGAAAATAGCTCCGTACATTCGAAAATCTTAGAAAGTTTGTTCCATTTTTCGGATCTTCGAGATTTTCTCGAGATCCGGGAATCCGAAAACGGAACAAAACTATGTAGTTTCGGCCATCTCTACTCTTTATGTCAAAAAACCTCAATTAGCAGGTTTAAAGCTAACCTCACATCCTACCTATCTGGTAACCAGCACAGTATATGGTATCTATATATCTATATATGATAAATCTACCCTTACATCCTACCTATCCGGTAACCAGCACAGTATATGGTATCTATATATCTATATATGATAAATCTACCCTTACATCCTACCTATCTGGTAACCAGCACAGTATATGATTGTTTTATTTGCACTGCATACGTCTCACTCCAGAACTTATACCCATTCCATTATACCTGTGTGTTACCCACCTAACTAAATTGTAAGCTCTACGGAGCAGGGACCTCCTGTCCCCTGGTGGCAAAGCTCTAGCACTTCTATTTATATAACCTACCCCTGCAGTGGATTTCTATGGGAGGAACTGTAAGATTATAGCCTTATAATCTTACAGTTCCAGGAGGAGAAGGAAACCAGAAGCCACAAAGGGGTAGGTTGTAATAAATAATGCACCCCCAACTGTAAATTAAAGGGATATTAGAAGTCACCTTGGAGTTCCGTGCCCTGTATATAAGGTACTCGGCCTGCGGTCTCGTTCTTTTATATGGTCACGGAACTCCTCTGTGACTTCTAATATCCTTATAATTTACAGATGGGGTGCATTATCCACTATATAATTCTATATTATCCCCCTTTTATGACTTTATTGTATTTTATTACTGTACAGAGGTGCGTCCCCAAGTGATGCTTTATAAAAAAAAACTATACATACATACATACACCAGACACACATCAGTATATCACGGTGTGCCTTGAGAAACTACAACTCACAGAATTCCTTAACTACATAGGTAAGTCAGGGAATGTTGGGAATTGTAGTTTTCAAACATCTGGAGTCACACCATTTGAGAATCCCTGCTGAGTCTTAAAGAAATACTAACCAGCCTTTCAGCAGTGCTTTTACTTGTGTTCAGTTTTATTGAGAAAGCTTCTGATCTACTGTAAAGAAAGATCGATTGGATGCAGCACAGAGAGGAACAAGATGGAAAAAATCTACTGCTCCTACTGCATAATTTTTTCACCCAGCTGACCGTTTGTCTGTAAGGTTATAGATAAAATGGTTGTAGCCATATTAGTCCAGTAGCATATACTGTAGGATAAGGCGATACCTTTTTATTATGGACTAACAGTTCATTTTTACAGACAAGCTTTCGAGAGATACACTTCTGACCTGACCTGTTAGTCCATAATAAAAGGTATCACCTTATCCTACAGTACTCATCTCTTAGTCTGTAAGGTTACCACTTCTCCCAGTCTGTCCCAGGTCTGCCTGCTTTGTCATGAACCAGGACAGACTAGGACGGGGCTAGAGGCAGAGCCACATAGGGTTAGGTTGAGGGCAATATAAAGACTCTGGACACCTCTTAGGCTGGGTACACACAATACAATATTTTTAGCCAACCAATAGTGCTGTGTATCAGTCAGTCGGAGGGAAATATCACATGGTGTGGGTGGGGACGGCCACTAACAGGCCTGTTGGTAAATTACGGCTGATCATGCGTTTCCCTATGGGACCAAGTGATTGGTAGCGAGATCTGACAGTGGTAGCCTGTTGGTGAATTGCAAACGATCATGCGGTTCCCTATGGAACTGCATCATTGGTCGCGCAAACTGACGGACGCAGCCACTATTGCCGCAACCGACAGTGATTAGTCTCGGCCGAGTGCTCGCTAGTAGGAACGCTCAAGCAGGACAAAATAATCAAAAAAATCAACTGGCCTGATAGAAAAAATTGTCGTCTGATGGTCCAAACACGATGTGAGGTTCGTATGAAATCCGAATATCCCAATATCGTATGGCCACATTAATTGCAGCTAAGGCCACCATAAGTCTTGGTTCCTGTTTTTAGTAAATATCCGACAGCAATGTCTCAGGGACTGCCCTGTTACCTTATTGCAACTGTCTAGGCCAAGAAACTTTCATGTTTTATTCCACCTTTCTCTATATTATCTCTAAATGAAATAGGAATTGGGAATTTAACAGCTTTTGGGCTATATTTATAAAGTTGTTAAAATGATCATTAATTTACGATCTATATCATAATTCTACAGCAAATGTCCGATAGTGATCGTAAACTTATGGCTGTTGTCTTAACCATTACAAATATGGCCTTTTCTGTCTCTAACTACTCCAGTGATGAGTTAAAGTAAAGGTGCCCCCCCATGTAAAGTTTTCATGCTTGATTTTGAAAGGTATGTCCAATCCTAAATACAAACAGGGAGATTCAATAAAAGTTCTTATCATTAAAAATGGTGCTAATTTTGCCCCAGCCATTCAGAATTTATCTTTCAAATGTTAAATAATATCTGATTGGTTGGGGCAAAATTAGCACCATTTTAAACGATAAAAACCTTTATTGAATCTCCCTGAAAGTTTCCCTATAGACTCACCCTCCAGACACCTTAAACACTGTTATTTCACTGCTTTAAGTTGTGACAGAAACCTAATTTAGATTGCACGGTGGCTCAGTGGTTAGCATTGATGCCTTGCAGCACTGAATTCCTGAGTTCGATTCCACCCTTGGACACATCTGCAAGGAGTTTGTATGTTCCCCCCATGCTTGCGTGGGTTTCCTCCGGGCACTCCGGTTTCCCCCACAATCATAAAGACATACTGATAGGTTGTATGTGTCAAATAAATGTGCTTAGATTGTAAGCTCTTCAGGGCAGGGTCTGATGTGAATGTATACATGCAATTGTAAAGCGCTATGGAAGATGTTAGCGCAATATAAATCCACAATAATAATAATAATAATTGCCACCTGCTGAACACAAGTCTTTTTTTCTTTTGGTCTCTGATGATTTTATCTATTGGATCATTTTTGTTGAATTCAGATGTAAACCTGAACGGGTTTAACGGGAAAACAATGAAAAAATAAAAGTTTGCAATAATTTATTAAACAGGAAATACCAGATTTGCAGATTCCTTCTGTAGAAAATAAATACATCCTTGGCTTATACTGGATACCTGGTATTTATTCCTTGTAAATGTCTCATAGACCATGAATGGGAGGAAGCGCTTACCCCATGCAGAATCCTAAAGGTCCGTACACACGTACGATGTGTAGACAGAGCCACACATCGGTTGGGGGTCGTTCGTCTGAACGCATAACCTTCGATTCCCAGCCGAAATGCACATTCGTTGCACAAATGCATCGTGGTCAGTCCACACGTGTACAAACCTTTAGGCTGGGTACAGATTGATAGTGAGTGGTTGGCCGGAATAAACCACTGTCAGTTGTGGCTAATGTCGTTGGTGATTTTCTGTCCGAACGCTCGATCCAGCAAATTTACCTCTGATTTTTTGGGCCGACCGACCCATACATGAAAATATTGGTCGATTGGGCGTAAAAACTCTGCTTGTGTGTACCCAGCCTTACAGTTATGTGATGTGTAAAAATGAACCCTGCTATATCCTTATCAATGTCTCCTGCTGTCATAACCATCTACTTACTAATATCCAAGACTTATGGGCTAGGCCACACTGCAGCGTTTTTAAGTGCAATCCGATTGTGATCCGATCGTGCTTTTAAAATCACACTAACGAGGCCCAGTTGATGTGCGTTGTGATTCATAAATCGCAGCACATGCATTCCGCATTTTTGTGCACAATCGCATGCGCTCCAAATGCCAATAAGTGGGTGATCATAATCGCGAGCGCACGTGAATGCGGTATAGTGTGGCCTCAGCCTAAACCTTTCCATTAAAATTTAAATCATTACCACACACTGCACACAAGACCCTTTACTTACTGCTAGTGATTTTGGAAAGTGGCTTATACTTTGATCTGTACTGATCATTCCTGCCACTATCTACCAGTGTAAATTAGTGTGTGGGATGTAATTTTCCACTTCAGTTCACCTTTAACAACTGGCCCATGCCTGTAATAAAGTAACACGGTAGTAATGTAATGGGTCCTGCAACAATACACAGCAGACATGGGTCTGACCATAAGATATCCTGAGATGATTAACCCAATCATAATAACACATCATATAATGCTGCCATTTAAATAAAGGAGTTTAACCACAATGTCAATAAATCTCCTACTCTGATTGGACGGTTACATCTCCCTCTACTCCATGGACTGCATCATGTGACATTTACTAAATGATTTCCACTGATTAACACTATGCGTCTGTGATGTACGAATTAGAATGTTCACTAGGAGGACAAATATTTATCATCTTGGCTAATAAGATCAGCCATACTTTCATACAATCATTTTTCATATTGGCAACAGTGCTAACAATCTTTAAAAACGGTTGAAAGTGAAACCACCGACTGCTAAAGATCCATCTTTTTGGGGGGGGGGGGGGAATATCTCTTTATCTATTGCCATGTAATAAATGGGGTGATTGTTGTGCGATATGTGCGTCTCATTGCTTCCTACTAGAGTGTGTGTGTGAATGAGTTACAACACCACAGACTGAAGGGAATTCATTCAATTTCCAATTTGCCTCCTGCACAACCCAAATAACTGCTTCCTCGTCCATTACCAAATCTGCTGTTCCCCTCTGCAGGCTGTAGATACTGCCTGGAAATATCACCACTGAGGGCTTGGCCACACTGCTGCGATTTTTCTGCGTTTGCGCTTTTTCAAATCATTGGAATTGCTGCAACACACCGAAAACGCACATGTGCGATTGCTTGGCTGTGCCCTTAGGGCTTGGCCACACTGATGCACTTTTAAAAGCACACACTAGTGTGGCCCAATTTATGTGGCTACACTAGTGCGCTGCGCATGCAATCTGCATTTTTTGCACAACCGCATGTGCTCCGACTGCGAAACATTGAGTGATCGCCATCGTGCGCACATGGCATGGCACACTCCGTTTGCCCGGGAGAGCGTTGCAGTTTGGCAGTGGTCATTTAAGGGTTAATCTCACCTGTTGAGCGAGCATAGCAGATAAAAGGAAGTCCGGTAGCCCCTCCTGTTGTCTTTTTTCTTTCCTGTCTGACGAGTGGAGGAATTCAACAAGACAACATCATCCACGCGACCTCTGTCTCCTGTTCCTAAGCCCGTGTGCGATGTGCAGGGGCGGCTAGGAAGCCAACAGGCGCATTAGCGCCGCGTAAATGTGAAGTCATAAGAGGCGACCTGGAAATGCAGCGGAAACCCACGAATTGCAAATCTTGGCCACACGCTCTGTCCAGTAAGCGTGGAAAGCTTAGATTGATGGAATTTCTCCTCTCCTGAAGCAGCAGTGGGACTTCGCACCTTAAACAAACAATTCTCTGCCTTGCAGTAAGTAACTGATGGGCAATCACCAAACACTTCCAAAACCTCCTGAACAAAACTACTATTTCTTTTTCTATATTTCAGCAACCATAATGAGCTCCAGAGCAAATAGAAGCTCAGGATCCAGGAGGCGAGTGGATTATAAAATGAGAGAGAAAGAGAGTCCCAACTATACTCACAAATATCACTATTTACAGCTACTCCTCCAGGAGAGATGAGGATCACCAATATCACCACAAAAAGAAAAGGATTGAATGCCATATCTGTGATAATTCAGCTCTGCCAGATAAAAAATCATGTGCAGAATGCTCAGGGTTCAGATACAATCCCAATGTATCTCAGGATCAAAACCGGAATTCAGTCAAACAGATGGACTCTTGCTACTCTCTCCGAGTCAATGTTATCAAACTATGATTAACTCCTCTAATCTTATTGTGCAACAGGAATTACAACAGGTTCCTATAGAACCAGGGGAAGCAGTTGATTCAGAAACGGAGGCCAATCCAGAGGAAACAGAAAATGACCTGACTCATGAGACCTTGGCTCACGAGACCTTGGCTCACTTAATAACAAAAATGAAGACACTGTGCATTTCAGAACCTGAACAAGCGTTCTTCAGATAGAAGAACCATGGTGGTCCAGGAGGCCATGGTTTGCCTGGGCTCTCCAGATGTCAGTATGTACTCCCTTTAAACTCCCACGGAGGAAAGATTTACTCCAACAGGGACCGATCCCTCAACCTCAGTTGGAAACCCTGAAACTAGCGGCTTGGCTATTGAGCCCAACACTTTGAGGAAGAGAGGCTTATCAGAAAGCATAGACACCCTTCTTTCTTCCCATAAACCATCATCATCCGCAAGCTATTACAAGGTTTGGGAAATATTTTGTAAAAGGTGCCAGGACAAAAACATTTCTCCCACTTCCAACAAAGTTGAAATCCTTATCGATTTCTTTCAAGATGGTCTTCAGAAAGATTTAAGCCTCCCAACCCTAAAAACTCAAGTAACAGCTATATCAGCCCTGACCAACATTAGATTGTTGGCTTTTGAATCCTCTAATAATACGATTTCCAGGGGGTGAAACATCTAAATCACAAATTAGACAAAGTTCCACAATGGGATCTTCCATTAGTCCTTCAAATCTTACAAGAAACTCCTTTTGAACCAACTTCAATGAAAGAAATTACATACAAAACCATATTTCTGGTAGCAATAACGTCAGCAAGAAGAGTTGCAGAGATTAGTTCTCTCAAAAAAAACGAACCTTTTCTAGAATTCTATCCAGACAAAGTAAATTTAAGGCTGGATACTTCTTTTTTACCAAAAGTAGTTTCTTCTTACCATATAAACCAAGATATTATCATTCCAACGTTTGATCAACAACCAGATGTTCAAAATCCAATTCCACACACATTAGATGTGGGCAGATCTCTCAGAAATTACTTTAGAGTCGGTTTTCCAAAAAACCTTTTTTTCTCTCTCTCTTTATCCTTTTATCAGGCCACAAGAAAGGATGCCAAGCATGACCTATGTCCACTTTTATTAAGTATTATAAAGTGGACACATCCTCAGCCCCTGAAGCAGGATTTGGCAGAAAGATCCTCCTTGCAGCATCTTCTAATTAATAAATTCACACTTTCTTGCAAAATGATCGTGTTCCTCCATTCAACTATAAGCTTTTGTAAATCCCTTAAGTGACCACTGCCATGCAAGGACCTGGGAAAACTGAAAATCCAATCATACTCACCTTCAGACATCCACTCAAAAAGACAACAAGAGGGAACATGTGACTTTGGTTAGGAGGTGTGGCCAGACGCCTCCTAACACAGTTATATTATCCAGTTCTTTAGGGGGGTTAGAATTTCTTTACTGCCTTTTACCGGAGTGATATGTTACAGTTTATTGGTGTTTTGGGTGAGGATCTTTTCAGATTATGGAGTCTATAAATGTAGGTTAGTTCTCATTTCTAAATCGCGCTGCGTGTTTTTAATAGGGGTCCATTGATTTTGGGGATTAGGGCTGTCACCTCTTCCCTTTTAAAGATAACACCATTAAAACCAGCCTGCTGAAAGGCAGGTCAGATTTTCTATTAGGTGCATGACGCAGGCTGCACCGTTCCAGTGTAGCCAAACAGCATGCACCTCACTGGCTCTAAACATGTGAAATCTACATGCTGCATGGAAGAGCAGCCATTGATCCTAAAATTAAAACTGCAAAAAAGTAAATAAAATAGCATGAGTATACAGTCAGACAGGCTTATCAATATGAAAACTGTGCTTGGTCCACATTCATCTGAAATCTGTCCCGTACTACCTGGTAATTATTTCCCAGTACCTGCAGCTGCCTGTGGACGTATTCATCATAGAAATTGGGAAAACAAACAGACATTTGTCTCACAAAAAACAGACACACCGATAGTGCTTCCTGCCTAATACAACTGGCTGTGGAATCCTTGGTCTCAAAGTATTGGTATAATGTTAGAAAAAAACTAATTCTTTGAAATCCCCACAAATCCACTATTCAAGCATTTTATTATCAAATGTAAACTCATATAAATTAATCTAGACTAATGTTCTTCTCTACATACATACGAATGAAATGTTCTTACAGAATTCAACTGTGGTCCCCAAAGGCTGCTGCATTCAAAACAAACTCTGGATTAAAGAAAATGTACAGACTAGCAGAAGGTATGAAGCTAAAAATGTTAACCTTTCCTGCTTACAGTAACCTGAGTGACACCACCAGAACCCCCTGCAGTGCAAGTTTTTGCTCTAAATTCCAGACCTACTGCTAAATAGAAAATAAATTCCGCTTGATTGATGGTATAAAGCACAATCTAATTATTAGAACATTGAGGGGATGGCCACTGAGGACATACACTGTGCTATAAATCATCAGAGGCTACAGAGAAACATTAAACTTTAACTGCCATAACTCCTGACAAGCTGCATTCAGAGAAGTGATACAAGGGTCTTTTTAAAGGCAGCAACCTTATATAAGGATAACCTGTTTGGAGACCATAGATCTTCTTTAACAAAAAAAACATTTGACATCCATTAAATAAATTATGGCAACTCGACCGGTTTCACTGTCCATTCACCTGAATGCAGCAGTAGACTGTGGGGGACTGTGCCTGTGAGCATTTTCATAACTGGGGCCGGAGTAATTGTGAGTATAAGGTGGCGTATCATTGGGATGTGGCACCTGTGATGAGGGCTGTGGCATGTAATGTTGAGATTGCTGTGAATATGGCTGTGAAATATGGGGGTAAGGGTGATTGTACTGTGGTGGAGGATACGGCTGTTGAAGTGGGTATGTTTGCTGCGAATGTTGCGGACTTTCCTCTTTAGCTGCCCTTGCTACAGTCTGCATCATTTTCAATTTGATCTCTAGTTTCTGAGAACCAGAAAATCTCTTCAATGTCTTTAGCAGTGACAGCAGGAAGAGGCGATCTTCATCCTTCTCATCTTCGTACCACGGTTCCCTAAAAGTGCTTATGGGTTTTGGCAAGTCTGTTACATCATCCTCCTCCTCGTCCTGAATGTGCTTTCTCTTTCTGGGAAGTTTTCCAGGGACTGTACGGTGTAATTCACTTATACGGGGCCTCTGTAATGGATCTTCACGGTCTGGGGAGAGATGGTTTGTAGAGGGCGTGTCTCCTACTAGATGTACATCACTGTCCTCACTATCTGGAGACAGGGAATTTAGTGCTGGTGTGTCTCCCGTTCCTCCATCAGTGTTCTCACTCTCTGGTGAAAGCGTATTCAGTATTGGTTGTGAGATCACCGGCTGTCTGTAACCTTCCTCAATTTCTGGAGACATTGGCCCTGTGTCATCTATTGGCTCTTCAATCGGTTCATCATCGTTGTCTTCTTCCTGATTCCCCGATAACCTTTAATTAAAGGGGGAAAATTGGTTTATCAGAAAAATAAAATCTTTCCATTATTGTATCTGTTGTATTCAATTAGATCAACTGGACTTGAAATGTAGTTCTTGAAGACGTTTCGCTAGTCATCCGACTGGCTTTCTCAATTCAGAATGACTTGTACAAGAATCTGTGGCAATTATGTACCCTGGAAAATCCCAATTAGCATATCACAGCCAAATGATAATCTACACCTTACATCCTACTATCCGGTAACCAGCACAGTATATGGTATCTATATATCTTATAATGATAATCTAACTAACCCTTACATCCTACCTATCCGGTAACCAGCACAGTATATGGTATCTATATATCTAATATTGATAAATCTAATCCTTACATCCTACCTATCGGTAACCACCACAGTATATGGTATCTATAATCTATATATATAATCTACCCTTCATCATACCGACCTATCCGGTACCAGCACATATATATATCTATATATCTATATATGATATATCTACCTTTCATCCTACCTATCCGGTAACCAGAACCAGATATGTCTATATATTTATATAGATAATAACCTTACATCCTACCTATCTGGTACCAGCACAGTATATGATATCTATATATTTATATTGATAAATCTACCCTTACATCCTACCTATCCGGTAACCAGCACAGTATATGGTATCTATATATCTATATTAGTAAATCTCACCTTACATCCTCACCTATCCGGTAACCAGCACAGTATAGGTATCTATATATCTATATGTGATAAATCTACCCTTACATCCTACCTATCTGGTAACCAGCACAGTATTGAGATATATATATCAATATATGATATCTACCCTTACATCCTACCTATCCGGTACCACACAGTATGTCTATATATCTATATATGATAAATCACCCTTACATCCTACCTATCCGGTAACCAGCACAGTATATGATATCTATATATCTAAATATGATAAATCTACCCTTACATCCTACCTATCTGGTAACCAGCACAGTATATGGTATCTATATATCTATAGATGATAAATCTACCCCTTACATCCTACCTATCTGTAACCAGCACAGTATATATGTATCTATATATCTATATATTGATAAATCTACCCTTACATCCTACCTATCCGGTAACCAGCACAGTATATGATATCTATATATCTATATATGATAAATCTACCCTTACATCCTACCTATCCGGTAACCAGCACAGTAATCTGATATCTATTATCTATATATGAAATCTAACCCTTAATCCTACCTTATCCGTGACCACCCAGTATATGGTATCTATATCTAATATGATAAATCTACCCTTACATCCTACCTATCTGGTACCCAGACAGTATATGGTATCTATATATTATAATCTACCCTTACATCCTACCTATCCGGTAACCAGCACAGTATATGGTATCTATATATCTATATGTATAAATCTACCCTTACATCCTCCCTATCCGTAACCAGCCATTATATGGTATCTATATTTATATGTGATAAATCTACCCTTACATCCTACCTACCGGTACCAGCACAGTATATGGTCTCTATATATCTATATGTGATAAATCTACCCTTACCTCCTACCTATCCGGTGCCAGCACAGTATATGGTAATCTATATATCTATATTGATAAATCTACCCTTACATCCTACCTATCCGTAACCGCACAGTATATGTCTATCATATCTTATATGTTAAATCTCTAACCTTACATCCTACCTACCTTCCGGTCCAGCACAGTTATGTATCTATATATCTATTGTGATAAATCTACCTCTTACATCCTACCTATCCGGTACCCAGCACAGTATATGGTATCTATATATCATAATCTGTATAAATCTACCCTTACATCCTACCTATCCGGTAGCCAGCACAGTATATGGTATCTATATATCTATATTGATAAATCTAACCTTCAATCCTACCTATCCGGTAACCACACAGTATAGGGTATCTATATATCTATATGTGATAAATCTACCCTTACATCCTACCTATCCGTAACCAGCACAGTATATGGTATCTATATATCTATATGTGAAATCATACCCTTACATCCTACTACCGGTAACCACAACAGTATATGGTATCTCTATATCTATTGTGATAAATCTACCCTTACATCCTACCTATCCGGTAACCAGCACAGTAATATGTATCTATATTCTATATGTGATAAATCTAACCACTCCTTACATCCTACCTATCCGTAACCAGCACAGTATATGGTATCTAATATATCTATATGTGATAAATCTACCCTTACATCCTACCTATCTCGGTAACCAGCACAGTATATGTATCTATATATCTATATGTGATAAATCTACCTTACAATCCTACCTATCCGGTAACCACACAGTATAATGGTATCTAATATCTATATGTGATAAATCTCCCTACCATCCTACCTATCCGTAACCAGACACGTATATGGTATCTATTATCTATATATGTGATATAATCTATTACCTTACATCCTACCTATCCGTAACCACACAGTATATGGTATCTATATATCTATATTGATAAATCTACCCTTACATCCTAAATCCTACCTTCCGGTAACCACGCACAGTATATGGTATCATATATCTATATGATAATCTACCCTACATCCTACCTATCCGGTAACCAGCACAGTATATGGTATCTATATATCATATCTATATGTGATAACTCTACCCTTACATCCTACCTACCTACATCCGGTAACCAGCACAGTATATGGTATCTATAGATCTATATGTGATAAACTAATACCCTTACATCCTACCTATCCGGTAACCAGCACCGTATATGGTATCTATATATCTATATATGATAATCTACCCTTAACATCCTACCTATCCGGTAACCAGCACAGTATATGGTATCTATATTCTATATATGATAAATCTACCCTTACATCCTACCTATCCGGTAACCAGCACAGTATATGGTATCTATATCATATATGATAAATCTACCCTTACATCCTACCTATCCGGTAACCAGCACAGTTATAATGGTATCTATATATCTAATATGATAAATCTACCCTTACATCTACCTATCCGGAACCAGCACAGTATATGATATCTATATATCTATTATGAATCTACCCTTACATCCTACCTTCTGGTAACCAGCACATTATGAATATATCTATATATGATAAATCTACCCTTACTCCTACTACTGGTAAACCAGCACAGTATATGATATCTATTATCTATATGATAAATCTAACCCTTACATCCTACCTATCTGGTAACCGCACAGTATATGATACTATATATCTATATATGATAATTGCCTTACATCCTACCTATCGGTAACCAGCACAGTATATGTATCTTATATATCTATATATGATAAATCTACCCTTACATCCTACCTATCCGGTAACCAGCACAGTATATGTATCTATATATCTATATATGATAATCTAACCCTTACATCCTACCTACCTAATCCAGTACCAGCACAGTATAATGATATCTATATATCTATATATATGAAAATCTACCCTTCATCCTACCTATCCTAACCAGCACAGTATATGGTATCTATATATCTATTATGATAAATCTACCCTTACACCTACCTATCCGTAACCAGCACAGTATATGTATCTATATATGATAAATCTCCCTTACATCCTACCTATCCGGTAACCAGCACAGTATATGTATCTATATATCTATATGATACTACCCTTACATCCTACCTATCCGGTAACCAGCACAGTATATGGTATCTATATATCTATATATGATAAATCTACCCTTACATCCTACCTATCGGTAACCAGCACAGTATATTATATCTATATATCTATATATGATAATCTACCCTTACATCCTACCTATCGGTAACCAGCACAGTATATGATATCTATATATGATAAATCTACCCTTACATCCTACCTATCGTTAACCAGCACAGTATATGATATCTATATATGATAAATCTACCCTTACCATCCTACCTATCGGTAACCAGCACAGTATATGAGTATCTATATATCTATATATGAATAATCTTACCTTACATCCTACCTATCGGTAACCACACAGTATATGATATCTATATATTATATTGATAATCTAACCCTTACATCCTACCTATCCTCGGTAACCAGCACATATTGGTATCTATATCTATGATAAATCTCCTACATCCTACCTATTCCGGTAACCAGCACAGTATATGAATCTATATATCTATATATAGATAATCTACCCTTACATCCTACCTATCTGGTACCAGCACAGTATATGATCATCATATATCTATATATGATAAATCTGCCTTACATCCTACCTATCTGGTAACCAGCACAGTATATGATATCTATATATCTATATATGAATAATCTACCCTTACATCCTACCTATCCGTAACCAGCACAGTATATGGTATCTATATATGATAAATCTTCCTTACATCCTACCTATCGGTAACCAGCACAGTATATGATTCTTATTATCTATATATGATAAATCTTCCTTACATCCCCTACTTCTGGTAACCAGCAGTATATGGTATCTATTTATCTATATAGGATAAATCTACTACCCTTACATCCTACCATCCGGTAAACCAGCACAGTATATGGTATCTTTTATATATGATAACTCTACCCTTACATCCTACCTATCCGTAACCAGCACAGTATATGATATCTATGTATCTATATGGATAAATCTACCTTACATCCTACCTATCTGGTACCAGCACAGTATATGTATCTATATATCTATATAGATAAATCTGCCTTACATCCTACCTATCTGGTAACCAGCCAGTATATGATATCTATATATCTTATATGATAAATCTACCCTTACAAATGCCTACCCTATCCGGTAACCACAGCACAGTATATGGTAATCTATATATCTATATAGGATAAATCTACCTTACATCCTACCTATCGGTAACCAGCACAGTATATGATATCTATATATCTATATATGATAAATCCCTTACATCCTACTATCTGTAACCAGCACAGTATATGATATCTATATATATCTATAATATTCTATAATATCTAATGACCCTTACTCCTACCTATCCGGAACCAGCACAGTATCTGGTATCTATATATCTATATATGATAATCTCCCTTACATCCTACCTATCCGTAACCAGCACAGTATATGGTACTATATATCTATAAATGAAAAATCTACCCTTACAGCCTACCTATCCGGTAACCAGCACAGTATATGGTATCTATTATATCTATATATGATAAATCTACCTTACATCCTACCTATCGGTAACCAGCACAGTATATGTATCTATATATCTATATATGATAAATTATAACCCTTACATCCTACCATCCTGGTAACCAGCCAGTATATGATATCATATATCTATATATGATAAATCTACTCCCTACTCCTACCTATCCGGTAACCAGTCACAATATGGTATCTATATATCTATATATGATAAACTACCCTTACATCCTACCTATCCGGTACCAGCACAGTATTAGGTATCTATATATCTATATATGATAAATCTACCCTTACATCCTACCTATCGGTAACCAGCACAGTTATATATCTATATCTCATATAGATAAATCTACCCTTACATCCTCTATCTGGTAACCAGCACAGTATATGGTATCTAGATATCTATATATGATAAATCTACATCTACTACATCCACCTATCCGTACCAGCACAGTATATGATGATTATAGATGTAAATCTACCCTTACATCCTACCTATCCGGTAAACCACAGTATATGGTAGTATATATATAATGATAAATCTACCCTTACATCCTAACCTATCCGGTAACCAGCACAGTATTGGTATCTATATTCTATATATGATAAATCTAACCCTTACACCCTACCTATCGTAAACCAGCACAGGTTAATGATATCCTATAATGATAAATCTACCCTTACATCCTACCTATCCGTAACCACACAGTATATGATATCTATATATCTATTATAAATCTACCCTTACCATCCTACCTATCTGGTAACCAGCACGTATAAATGATATCTATATATTGATAAACTACCCTACATCCACCTATCCGGTAACCAGCACGAGTATATGATATCTATATATATATTGATAAATCACCATTACATCCTACCTATCCTGTAACCCACAGTATATGATATCTATATATCTATATTGATAATCTAACTTACACCGTCCTACCTATCCGGTAAACCAGCACAGTCATCATGGTATCTATATATCTATAGTAATAAATCTAACCATTACAATCCTACCTATCCGGTAAACCACCAGTATATGGTATCTATATATCTATATAGATAAATCTACCCTTACATCCTACCTATCCGGTAACCACACAGTATATGGTATCTATATATCTATATATGATAAATCTAACCCTTACCATCCTACCTATCCGGAACCAGCACAGATATATGTATCTATATATCTATATATGATAAATCTACCCTTACATCCTACCTATCCGTGTAACCAGCACAGTTGGGTATCTATATATCATATATATGATAATCTACCCTTACATCCTACACGGTAACCAGCACAGTATATGGTATCTATATATCTATATATGATAAATCACCTTACATCCTAACCTATCTAGGTAACAACAGTATATGGTATCTATATATCTATATATTGATAAATCTACCCTTACAACATCCTACCTATCCGTAACCAGCCATTATATGGTATCTATATATCTATATATGATAATCTACCCCTTACATCCTACCTATCGGTACCAGCACAGTATATGGTAGTATATATCTATATATGATAAATCTACCTTACATCCTACTCATCCGTTAACCACCACAGTAATATGGTATCTATATATCTATATATGATAATCTACCCTTCATCCTACCTATCCGGTAACCAGCACAGTATATGATTCCTATATATCTAATATGATAAATCTACCCTTACATCCTACTATCCGGTAACCAGCCCAGTATATGTATCTATATATCTATATATGATAAATCTACCTTTACCATCCTACCTATCTGGTAACCAGCACAGTATATGGTATCTATATATCTATATATGATAAATCTAACCCTTACATCCTCCCTATCCGGTAACCACACAGTATATGGTATCTATATATCTATATATGATAAATCTACCCTACATCCTACCTATCCAGTAAAGACAAATATGGTATCTATATCATATATGATAAATCTATCTGGTAGGATAGGTAGGAGTCTGTAGGCCTGTAAGCAGGCAGACCAGAGCCTCTGAGTGTCAGTCTTAAAACCCCAAGTAGGAGACAACCATGGTACAAACCTGCTAATTCCTCCAGGGAGAGACACACGAGCTGTGGTGGATACTGGCTGTCATTAGTGTGAGTGTCTAACAGTCAGGGAACTTATTAACCTTAACCTCCATATCAGAGGAATTCCAGACAAGTTGAAAGACTCAATCTCCCTCATGTGGTACAACATTATTTTTAACCAGCACAGTATATGGTATCTATATATCTATATATGATAAATCTATCTGGTAGGATAGGTAGGAGTCTGTAGGCCTGTAAGCAGGCAGACCAGAGCCTCTGAGTGTCAGTCTTAAACCCCAGTAGGAGACAACCATGGTACAACCTGCTAATTCTCCAGGGAGAGACACAGAGCTGTGTGTGATACTGGACTGTCATTAAGTGTGAGTGTTCTAACAGTCAGGGACACTTATTAACCTTAACCTCCATATCAGAGGAATTCCAGACAAGTTGAAAGACTCAGATCTCCCTCATGTGGTACAACAATTATTTTTTATCTCTCCAATCACATCTAACTCGGGAGGAGAAGGAGAAGTTAGGATACACAGAGAGCTCGGCCCCAGACCCACCAGCTCCCCA
The DNA here is from genome assembly GCA_019447015.1 of Hymenochirus boettgeri. Taxonomy (NCBI): domain Eukaryota; kingdom Metazoa; phylum Chordata; class Amphibia; order Anura; family Pipidae; genus Hymenochirus; species Hymenochirus boettgeri. The sequence goes on from CM033474.1 coordinate 26,761,392, forward strand.
CTGCCTAGGGATGGAATCATAAATTTTCACTATTACACAGTGAAAGAACAGATCTTACAAACAGCACAAGGGATACAAGGGACTAAGGTACATATATACAGTGACCCAAGCCACAAGGAAAGCTCTACACGCAGTGACCACGGTCTTCCAAGGTCATAACATCAGGTACCAATGGGGATTCCACTTTCAACTTACAATCATGCATATTGGCCAGCAGAGAGCGATTTACACTCTAGAGGATGGTATGGAGCTTCTGGACAAACTTTAATTGTCCTGTCCACTGAAGATATTTCTTATCATGGGTTACACATCACCAGACACTTCAGAGACCTTTACAAAGCAAATTATACACCCATGATAACTGAAATCAGCCACTATCTCCTGGTCTGGACCAAATGGTTATTCTCCTGGTTTGGGAAGAAATGCCACATTAAAGATGACAATATTGCCAAAGCTGCTTTATCATTTCAATTCCCTTCCCATTCTCATTCCTCAGGGTATACTAGATATGGGAAATGATAACATTCGTATGGGATAGGAGAGCTCACAGGCTGAACGATCACAAGGAGGCTTAGCTGTACCATGTATAATAAAATACTACTATGCCACCCAACTACGCCCAGTATCATATTGGAACATGGTGACCCCCTGGCTAGATGGCTGGAAATTGAAAGGGAAATGATATACCCCTTCTATCCAAAGCAAATTACCCTCAGAGAATTCTCCCAATCCTACCCCATTTGAGAACATAATGATAAGAGGTCCCAGGTAAAAAGGATCAGTGTTAAGGGCATGATTGGATAGTGGCTAAGAGGTGTTATAGGAACGCCCAGAGTAAGGTTTAAAACAGCATTGTACATGGCAGACAGTTGTGTCGAACCCCCCCCACCTCTATTAGGCTTGGTTTTATTTTCACATAAATGGCCTCTTAACACCTCTCTTGAACCAGTCACGTTCCTTCGCCAGTATGTTAACAATCTTCAAAGGTATGTCCTTTATCCTTAAGATGCAGATACAGGCTGAGTCCTGACCCGAGGAATTGGCTCTTCTGTGCTGGGCCATACGTTGATGCAGTTGCTGTTTGGTCTCCCCACATACAAATCAGAGCATCTTCACTGCACTGCACTGCGTATAGGATGTCGCTTTTCTTGTGTTTGGTATTGGGTCTTTTGGATGTACCAATTGCTGCCTCAGTGTGTTGTTTGGTTAAAGCAGACAGAGGATACGATGTTTTTTGAAAATTCTTCTTAATTTCTCGAGACCCCCTACATATGGGATGACCATGTTCTTCCTCCTGTCTTGCTTTTTCCCCTTCACTGTTGGTATTTGTGTTGTTTTCTTTCCTTCTACTTCTTTTGACAAAGGCCCAGTCTGGATATCCACAAGTTTTAAGGGCTCCTCTGAGATGTTTCATTTCTTTAGCCTTCGCCTCTGTGCGTGGGTATGTTCTCGGCTCTGTGTTGCAGGGTTCTGATGACACCCAGCTTGTGATCTAAAGGGTGGTGGAGTCAAACATCAATACTGACTTGTGGGTTGGTTTTCTGTAAACATCTACTTCCAGTTTACCATTTTCCTTAACTTTACCAAGCCTAAATAGAGGTGGGGGGGTCGACACAACTGTCTGCCATGTACAATGCTGTTTTGACACCTTACTCTGGGCGTTCCTATAACACCTCTTAGCCACTATCTAATCACACCCTTAACACCTGGCTGTGATATGCTAATTGGGATTTTCCAGGGTACATAATTGCCACAGATTCTTGTACAAGTCATTCTGAATTGAGAGATCCAGTCGGATGACTAGCGAAACGTCTTCAAGAACTAACTTCAAGTCCAGTTGATCTAATTGAATACAACAGATATACCATGACCTGGATGAATGAGAACCTTCACAAGCATATTCCCATTATTGTGTTGTCCACAACAAAAACTTACTCGCTGTCTTCCATGATTGGCTTGAGGAACTGAAGATCATTGAAATAGAAAGGCACTTTTCCTGGAGGAGCGAGAGCCATTACGATTCTTTTTTTGGTTGGCGCTGCAAGTTCTGTGCGAAATATTGCTTTAAGGTTACCCACCGTCTTCGAATCTCATTAACTGCAATACAAAACACACAAAAACATTTATTAGCCAATAGTGAAAGGAATTCACCCTTATCAACATGTTAAGGGCTGATGCATGCTGGAGAGGGAGAGAGAGCAAGCTCACTTGTGTTATTATGATATCTGATTTATGTATTATCCCATACTTTGGATAAAAATTGCAAAAATTAAATAAAAGTCATCATAATGTTAGATCCGAGATCACCAAATGTTACCTTATCAAAGAACTATCACACTCTGCTCATCATGTCTTCTTTGGAAATGTTTAAGGACATCTATAATGGGTAAACTGAAAACATGTTCCTACTGCACTGTACCTTTTATTATTCCTCCTAATTGTTCAGATCTCTATGGGAGGAGCATTGCCAGCTTGGATTTGTCTGTCACAATAAGTATATTAGCATACACAGCACAGGAGTGGTGTCAAGTAGAGTAGGATGTATACATTTCCTAAAGACTGCAGTGTCAGGTAAACAGAAGGAAGGAACTCATGACCTTGGAGGAAAGGGGGTGCATGACTTGTTGCCAGATCATACCGATCTCATTGGAAATTCTATCCCTTAAAGGGACAGTTCAGTGGAATGATCAACATTTGTTAAATTGTTAGTTTGTGTAATGCCTTCTTAGTTATTCTACATATTACTCCCATTTTGAAAAATCAGTTGATTTCATACCCCTTGCTGTTCCCTGCGTTGACATTAGTGAGATGACATTTCAGGTTCTAACGGTCCTTCTTCCCAGAATGCACCCACATCCTTGGAATGTTCCTACACAGTGATTTCTACTGATGGCTGTTGGATGGTCAAAGATGCTCAGATCTCTAACTGAGCAACTGAATCAACCCAGGCGCTGGGTCAAGGACAAGACCATAACGGTCTCTATTAGGGTCCTGCAAACAGGAAGTCAGTATTTCGGTTGCATTTATTTATACACAGACACAATGCTGAATGGGCAGATTAAGGTCATTGGGATGGAAAAATACTGCTCTTTTTCTGAAAAGCACATGTATTTGCACTGAACTTCCCCTTTAACAGAAGAACACAAGGCAGAGAATGATGTGCTACAGACTAATTTAAAAGTAAAATGGTCCTTTAAGGAGTCTAGATTTGTGTAGAGCAGATCTACAGTTGCACAGTATAGATTTCAGCACATTTTTCTTATCTGTGTAGTTTAGAAGGGTGGTAGATAGTATTAAAGAAATTATAGTACAAAACATGTGGTGCTTATATACAGTATGTGCTGCTACACATTATATAGAGTATATACATAATTCAGGAGTTAAATGGGATATCCATGAACACTAAATAGTAAAACATTTTCCTATAACATTGGCATTTTTTTTAAAACTCATGGTTTACATACCTCCAAAAAATCCCCTTTAAATGACAAAAATTTTTTGTGTGTGAACATTTGTGTGCAACCGATTAAATTTTATAGTATGGATAATTCATTGTTTATTCTATGAGGTGTGCTCCAGTGTTCTCCAAAGAAATGTTTTCTAACCAGATGGCATGAAAAGTAGCCGGGTGGGCCACCGTCTTAAAGGGAGCTAGATTAGAAATTACTCTCTTCCTGACCATAACAAGAACTTTCAAATAGAGTCAAGGACTCTAAAGGGAGGCGGGTTGCTGCATTTTGCTTCAAGTAAAAGGTGAAACCAACAAGTATCAGTTTTCATTGTAATGCAACAATCCCTATCAACGCACCAGGGTCAGTTGTTGCATTATTATTGCACTTGTGTAAGGGGACAGATGTAGGAAGGGGTACCCCTAAACATTGTGCATGTGTTTTTACACTAAACTTAAATAATAAATAGCGTACCATTCTTCTCCAGATCCCTAAGAGAGCAAGTACACACAAGCCAACTACTGCTTAATTTTTTTTCTACCAAGTGATATCTCAGTATTCGGACAGTGAAAAAAGAGGATTTTTATGTCAGACTCACCTGTAAAATCCTTTCTCTTAAGCCGTAAGGGGGACCCAGGTCAACGTAGGGGTTATACACCCTTTCTCCAGGAGCGTACACTTTAAAACTGTAAGACTGAGGCTCCAGTGCTCCCCCCTCAGTAACAATACACAGAGCACCGGAAGCCTCCTCCAGTTGGTCCCAAAGGGAAGCGTAAGCCAAATATTGAAAAAGGAGATAGTCCAGTAACAAGGAAATAACAAATAAACAGGCGAAAAAACATGCCAAAAAAACAATCATGTCAACAACAGGGAGGGTGTACCTGGGTCCCCCTTACGGCTTAAGAGAAAAGGATTTTACAGGTGAGTCTGACATAAAAATCCTCTTTTCTCTTACAGCCTCAGGGGGACCCAGGTCAACGTAGGGGACGTCCACAAGTCCCGAATTGAAGGGTGGTAGGTAATCATAAACTAGAACCCACTGATCTCCGCGTTCTAAGGATGGAGGTGCCCAAGGCAGTATCCTTGTCGCAAAAAACTTGGAGGCGATAAAATTTGATAAAGGTGGAGATAGACGACCAAGTTGCTGCTCGTCATATCTGGTCCACCGAAGCGCCATGTCGCGCCGCCCAGAGGCTCCAACCGCCCTAGTAGAGTGGGCCGTAACCCGCAAGGAGGAACGGCCCCAACTGCCAAATAGCAGCGAACGAAGTAGATCTAATACACCTAGCCAAGAGTTTGTGGAGAAGCCCTGGACCCCCAACGGGGCCCGCCAGGAGAAGTAACAGAGCCGAGGGAAGAACGGAAACCTCCGTGCGAGCCACGTATCCTCAGGGCTCTCACTACGTCCAGACAGTGCAAATCGCGCTCTTTGGAAGAAGACGGATTCAGAAGAAGGTCGGAACAATGACTCCTGATTGATATGAAAAGCCGAGACCACCTTAGGCAAAAACAGAGACATGAGGTGGCGTAGAATAGCCCTTGTCCGGTTAATTGACAGACACGAGGGATCACCGATAAAGCAGCTAATTTCAGACGCCTCCTGATGGACGATATGGCCAGCAAAACACCATCTTCCAGGATAGAAGCGATAGAGAATCGATGGTAAGGGTTCAAAAGGAGGTCTTTTGATGGGCCCTGAGGACTAAAGAGAGTCCCAGGGTTGAACCGGGGCACGAATGGGAGGGCGCAAGTGAGAACTCCCGCAGGAAGGTCTGGATATCCTTCCTGTTCGCGAGCTTTCTATGAAAGTAGATCGAGAGGGCAGAAACTTGACCTTGAGAGCGCTGAGCGATAAACCTCCGTCATAGCCTTTTGAGAGGAAAGAAAACTAAGGAGTCTGGACAGAACAAATCTGGAGGGAGGAAAACCCTTTGAGGAGCTCCACATCACATACTTCTGCCATATCCTGTAGTAAAACCTTAGATGAAGACGTTTTCTAGCCGCTAACATGGTAGGTATAGCCGATACAGGTATCCCTCGCCTTCTCATATGGCGGATCAAGCGCCAGCCATTAATGAAGTCGCTGAAGATCTGGATATTGGAAAGTCCTGACCAGAAGGTCTGGTCGTAATGAAGAGGCCACGGCTCCCGACTGTCATGGATAGAAGGTCTGAGAACCAAGTCCTCCTTGGCCACTGCGGTGCGATGAATATCACCTGTGCTCGTTCCCGTTGGACCCTTTGAGAAGCCTGGGTTCATAGGTTGTTGGTGGAAAGATGTAGCCCAGCTGAAAATGCCAAGGTGCTACCAGAGCATCTATGTAGGCCGCAGAGGGTCTCTTGTTTTGGCACAAAAGGTCAGAACCTTGCGGTTGGTTTCGAGAGGCCATCGTCGATGTCCGAGTCCCCCATCTCTGTGTCAGTTGATCGAACACTCCGGATGGAGAGCCCATTCTCCCGATCGAGTGTAACCCGACTGAGAAAATCTGCCTTCGTATTGAGGGACTCCCGGTATGTATATTGCCGATATCGCCGGTATGTAGAAACTCGTGCCAGGTTAGTATTCGATGCGCTTCGGTCATTGCCAGATCGCTCTCATGCCCCCTTGAGATTTATGTACGCCACAGCCGTGCGTTGTCCGACTGTATTCGAAACATTCTTGCCCGTCAGGAAGACTGTCCGGTGAGGACAGAGTCGGAATATCGCCCTTAGTTCTAGGACATTGATGGAGAGTAGGCTTCTTCCCTGGTCCAAAAGACCTGGGCTTTCAGAGAGTCGCAACCGCTCCCCAACCCCGGAGGCTGGCGTCCGTTGTCACCACAGTCCATGTGGGTGACAAAAGGTTGCCGCTGCCAAATTGCTCTCCTGGGTCCACCAAGTTAGGGAAAACCGAACTGGCTGTGGGAGGTGTATGTAGGCATCTAACGACGCAGGGACTTTCCCAAGAATGAAGGAGGTGTTCTGGAGAGGTCGAAGATGGAAAGTGCATATGGGGACTGCTTCCACCGACGACACCATTTTGCCCACTAATCGCATCGTTGACGAATAGTGATTGATGGGAGGACTGTGCTGAGTGGCCAGCTTCTTTCATCGATTCTATTTGTCCCGGGGAAGGAAAACTTTGTGGTTCGTTGTGTCGAAGAACATCCCCAGGAAGATTATGTGTGTTGACGGAATCATGGATGACTTTTTCTGTTATGACCCATCCAAAACGGAGATAGTATTTTGTGCACTGAGATACGTGCTGTTGGTAGCTGGAAGGATGCCGCCCTGATCAGTAGGTCGTCTAGATATGGGATGACGAATATTCCCTGAAGCCGGAGAAGGCCGCTGACAGGTCATGATCTTTGTAAATATACGCGGGGCTGAACGCGAGGCCGAAAGGAGGAGTGTGAACTGAAAATGTCGGGCGCCTATGGCGAATCTGAGAGACGTGATGACCGTTCCAAATGGGTAATGGAGGTAAGCATCTTGAATATCCAGGGAGGCGAGAAAGTCGCCCGGCTCTAACGCCAATATATACCGAACGTAGAGACTCCATTTTGAACCTGATTTTTCGTACATAGATGTTTAGAGCTTTTAGGTCTAAAACTAGGCGAAAATCCGTCCTTCTTCGGAACCAAGAAGGATTGGAATAAAATCCCCGAAATCTCTGATCTCTTGGGACGGGAGGCAATGACCCGTGCATGGAGGAGAGATAGAATGCAGTGATTGAGGATTTTTTGGCGTTTTGGGCACTCCGGAATGCGGTAAGGAAGAATCGGGGGAGGAAGGGGAGAAGGGATTCTAATCGGTAGCCGTTGGTCAGGTATTCAACGTCCAGGTGTCTGTGGACGGCTGTTGCACATCTCTGAGGAAGAAGCGGAGTCGGCCCCCCGACCTGTAGAGCAGAGGATAGTCATGCCTGCTTATTCTTGTCTCCTCCTGTTCTGAGGCTCCTCGTTGGGCGGCCGGGGGGAGTGGCCTTGTCCCTGGCGGGTTAGGGAGGAGGACCAGCTCTGTCTGCGTACGGTGGGGGTGCGTGAGGCTCTAGAGGAAAGAAAGGAAGGAGAACGCCGAAAGATGGAAGAGCGGCGGCCCTGTTTTGCGGAAGGAAGGTGCTTTTGCTCCTGGAGCTTGAGCGATTATCTTTCCGAGTTCGGGTCCAAATAAGAGGCGCCCAAAAAAGGAAGGTTGATAAGGGCTTTCTTGGATGCCGGGTCTGCGCCCAGGCTTTTAGCCATAAGGATCGCTCGGCTGCGGGTTGCGGCCCGCTGATGATCTAGCTATAAGTATGCTAGATCTAAGCCGCATCCCCAAGAAATAGTAGCTGCATCAGATAGCTGTTGTATGATATCCACCAGGTTGGGCTATCTGAGGATTCCTTGACACAGAGTGGTAAGTGTCCTAGCCATGCTCCATTGCTTTGGCCAACCACGCGGAGGCGAAGTGTAGGACGCAAGAGCTGCGCCAGCTGCTGCGAATGCTGTTCTCAGGAACCCCTCCAGTGTTCATTCTGTCGGGTCCTTGAAGTGGCTACCTCGTCTAAAGGGATGGGCTGTGGCCCTGGAAAGTCTCACCACTGGTGGTCGACCGCCGGTGGTAGGGACACCTTTCCACATCCGATTTAGGAAAAGGGAAACATCGTTTGAAATTTGTGACAAATGAAATTCTTTTCGGAGACGCCACTCTTCTAACACGATCTGTTCCAATTGATCATAGGACGGAAAAACTGCCGCCGTCTTTTAGGGCGGCGCATGAACAAAGTCTTAGATGGATCCGTTGGTTCGACGGATCTCTCGAAATGTGAAGCACCTGTGAACAGATCTGATAAGATCGTCTATAGTCTCAGGTGTGAAAGTGGTCTGGAATTTATGTCAAAGTCAAGGGTCTAGTTCTCCCTCTTCCGCTTCCTCTCTTCCTCCTCAGAGATCTCTTCCACTGAAGGGACACTGGGATGTCTGATGGTCTGGTGGCCCGTAATGGTCTGGCCTCCGTTCCAGAGGAATTAGCTGAGCTGCAGAACCTGCGAAAGGGATGTCGACAATATCGACATGGAATCTGCTAATGATTTCGCCCAGGCTGGTTCAGACTCCTGGTGGGGGGCCCCCGGAGATACTCGGGCACAAGGCCGACCCGCAGGTGGATTCTGTGAGAATCAATGGAAGCCCGAAGGGATTTTGCCACTCGGTTCTTGACGTCCGAAACAGTCTGACTAGGGTCTTGGTTTGCGTTGCACATGACCCGCATAGGGGCCCAGATAGGCGGCAGGTAACTTATTCTGGCATAATGCGCAGACATAGGATATCACTGGGACCGATTTGGCTGATTTAGGTTTGGGAGCGGGCTTCTCCTTGTTGGACATGAGATTTTTGACAAAAGCAGGCAAGGGACAACAGAAAAAAATAAATGTGTTTTTTTTTTTTTTTAAAACAGGAACAGGGACTGGCGAGGGCAAATATAGTAAGAAAATCAGAGGTAAAGAACAGAAACACAGTAGAGCCAGGAAAAGGATCGATTATCTGATCTTGTTGGGAATTGTAGGCAAGCAGGAGGAGGCTCCGGACTGGTATGTACTGATCTGCCAGCAGAAAAGGCGAAGACCGGAAGTCCCGCCCCCCGAAAAAAGCCCGCAAGGAGAAAAAACGGAAGTCCCGCCCCCGAAAGGCCGGTAATGGCTGCCTGCAGAGAAGGGAAGCCCGCCCATCAGCCGGTCCAGTGAGCTCCCAGCATGGTATCTGTAGTGTGAGGGAGCGGGAAGCGGCGGGGACCGCCGGTTGCCCGCAACATGCGGGAGGGGGGATCGGCCCATTTGAGGCTCGCGGGCCATGATGGGCCGCCCTCCGCGGCAGTCGGCACGAGGGAGACCTCTGCTGGTGCTGATCCCAAGGAGGGAGCCGGTGGGAGTCTAGGAAAACACCGCTCCCAAAACCATCAGGTAAGGTAGGGAGAGAGGTCCTACTCCTGAAGGGACAACTTAAAAACTGGAGGAGGCTTCCGGTGCTCTGTGAATTGTATAGGGGAGGAAGCACTGGAGAAGGTGCTTAACCCCTACGTTGACCTGGTCCCCTGAGGCTGTAAGAGAAAAGAAAAAATCAGACTATATTTGTTCTGAAAATACCAACTGTCTGATCGATATTTCTAACTGATTTTTCCCCAATAGTCAGAAATTTCTGTAGGTAGTTAGGTAATATTCAGACCAATACATCGCCTGTGTGTATCTAGAGGAAACAGTCCACGATGTTAGAAATTCTGTAGGTAGATTATGGGTAATATTTCAGACCAATACATCGACCCGTTGGTATCATAGAAGGAAGTGGCAATTATGTACCCTGGAAAATCCCAATTAGCATATCACAGCCAAGTGTTAAGGGCATGATTGGATAGTGGCTAAGAGGTGTTATAGGAACGCCCAGAGTAAGGTGTTAAAACAGCATTGTACATGGCAGACAGTTGGTGTCGAACCCCCCCACCTCTATTTAGGCTTGGTTTCTTTATTTTCACCATCAATCTTGCCCCTACACCCCCTCTCACTGCTACTCATGTCCCGTTTGACTCGACAGTACTCCCGTTCAAATCCCTCATCTCCTACATCTTGCACAACACCCCTCGCGTATGCCAACGTCCTTGATCCTCTAAAGAATGCAAGATTACAAGTTAATGAGCCTGACCCGAGGAATTGGCTCTTCTGTGCTGGGCCATACGTTGATGCAGTTGCTGTTTGGTCTCCCCCACTACAAATCAGAGCATTCTTCACTGCACTGCACTGCTGTATAGATGTCGCTTTTCTTGTGTTTTGGTATTGGGTCTTTTGGATGTACCATTGCTGCCTCAGTGTGTTGTTGGTTTAAAGCAGACAGGAGACGATGTTTTTTTGAAAATTCTTCTTAATTTCTCGGAGACCCCTGCTACATATGGGATGACCATGTTCTTCCTCCTGTCTTGCTTTTCCCCTTCACTGTTGGTATTTGTGTTGTTTTCTTTCCTTCTACTTCTTTTGACAAAGGCCCAGTCTGGATATCCACAAGTTTTAAGGGCTCCTCTGAGATGTTTCATTTCTTTAGCCTTCGCCTCTGTGCTAGTGGGTATGTTCTCGGCTCTGTGTTGCAGGGTTCTGATGACACCCAGCTTGTGATCTAAAGGGTGGTGGGAGTCAAACATCAAGGATTTTTTGGCGTTTTGGGCATCTCGGAATGCGGGAAGGAAAGAATCGGGGAGGAGGAGGAGAAGAGAATTCTAATCGGTAGCCGTTGGTCAGGGTATTCAACGTCCAGGTGTCTGTGGACGGCTGTTGCCACTCTCTGAGGAAGAAGCGGAGTCGGCCCCCGACCTGTAGAGGCAGAGGATAGTCATGCCTGCTTATTCTTGTCTCCTCCTGTTCTGAAGGCTCCTCGTTTAGAGGGCCAGGGGGTGAGTGGCCTTTGTCCCTGGCGGTTAGGGAAGGAAGGACCAGGCTCTGTCTGCGTACGGTGTGGGGTGCGTGAGGCTCTAGAGGAACGAAAGGAAGGAGAACGCCGAAAAGATGGAAAGCGGCGAGCCCTGTTTTGCGGAAGGAAGGTGCTTTTGCCTCCTGTAGCTTGAGCGATTATCTTCTCCAGTTCGGGTCCAAATAAGAGGCGCCCCAAAAAGGAAGGTTGATAAGGGCTTTCTTGGAGCCGGGTCTGCCGCCCAGGCTTTAGCCATAAGGATCCGCCTGGCTGCGGTTGCGGCCCGTGATGATCTAGCTATAAGTCTGCTAGATCTAAAGCCGCATCCCCAAGAAAAGTAGCTGCATCAGATAGCTGTTGTATGATATCCACCAGGTTGGGCTATCTGAGGATTCCGTGACCACAGAGTGGTAAAGTTGTCCTAGCCATGCTTCCATTGCTTTGGCCACCCACGCGGAGGCGAAGGTAGGACGCAGAGCTGCGCCAGCTGCTGCATGCTGTTTCTCGGAACCCCTCCAGTCGTCTATCTGTGTCCGTGTCCTGAAAGTGGCTACCTCGTCTAAAGGGATGGCTGTGGCCCTGGAAAGTCTCACCATGGTGGGTCGACCGCCGTGTGTAGGGACACCTTTCCACATCCGATTTAGGAAAAGGGAACATCGTTGAAAATTTCGTGACAAATGAAATTTCTTTTCCGGAGACGCCCACTCTTCTAACACGATCTGTTCCAATTGATCATAGGACGGAAAAACTGCCGCGTCTTCTTAGGGCGGCTGAACAAAGTCTTAGATGGATCCGTTGGTTCGACCGGACTCTCGAATGTTAAGCACCTGTAGAACAGATCTGATAGATCGTCCTAAGTCTCAGGTGTGAAAGTGGTCTGGAATTCATGTTCAGAAGTCAAGGAGTTAGTTCTCCCTCTTCCGATTCCTCTCTTTCCTCCTGCAAGATCTCTTCCCTGAAGGGACTACTGGGATGTCTGATGGTCTGGTGGCCCGTAATGGTCTGGCCTCCGTTCCAGAGGAATTAGCTGACTGCAGAACCTGCGAAAGGGGATTGTCGACAATATCGACATGGAATCTGCTATGATTTCGCCCAGGCTGGTTCAGACTCCTGGTGGGGGGCCCCCGGAGATACTCGGGACAAGGCCGACCCGCAGGTGGATTCTGTAGAGTAACAATGGAAGCCCGAAGGGATTTTCCACTCGGGTTCCTGACTGTCCGAAACAGTCTGACTAGGGTCTTGGTTTGCGTTGCAGACCCGCATAGGGGCCCAGATAGGCGGCAGGTAACTTATTCTGGCATAATGCGCAGACATAGGATATCACTGGACGATTGGCTGTATTTAGGTTTGGGAGCGGCTTCTCCTTGTTGGACATGATGATTTTGACAAGACAGCAGGCCAAGGGACAAACAGAAAAAAATAAATGTGTTTTTTTTTTTTTTTAAAACAGGAACAGGGACTGGCCGAGGCAGAATAATAGTAAGAAAATCAGAGGTAAAGAACAGAAAACAACGTAGAGCAGGAAAAGGATCGACTTATCTGATCTTGTTGGGAATGTAGGCAAGCAGGAGGAGGCTCCGGACTGGTATGTACTTGATCTGCAGCAGAAAAGGCCGAAGACCGGAAGTCCCGCCCCCCGAAAAAGCCCGGCAAGGAGAAAAAACGGAAGTCCCGCCCCCGAAAAGGCCCGGTAATGGCTGGCCTGCAGGAGAAGGGAAGCCCGCCCCCATCAGCCGGTCCAGTGAGCTCCCTCAGCATGGTATCTGTAGTGCTGAGGGAGCGGGAGGGGGGATCGGCCCATTTTAGGCCCGCGGGCCATGATGGGCCGCCCTCCCGCGGCAGTCGCACGAGGGAGACCTCTGCTGGCTGCTGATCCCACGGAGGGAGCCGGTGGGAGTCTGGAAAACACCGGCTCCAAAACCATCCAGGTAAGGTAGGGAGAGAGGTCCTACTCCTGAAGCGGACACTTAAAAACTGGAGGAGGCTTCCGGTGCTCTGTGTATTGTACTGAGGGGAGGAGCACTGGAGAAAGGGTGCTTAACCCCTACGTTGACCTGGGTCCCCCTGAGGCTGTAAGAGAAAAGAAAAATCAGACTATATTTGTTCTGAAAATTACCAACCTGTCTGATCGATATTTCTAACTGATTTTTCCCCAATAGTCAGAAATTTCTGTAGGTAGTTATGGGTAATATTTCAGACCAATACATCGACCTGTGTGTATCTAGAGGAAACAGTCCACAGCTTGTTAGAAATTTCTGTAGGTAGTTATGGGTAATATTTCAGACCAATACATCGACCCGTGTGTATCTAGAGGAAACAGTCCACAGCTTGTCGCAATAAAAAACTCTGCATGTACTTGTATTATATGTACTACCCTTGTATGTAACATGTATGACTATGTAACTGTAAATCTCCATCATAATAATAATTACCGTATCTTATTTGCGTCCAGGCACTTGCCTCCGTCCACCCTCTGATAATCTCGTCACATATCTCTTCCCATGCCTTTCTCTTGGCTGGCTGGTCAGTAAAGTTAGGGTTGGTGGGGTTGAACAGGCAGGGCCTTTTTCGTACCCCAATAATCAGGCGCTCTGTGTCGATTAGCATTTTGTTGGGCATTTTGAGCTCCTGTGACTCCTTCTGGCGCTTTTTCTTGGTCTCTTTTCCTGTTTGGGTAAATTAAATGTAAAAAAAAAGAAAGAAAAAATCAGACAAATAACACAAGTTTCCCTTTAACAAAAAACTGACTGGGCAGTGGGTTAACGTGAACAGTCTCAGTCCTCAGAGCCATCAACGCAACAAACGTCAATCAGTCTTTAATGTTTTCCCTGCTTCTTTTACTGCAAAACCACAATCCCCACAATTTACTCATTAAACCTCTGAAGAAAGTGTCAGTGGGACGCTAGGAATTGTAGTTGGTCTATGTATTTGTAGTTGGTCTATGTATTGAGAAATAACCTCTCTTTTCTATACCCAGGGAAGAAAGATGCCTTTTTGGCAACTCTTTGACCTCTACATTGTAACGGATTCCTTAGGTTCCTTCCACCCTGAACTCTCTCAGTTCCCCCTATTTGGCGATTCTGGACCAGGAAATCCTCATTGTGGTCCTGCTTGACCTTGAAATCCGGTTAGAATTTGATTTGAACATATTCTGTCTTGAATGTCTCCCAGGCTGTATGCATAAAGGAGATTTTCCCTGGACAATATAGTCTTGCAGCATAAAAGGATCATTTTCATCCTCTAGGCCCAAATGACCCAATCCGTAGACATTTAATGTGCCTCTCCTGAGGAAGGAAGACAATCCAGTTTGTCACCAATAACATCATTCCTTCATACGGATATGGTAGCCGACATAAGATTGATTTGGCGTAAGCTCTTAACCACAGCACTTTCCGGGATGCTGTTGCCACGTACCATAGAACGACAGAATGGTTTAAATAAGGGATTAGAAGCTCCCAACATAAAATTGGCTGCCATCTTGCATTCTTCACCAATCTGAATAATTTTCAAGCTATTTAGACTTTACTTTAAACTGAACTTCAACCAAATATCCATTGGATCCGGCATCATCAACTCATCTTGTACTGTGCATAGCCAAGCGTTCTACCACCGCATCCACTCTGGGTGTTAACTGCCATTTCTCAGGGTCTTCTTCATGGAAAGGTTACTATCTATGAAACCTGTTCCCCATGTCCGATCTCTTCTCTACTTCCAATCATATGGAATGATCTGTCCCATAGATGTACCAGACGGGAAGTGGATTTCTTTTTCGTGAAATATTTATCCACTGAGGCAGTCACCGGTTGCTTGGACAGTGTTTGTTTGATTGGTTTAATTTTATTAGGATCAAAGTGAGATTCTGACTCTTCATTTTCCCTTCAGACTGACTGTATGAAGGATTGTATGAAATTACAGCCACTGAATCCTCCGATCTCTGTAGAAACAGGTTTGGTTTTGGCTTTTCTTTTCCCCCTTTCTGACTCCTAGTCTGAGTTACTGTGGTCTAGATATTCTGTATCGTTTGGTAGGAGACTGGAGGATCAGATGAAACCAGAAATGACCGCATTTTATTTATGGGCGCAGTAAGAGACACAGCTTAGACATGGCTCCTGGGATGATTTGCACAACACGTGGGATTTGCCATGTTGCCTCTGAGCTTGCTGCATACCAGATACCAAACCATTCTCAGGCGCAACTATAAGGCAAGAAGAAAGAAAGAAAACTCCTGCCCGGCATGCCACAATGGCAGGTAAGCCTTTTATCTGTAAGTAACAGTGAGAAGGTATTGCACAGTCTGTTGGTCGAGACGTATCCCAACGGACACTAATTAAAGCTGAAGGTGGTTTACAAAGTACCGGCTCACTGACGGGAAAGATCCGTTCCCTTTCTCCATGTTCCCGAATATTGAAATGTAAACGGGATTCGTTTCTTCCCCCACTGCACCTTGTATTGGCTCTGATAGAACGGAATGTGGGAATATTGTGGTTTCTAATATTTGGTGTTTGTGTAGAAAGACATTTTCTATAGACAACCCATGTTTGCTGTCCAACTAACAGAGACCTTTGGTTTCCGTTTTCCAGTACTTGTCATTTATTCCTGTTCGATTTATCACTTTCCTTTATTTCAATTCAAAGGCCTTTATCACGCTTATGTTTAATACGTTGTACCCTGGACAGGACACCGACAGCTGCCAAATGCTGGATATCTCCACCCTTAGTATTCCAGGAGATCCTGGGGTTGGAATTGCAGAACCTTCTGTGCACTCACCTGATCCACTAAATGAATCCTTTTTCCCATGGTCCTTCTTACATTTTAACAGTTTATCCGAAGATCCTGACAAGTAAAAATAAACACCCTATTAAATATATAATATTAAACTCCCATCAACACCACTTTTAAAATCAATTCTATAATTCAGTCGGAAATATGCTCCTACCTCCCACTTTACCTTAGAAGCCGATTTCAGAGAGTCTTACAAGCCACAATCCTGCAGCTTCCCTGTCTCCATCTATGCTGTGTACTATGGGGTTAATGGGGGGGTGAGAGGAGGGGGTCTGGGAGGGGAGACAGTGAGACTGCCCTGTCTCCATCTATGCTGTGTGCTATGGGGTTAATGGGGGGTGAGAGGAGGGGGTCTGGGAGGGGAGACCGTGAAGCTGCCCTGTCTCCATCTATGCTGTGTGCTATGGGGTTAATGGGGGGTGAGAGGAGGGGGTCTGGGAGTGGAGACAGTGCAGCTGCATGATTGTGGCTATTAAACTCTGATCTCGGCTTTTAAGGTAAAATGTGAGATAGGAGAAACCCCTATGTCCCAAACAATCATAGAACAGATTTTTTAAAAAGATAAAGTTTTGGGGTGTTTAGTGTCCCTTTAAGGGCCCATGTTTATGAGCTTCTCACCTTCACCAGTGGACAGGACTTCTGCAATGTCCTCTGGGTTCTGATGATCTTCTGGTTCTTCTTTTACTCAAAAAAAGGGACTTCTACATTTAAGACTAAACAATATATTTTTTTCTTTACTGTATACTCGTTTTGAATGACTGCACTGTGTTTCATATAACATGCAAGCATATACAGTTTGCTTTTTTTTGAGTATGTATGTCTTATCTGGACCCTGCAATTTTAACACAACTAGAAACAAGTAATCACTAAGGTGACTGTTGTATTCAGTTAGATCAACTGGACATACAGTTTAGTCCTTGAAGACGTTTCGCTAGTCATCCGACTGGCTTTCTCAATTCAAAATGACTTGTAAAAGAATCTGTTGGCAATTAAGTACCCTGGAAAGTCCCAATTAGCATATAACAGCCAGGTGTTAGGGACCTTCTGGTGCAAGGTGTGATTGCATTGTGGCTAAGAGATATTATAGGAACTGCCCAGGGTAAGGTGTCAAAACAGCATTGTACATGGCAGACAGTTGGTGTTGACACCCCCCACCCACACATCCCCACACACCTCTAGGCTTGGTTTATATATTTTCACATAAATGGCCTTCTTGACACCTCTCTTCAACCAGTCCTGTTCCTTTGCCAAGATACAGATATATGGCTAAGTCCTGACCCGAGGAGTTGACTCTTTTGTGCTGAGCCATACGTTGGTGCAGTTGCTGTTTGGTCTTCCCCACATCCAAAAAAAGCACTCTTCACTGCAATGCACTGCACATATTATGTCGCTCTTCTTATGTTTCGATATTGGGTCTTTTGGATGTACCAATTGCTGCCTCAGTCTGTTGTTTGGTTTAAATCAGACAGGGAAACAGTGTTTCTTTGGAAATTCTTCTTAATTTCGTGGAGACCCCTGCTACATATGGGATGACCATGTTCTTTCTCCTGTCTTGCTTGCCCCCTTCACTCATGGTATTCATGTTCTTTTATTTCCTTCTACCCCTTTTTGACAAAGGCCCAATCCAGATATCCACAAGTTTTAAGGGCTCCTCTGAGATGTTTAATTTCTTTAGACTTCTCCTCTGTGCTAGTGGGGATGTTCCCTGCTCTGTGTTGCAGGGTTCTGATGAGATCCAGCTTGTGATCTAAATGGTGGTGGGAGTCAAACATCAAATACTGGTCTGTGTGGGTTGGTTTTCTGTAAACCTCTTCTTCCAGTTTACCATTCTCCCTGACCTCTACCAGCAGTCCAAGTAAGCCAGTGTGGTGCTTTGTACCTCTTCCCTTGTAAAGTTGATGTTTTGGTCTAAAGCATCAATATGTTCCGTAAAGGCTTTTACTTCCTTCTGGTGTATTCCTAGGTGTCATCCACATATCTGAACCAGTGGCTGGGTGCAATGCCCTTGAAAGTATTAAGAGCCTGTGTTTCAACTTCCTCCGTGTAAAGGTTTGCCACGATGGGTTGAACTGGAGATCCCATAGCAGATCCATGTTTTTACTTGTAGAACATATCCCTATATTTGAAATAGGTGATATTCAGGCATAAGTCCAGTAGGGAACACACATGTTCTGGGTTATGATCTGCTGGTAAGGGTGATGTCTTGGCCTAGCTGTTTTCCTACCATTTTAACAGCCTCATTGGTTTCTTCTGTGCTGAGTATTTCTTGTAAAAGTCTTTCTGAATTGAGAAAGACAGTCGGATGACTAGCAAAACATATTCAAGAACTAAATTTTTAAGTCCAGTTGATCTAACTGAATACAACAGATATACCATGACCTGGGTGAATAAGAACCTTCACATGCTAAGGTGACTGTTTCTAATAACATGGAAATTTGCAACTGCAAATTTAAATGGGCTTTGTAATTGATGCTAATGCATGGAGACACTGTAATTATTTTCACAGCCAACCTTAAAGCTATTGGTTAATACAGCGCTAATCACCCATGTGACTTTACTCCATAAGTAATGTCACAGAGGACATTATTTCTCAATGTGACAATCCTTGATAGTTTCAAGAAAACAGTGTTTTAGATTCCATTGATGTCAATATGACATAATATGTGACAGTATTAAACTTCCTCCTAAAGCAAAATATCTACAATGAACTAAATAAGTGAAATTAAAGTAATAAAGGTAACTTAGGGAAGCAGATATTCAATCCAGTTGTCCTTTAAATCAATGGGATTTAAAGGACAATGGTACTTACCTCCCAAGGAACTTATATTGCCACCACTGCTACCTAGACACAGGTCTACTCCCTGAACAAAAACCTTGTTTCCTTCACTTAATTGTACTCACAATTACTTTAATTGTAACCATGATACTGGAGAGCAGGTATGAGTTTAGATATCTCATTTCATCTAAGTGCAACTAAGTGAAGGAATCTCACTGTATGCTAAATTTGAGACAACCATGGTGGAGCAGCCAGAGAATTTTGACATTATAACTAAGGCTGGTCCAATTCTGTGTTTCCCTGTGGCATGACTCCATATCAGCAGCCATGTCCCAATTACTGCAGCAAAGAGTCTTCTGTCTACTGCTCCAGTTCTCATCTAAAGGCTTTATATATAGTAAAAAAAAAAAAAAGTTGGGAGAGCAAACTGACACCTGGGTTGAAATGAGGAATCCATTCGCCTCTGTGCTAGTGGGGATGTTCTCAGCTCTGTGTTGCAGGGTTCTGATGACACCCAGCTTGTGATCTAAAGGGTGGTGGGAGTCAAAAATCAAATACTGATCTGTGTGTGTTGGTTTTCTGTAAACCTCTACTTCCAGTTTACCATTTTCCTTAACTTCTACCAAGCAGTCCAAGAAAGACAGTTTGTAGTTTTGTACCTCTTCCCTTGTAAATTTGATGTTTTGGTTTACCACATGTTGATGTGTTGATGTGTGAGAGCTTGTACTTCCTTCTGGTGGATTTTAACCCAGGTGTCATCCACATATCTGAACCAGTGGCTGGGTGCTATGCCCTTAAAGGTTTTGACACCTTACTCTGGGTGTTCCTATAACACCTCTTAGCCACTATCCAATCACGCCCTTAATACTTGGCTATGATATGCTAATTGTGATTTTCCAGGGTACATAATTGCCAAAGATACTTGTACAAGTCATTCTGAATTGAGAAAGACAGTCGGATGACTAGCGAAACGTCTTCAAGAACTACATTTCAAGTCCAGTTGATCTAATTGAATACAACAGATATACCATGACCTGGATGAATGAGAACCTGCACAAGCAATGTATAATACACCTTTAAAAATGGCAGAAAATCAGGGCTTCTTTACATTCACTTCCATATTCGATTCAGTAAGCTGATGCTTTGCATTTTGTTTTTTACATGTTTGGTACAATAGTTTTCTATGTTTTTTTCCTTTTTACATGATGATCTATTAAAACGAAATTTGACCTCCAAATATTCTGAAGGGGGGAGCTGGGACATGTGGCAAAACCTGTTGTTTATGTAAGTCTGTCCTGAGGAAGATGAATACGCACCTGAAAACAATTTGGCTTCATCTGCATAGCTTTAAACCTTCCTGTCCTGGCACAGTCAGTCTTGGAGGCACCCCAACTCCAAACCCCCCTTGCTTTTCAGCACTTATGGCAACGTTATAATGGTAGCTTTTTGACCGAATTAGTGTAAAACCCAAACTACCCAATAATGTATTATCAGGTAAGTGAAGGTTTAACACCGATTTTGTGGTGGCAATGCCATTTCCAAACATTTTTGAAAATACCACAGCTTAACTAATGTAGAAAAGGCTAAGTTAAGTTTTTACTGCAGTACTGTAAAGTACCCAGTACCGTGAAGCAGTAAATCTAGCATCAGGTATGAAGTGTGTCTAGGATAATATCAGCAGCCCATTAACATTTTAATAAAGCAGTTTTTCTCTTTATTAATTGTGCTGCAATGTAATACTGTGTTATACTGTCCAAAGTCTGGACCTGTAAGCTCCCTGCCCAACTCCACACCAAACCCAGCCTGGCCCTCACTCAAACAGGACAATCAGGGAGTAAAGATAATGAGTTCATTTATTTCCATTAATATATATATATATATATATATATATATAATGAGTAACTATATGAAAAATGTGTAAGTTATAGTTGGAATTCAGCTCTTATCAGTAGGATCATCCCTATATTTTGTATATGTTGTATATTTAAAAATTAGTAATAATATTATTACAAAGACCTTCATTAATGTTTTGTTCTTTTCCTTTAAAAAAAAAAAAAAAAAAAATACATGTTCAAAGTCAATGGAAAATAAACTAGGTAGATCGCATGACTCCCAGAATCCCTTATCCACATCTGAATAACTGCTAACATTGCTCTTTTAACATAAGGCTGGGAGGCAGATATAAAGGAGGTTGCAATATCACTAAGAGAATGGGACTTTGCTGTTACACGCACTGACTCTCCTGCTATCACAATCCTCCCTCGTCATTTATAGACTGCATTGCGACACTACCAAGGTGACCCTGCATTAAAATAATTGAAAGGCAGAAGCTGTAATGATTTCAGCTTGTTCCGTTTTTGGCTTCTAATACAGAGGTAGAAGTGTTTTGTAACAGCTGTAAGGGAAAGTACAGCTCCCAAGAGCACAATATATTTAATACCCAAGTAAACATTAATAACACAGGCTGGCTGTGTTTTTGTAACTCGCGAAGAGATGTGGGTCTGCTCATAAAACAAACTGTTCACGGCTTTTCTTCTGAAATATGCATGTCCGGGGATTCCGAGCAGTGGGCAGTTTTACTGTCTAGATGGATGAAGAGAGATATGTATGTGTACCTCTATATATATAGTCAAATAAATTTAATGTTAATCCTTTAACCACTTGGCTGCCAAAAGAAACTAACAGTGTATCACAAAGTGTAATGAGGCAGAAGTATGTTTTTAGAGCTTCTCATTAAAACGGCTACCTCCATTAACTTCTCACATCCTAAGATTCTCTTTTAATATGTGCTGCTTTTTTTTCATGTCGAGACATGCATTTTCTTGTTTCTAATCTCCATGGCAACATAATAAGTCCAATTCTTAAAAACACATTTTAACGAGGAATCATGATATTCTCCAGTGTAGCTTTTTCTTTAAGTCTAATGTTCTCAATGTAAAAATTGCAATAAGATAAGGCATTTTCTAAGTAGCTAATCAACAAATCATGTCACTCACAGAAGGTTTTCAGTATTAAGTTACAAGATCAATGTAAGAATTCTATAGTAGAGGTGGCACAAGACTCATTGACACCCTACATTTAACCATCATCCATTGCACACACCTAGAAAACCTTCTTACGATATGCAACTCTCTATTACCCACTTTCATTCTGGAGGACTGAGAGCCTACCAGAATATATTAGAACAAGGACAGAAGCCATAATCTCATAATTTCTCCTTCTTTTACTCTGAATCTAAATGTTCAAAATGTCCTGGATTAATGGGGATCCATAGTTGCCTGAATTACTGGTGGGACCTTCATATTAGACACAGTCGTTACGAATGTTTAATAGAGATGGACTAGAACTCGAACTTTTCTAGTTCGAACGGACTCTGACTTCTCGAACTATCCCAGACTCGGATTTTCGATATTTTCTGGACTTTCGATAATTATCGAATTTTCGAACGTTTGAGGCGTGCGAATATGCGAGTAAAATGTCTATTATACCAATAAGTGAGTAAATATCGAATATTGAATCTGCGAGTAAAATGTCTATTATACCTATACGGAGTAAATATCGAATTCTCGAATCCGCGAGTAAAATGTCTATTGTACCTATACGCGAGTAAATATCAAATATCCAATCCCCAAGTAAAATGTCTATTATACCAATACGCAAGTAAATATTGAATTCTCGAATCCGCAAGTCGTTCATGGGATAATTATCGAATGTTCAAATTCGAGAGCTCGAAAGTAGCACGTGTGAGAGTAAAACCCCCTAAACAAATGGCAGACATCTCTCTCACTCTGTCAGGGAGATTAAATAAAAGTTCTTATCATTAAAAATGGAGCTAATTGTTAGCTTTCAAATTTTAAAGGGCTACCCCCAAAACTATAATTTAACCCACTACTGGCCACACTATGTGTTGATAAATCCTTACCTTACATCCCTGCTCCAAATGGCTGCCCTGCAATGTCGTTGAAGAGCAGGAGTCTAGCTGTGTCCCAAAAGGTTTCTGACTCTAACCTCTCCTCTGGGAGAATTCTGTCATGCACAGTGAATGCTCTCCCTCCCTCTAGATGCCGTTTGTCTCTCCTATCCCCTAACTTTTAACCCCTTTGCTGTAGTCCCTATCACACCCCAACCACTATGTATATTTGAAAAAAAAAAAAAAAGATCCTAACATTACTTAGTTTCCTTCATTCCCCCGGCGTTCTGTAATGCCGGCAGCCGTGTCTGTGATTGACTGTCTCTCAGCCAATCAAGGACGCGGATGTAGGTCCGGCCCCCTGATTGTAGTTCCAGGGCTGAGATTACAGCGCCGGGGGAATGAAGGAAAGTAAGTAATGTTAGGATAGTTTTTTTTATCAAATAAACATAGTGGTTGGGGGTGGGATAGGGACTACTACAACATATAAAAAAAGTATTTTGAGGGTGGGCATGCCCTTTAAATAAGATCTGATTGGTTGGGGCAAAATAAGCACCATTTTTAATAATAAGAACTTTTATTGAATCTCCCTGACACTTTTTCTTTCTGATGTAGCCTCTTTCTTTCCCTGTTCTTAAAGGGGAACTGTGGTCCAAAAATTACTTTAGGTAAATTGCTAGGAATTGCTCTCCTGAGAATTTTTGCAATTTATTTTCATTGTTTATTTTGCATAGTTTTGAAGATATTTACATTTATGTGTGTGATATGGCAGCAGCATCACCAGGTCCCCTGCACTTCCTGCTTCCTGCTCTGAAATCATGTCAGTCAATCTGCCCTGTGTCTCCTCCTCCCCTTTGTAGCTCCATGGTCCCTCCAGTTGCAGCCCCCCCCTTGGCCCATTCTCTTACAGACCCATGTGGCCCCGCCCACTCATGGGTGCCAAAGCCCCGCCCACTCATGGTTGTCTAAGCCTCACCCACTCGCTGGTGTCGTGGGCCACTCACCCTACAGAAAACTCTGTGGAAACAGTCTTTTCAGGCAGAGTGAGAGTTTTCACATAGTGGGAAAGAAGGGCTGTAGATTCCCTTACCTACTCTGTCAGGACTTCACACAGCGGAGAGGAGGAGAGACTTCCTGTCTCCCTCACACACTGAGGGACTCCGAGGCTGTACTCGCTGGCGGCACTGTGCAGAAGAAACCTTAGGAATGTCACATATCAGCCTCCCACCCATTAACTTTCTGGTCAGTCATTTCTTAATATCTTGGGCTGTGGAGCATGTAGAAAGGTGGTTAATGGCTCATTTTAAAGGTAAGAAACTGGCCTTTCATTTCAACTTGTATGGAGGCCACAGTCCCCCTTTAATTACATTTTGCTTTGTGATGGGACAAAGTTTCAACTTTACTAATAAATAAATGTGTTGTTTCCTCTTTATCATTACCCCATCACAAGTTTAAGGTGCTGTACTTTATTGTGTATATTCATGTTTAAAGTAAAGGATTGTATCATTACCTGTGCCTTGTTTATGTTTATTTAAATTTGGGCTTATACATTTACGGGGCAATGCACCGAGCGCCTCTATCGGCAACCCGGTGCAAACAGCCCGGCGATGTTATAAAGCGACAACGGCGCTCGGAACATCGCTAGCTGGCGATTTTCTATTCTGGCATTTTTAACGCCCGCTATGATAATCTTTTCTGTTATGTATAGTTTTGCTGTTGCTGTAATAGTGACTGATGGTATGTGCATGGTGCATGGTGGAAAATCCCCGCTACCAATGTTGCCTCATTGGGGGACTGCTGGACTGAACTTGAGCAAATCAAGTACTGGATTGAAGTTATGCAGCAACACAAACACATTAGAGTAAAGTTTGTTCAGTGTACTATTCCTTTAAGGTCCTTTTTGGCAGATCTGTCTTATACTTGCAGGCCCAACCTGGGACTCCCATTTCTATTTTGTAACAAATCAACTAGCTTTTGTCTGTATGCATTTCTGTACTTTCTATATTTATACCTCATTTCTTTCCACCCTCTTTCTAATGGAGGATGGAAGTGCTACCAGTTGTTCTTATTATCGTTAATGGAAAGTGGTCAAGGCATGTTTCACAAGACATGCTAGTGCTTAGATAAACTGACTTCTACAATGTGGTTAAATGTGAGCCTGTCATTGAGTAGATCTCAGGAACCTCCATCAATAATTTCTCAGTAGGCAAACTGGGGAATTATATTTATGACTAATGCAAGACCCAAGAAGAAAAAAAACATAGCATGTTTAAAATAACCATGTCCCTGTTTTAGGCAGTTTAACACCGTACTTTATTGTATTATCATTTATTAAAGAACCATAACTATTAAGATTCTAGGTTAATTTTTGCATCCAAATACATTTCCAGACTAGAGATGGGATCCGGGTCCAAATCAGACCTGGATCCAACACAGAACCCTAGGGTTCCGAAATCCGAATGATCCGTCCGAATACGAATGGATCGTTCGGATTTCGGGACTTTGCAGCCTATTTTCTATAGTTATCAAACGTTTGTGGATTATCAAAAATAGCCGACAATCCTCGAAAATATGATTGGAAATTTGAAAGTAGTCTCCGATCATATTTTCGGAGTTTATCAAATGTTTGAGGCTATTTTCGATAATCTTCGAAAATAGCCTTGGACATTTGATAATAATTAAAAATGAATTCCGTTTTCAGATCTTCGGGATTTTCCCGAGATCCAGGAATCTGAAAACGGAACGAAACTGGTAAGTTTCGCCCATCTCTATACATAAATATGTGATTCTATGAGTTATTCTTTAAATATTTGCATAGGTCACTTACAACATAGACAGCTGGAGCTCATTACAGATTAAAAAAAATACAAATGTAGACTATCGCTCCTTAATGCTTAACATGCTCTATAAATCCTTGGTTCTGGCAAGTGCCCGTTATGTACAGTTTATGAATTCTTATTTACATTTTAGCTGATAATTACTTAAATTCAGTGAAGCTTAAAAAGCGAGTAAAGAAATATATATTATGCTGAATACCAATTTAAACTTAAGGATAAGAGTCTAGCAGAAAATGACTTGAGGACTATTTTCATGTACACTAATTGTTAGGAAACAAGCAAAGTAATCATATTTCAATCAGTAAATCATTTTCTAGAGCTTCTTATCTTTAAAGAGACCGAGCCTCATGTTTAATGAATATTTTTGTTTACCTAATAAACACTGAGGTCTTAAAACCTATTTCGGCTTTATTTGTATTTCATTATGGAAAAAACATATTTATTTTTAAAAACTAATTTTTGTATTTTGTAAAAGGATCTTTGTTTGTATTTTTACAAGTGTCATGTTGTTTAGTTGGACATGTGAATATGTACACATCACTCATGGGACATGTATGTGGCACTTAAACAATTTAATTAAACACATTCAATCCAGAAAGAGGACACCGATTTGTGAGTGGGGAAAATGGCCACAGCTTTTATCACTTTCTTGTTTTTCAAAACCAAAAAAAAAATTCCAAAATCCAAATATTCCCAAACATTGTTTTTAAACATTTGTAAACACACCTAGCCAGCTCCCTCTGAGCCGCCAAAATCTTCACCTACCCAAGGGTGACAAATAATTATTCCTTATTTGTCAATCTGGGTACAAACAGTAACGATAAAGCCCCCATACCGTCGAATCCGACCGTATGGGGGCTTTATCGTTATGTGTGTACACTCGTTTCCCTCCCTATAGAGGAGTCTAGCGCGGCCGATGAAAACACACAGTCCCGAGCATTCTCCTTATGAAGTTCATAGGGAGAACGCTCGGGACTGTGTGTATGCAGATCTTTGAAAGATGGCAGACAGGATCTTGCAGATCCTGTCTGTCATCTTTCAGAAATCTGTGCTGTGTGTACTTAGCTTTAGCTATAATTGTCCTTAACCAGCCACTAGCTGCGACATTTGCATATAACCACAAGGTTTCAGCCATCAGCCTTGGGTCCCCCTTTCTTTTTATTTTAAATTTATACATTGATAATATTTCCACTTACATCCTGGGTGGGAGGGTGGGTATCTCTCCTTCCTCCAATCCTGCAGCTTGTGAGGATTTCCACTTCTCCCCCTTTTAAGGACTACTTGGCCTCCAGCCAAGCCACCTTAGTGGACTGGACCCAATCATGGTCTGCCATCAGGTAACCCCCCAGAACCCCCCCCCCCCACACACACACACACACACACACACATCCCTTCCTGGGTGAGTTAACACCTTCCTTGCTGGTTGACTGCCCATGCTGCATAATGGGCAAGGGGTCATTCACAAGAAAGAGGAACACCTAAAACAGTGTTTAATGCATGAAAAAAATAGTAGTGTTTTTTTCTCTGTTCATTCTAAAACAATAAAAACCAAGGATCCAATGTTAATTTCCAATTTCAATAATTACAGAGATTTCCTAGAGTTGGCTAAATGGACTGCTTATATCCAGACTTGTTCCTTTATGCCATTTATGATTAGCTCTTCTGACACCTGATTCTGCAGGTAGCTACTTATCATTACATATGTCAGGTTTTTATCGTATTATTTAATTAAGAATGAGGACTTTTTGCCAGATTTTAGAGGTTTTTCAAATCCATCTAACAATGCTACAAGCACATTTTTTAGTCTTCTAAAAAAAGACTGCAAAGTCTACAAAACCTATTAGCATTGGCAGGAAATACAGTTCTAATATGTTTTTCTTGTGATGATCAACAAGTGCTGGACAGCTGGTTACTAATACCATTAAAGGGGAAGTTCAGCAAAAATACATATGCTTTTAAGGAGAATTTTTTTTTCTAATTTCAATTACCCTAAAGGGTATTTCACTGTTGAAATTGAGTTTGGGGTTTTCGGTTTAATTAAGCAATTGGAGGTAAAGGAGCAATGTATTACCTCCTGTTCTTCAATTAAACCAGCACGAGTCCAGAAGAAAGTTACAGAACTTACCCTGTTGCACGCTCCTCTGTTCTTCTGACAGGTCCCGATGGAGCTTGTACTGTATTTTCGATATATCAATTTTGAATTTTCCGACTTTAAGATTTTCCGCAGGTTTACGATTCCAAGTTCGCTTAGAAACTGCAACTCATTTCTAGACCTGGGGTGGTAACCTTTGTCCCCACTGCACCCAAAAATACCAGTGACTCTTAAAAGAGCTTCTTACCATCCCGAGATCCTGCAATGCAGTAAATCCTTTTTTTGAGATTTACAGCATTGCCATCATGTAAGAAGCAGTGGTTTGTACCTCTATTTTAAAGGCGTTAAGTGTTGCACTGGTAGCACAAGGACACTTAAAGGACATTTCTAATCTCCTCAGCACTAATCATTTTGTTTGGCCCTTGGAGACTCCCCAGGGGAAGTACCTAAACCAGTACATCCTCACCCATGGGTTCAGCTTCTAACTGCTGCTCTAAACTCTTGATATTCCAATCGCAGGCGTGCTGTTCTATACTTCCTCCTTCTGTGTTGCAGAAGCATGTATTCCTATTGGTAAAGCCCTGGGCAAAGGGGGAGTGGGAGTCATTGGAATGTCAGGAGTTAGAAGCTGAAGCTAGTGGTTTAGGTCCTCACCCTGTGTAGTTTTTTCAAGGGAGGGGGTTCTCCAATACACTATTGTTGTGGTTTAACACTGCCCATATTGTGGTTCTTTAACATAGCTGAAGAAGGGACATATTTAAGACCTACTTAAAGTATAAAGTAGTGAAATTTGACAACCCTTACTAATCACCTACCATTCTATATGACAAAACTAGGAATTGCGTCTTTATGCAGGTTTGTATACCTGTCTTGCATTTTATTTAATGACTGGAATAAAGCTGGAGAGATCAAGATTAGTATTTTATTTTAATTAATAATTTTCAATGTATATCATGTGCCCATTTATTAGTATAATTAATGTGTGCAATGTAAATTTTAAGCATTTAGAAGTCAAGAGCCTAAAGCAGCTTTACAGCACTACAAGTCTATAATGGAATTATAATGAAAAGAAACCTTTCTGTGCCCAAAGGGTTTACAAACTTTATTCAAAAAAAGCTGTAAGAATATGTCATTATGAAGATGATAACATCCCATATGCACATAATTAAATGTAATTATCATTCAGTGACTAGGAAATATAGACATGGGTTTTTAAACCTAGACTCATTTATGTTACATAGAATATTAATTAAAGTTACAGATCTAGCAATAATATTGAAAAAGTTGAATCTATTAATGAAAGAGTTTTGATTAATTGAAGTAGTATATTGATAAACTAAGATTAGTTGTAGAAGAAGAAAGTCTTAAACTAATATCAATACAATAAGTGAATGAAAACTTTATCTTTATTTTTAAGTTCTTAAAAATTGGAAAACAGCATTTAGCAAGAATGATTAGACAAAGCCTCCTATTCAAGCCCAGAACATAAAAATTCCATGTATACAGTAATCATGCTAAAGCGGCAATGCTAGAACTAAAATAAATAAATAATTTGATCTAATCACTCATTTTATAAAAAGATGTCATAAATATGCTGAAATAGCTATAAGGTAAATAAAAGAAGAAGAAAACACAAAGTACTGTAATGTGATACTCTCTTTCCATTAAACATTACAAGGTAGCTCTAATTAAAGGGGAACTGCGGTCTCCGAACAAGTTAGGGTTAAAAGAAAAAAGCCAACAGTCTTCCCTTTAAAGTTAGTCTTGAATCACATCTCTGGATGTAGCCTGAAAGAAATTATATTGTGGAGAATGTTCAAACGTCCTGCTTTTAGTAGCTTGAGTGAAATCACCTGACCCTCTGCTCCTCCCCTCTGACCCGAGGGAGCTCATGCTCACCTTAAACCTAATGCTGGGAAAGACAACAATCTGCACATACTTAAAAAACAGATTACATGGAGGGAGGGAGGGGGTTAATACAGACAGGCTGGTCACATGATTTTTATTAAATTATTTTTTAATCATTACCATTGATAGGACAACACATATGTTGGAATTGCCTGTTTGTGTTGTGCATTTGGTAGAGAATGATCACTGGTTCTATTCAGCACAACATTCTGGCATTTCATTAATATTTTAGATTCACCAAGAGTAAAGCTCTATGGCAGTAAGGCAACAAAAGCTGCAAATCCGAAAAGTATACCTAATAATTTGTGCGGAATGTAATATGTGTTAGCATGACTTAAAGACAGAATTTAAGACATCTGAGTCAGAATTTGCAAATATGTGAGTCTTGAAGGTAGAAGGATTACAGTATAATTTCATTTTCTCTTTGTGCCTTTCTTAACACCAAAAAAAGCCTGGAGTTAGGAAGGCAATTTCAGGACTTGTTGCATTTCCTAGTAAATGTCCTAGGAACTTGGGTCTGCAATCGTTGTGGATGTAATTAAACAGGAATACACTAATCCTAAATACTCAGTCAAGGAACACAGTTGCATTAACAAAATATTATTTATATTAAAAACATTTAATTTACTGTATGTAAGTGCAAATGTGCATGTTATCTTACTATGCTCCCCCAAGTTTTAAATTATGTTTGCCTGACCCTGAATACCCTCCCCCCCCATCATAGGAATTGAACAAAAGCACTGCTCATTTCATATTCCTATATGGTGCCATGCAGAATATTAGCTATTCTTAGTTATGTTCTTATTGAGCACAAAAAATGCATAATATTGGTCATACTGAAAAATCAATCTCACTTAAGGTGAAATATGGTAACCTCTGTTTATTGCAAGTTACTATTTACTGGTGCAGATATAGAACATTTTATTCCAAATTTCAATTTTCATTTAGCATTATGCCAGTTAATATATGCTTAGGTAGCTTCACCATTAAACCTTATCATGTGCTAATATGCTTACAGTAATTTATGCTTTAAAGCACCACAATCACACAGGGGGAGAGATAACCTTTGGTGATCCAGCAGTTCAGAAAATACATTTTTCCATTAGACCATCTGACAACATTCAGTAGAGGCTGTTAAATAGCAGCCATCTGCAATGTTGACTTTCGTACATTTTTACTGAAATATCCCTTCATTTAAATGTCAGAAACAAATATGCATGCGCTTCTTAATCAAGTAGGTTATGTGTGTCTGAATCTTGAATATTTGTTTCTGTTTTGTTTATTTTTCTGTTATATATTTACTGTGAAACATTAGCCAAGTCACAAA
Organism: Hymenochirus boettgeri; assembly: GCA_019447015.1. Lineage (NCBI taxonomy): Eukaryota > Metazoa > Chordata > Amphibia > Anura > Pipidae > Hymenochirus > Hymenochirus boettgeri. The sequence goes on from CM033474.1 coordinate 26,791,878, forward strand.
GAAATCAAATGGGATAGGGAGAGTTTAAGGCACAGCAGAACTTCACGCTCACATACAGTATAGAGGGAATAGAAAGATGAAAATGTATTTAAGTGATACTATATAGTTCTGTTTCCCAATCAAGCAAGATGTCTCATTTCCCTCTCATCACTGCCCCCCCCCCCCACCACCACCACACACACACACAGAGCCTATGGTGAATCTTCCCACTAGGGTTTATAACAGCTGCTAGTGGCTGTAGAGTACCAATCTTTCTTTTTTCTTTCCATATTGACATCCAAGTGTGAGGCAACTAGCAGGTTCCTTCAATATTTATGACTTATAACCTCAAGGACAGGTTCTACTCATCCCTTGTACTATATTGAGACAGAGTTTTAAATGTGAATGTCAAAAGATTTATTATTTACCAAACATCCAGGAAAAGGATTTTGGCTTTGGGCTAAATTGTCTACTTTTTTTAACTTATGTGTAACTTCAGTAACTGGATCATGATGTTTAATTACACTGTAATTAATAAGCGTATCTCGGCCTGTTATGTTTAAAGATAAGTGAGTACTCTACAGTATTCTTTTACCCAGGTCACCTCAGTGTTTCTATGCACCTTGGAATGTGCCATTAATTGGATACTTGGGTATGAAAGTCCACTGTGCTCCATTGAAAGCTGACATTTCTAACAAGATGACCTTTTCAGCACTCCGTAATGATTATCGCCTGGCTTTGTTTGGACACAATAACACATACTTCACACCACAGAGAGAATATGGGCTTTGAAAACTATTCAAAATCCAGTTAGTAAAACGAGTAAATTGGGTAGAAACATTCATCAGACTGTTATTGTTCTGCTATCGATTTAAATGCTCTTTCATCTCTCCTGTTACATTATAGAGTTCCAAATTAACTCTTATTCCCTATTCTTGTTTTGCTGGATTTCGTTAAAAGGTCAAATGCTTTCAGAAAGACAGATCTGTAGGATAAAGCCTGTATGATAACCATCAACCTTCAAATAACCTTTAATGGGACTATCCCTCCCCTGACCATTGTTATTGATGTGCTCATTGCACAAACAGAAACTAGTTTTAATATCTGAATACTTTGGCAATAATAATGAAAAAGGATTATTCATGGATGCCTGTTGAACCCATACAGTAAACAAGTTGCTATCTGTTTCTAATGTTATAAGAACACTGGGAAAACATAATGGAAAGGTCAACAAGAATGAATATTGTAACTACTAAAACAATTTCTTTTTCTTTAAGTACCCAAGTGGGGCTTTCATAACTTACATCATTAAAACTTTGGCTGTAACTCTGACTTTAAAGCTTCTAATTAAAAAGTCCTGTTTTTAGAGTTCCAGCATCATATACATATTAAGGGTGTTTTGTAGCTCCTATTTTGTCACAAAGTAGTACAAGGATTAAGAAAACTTTTTGTGTTCGCTAAAATAACGAAAACGTTTGTTATTATTCTTTATTACTTCAATAAAGCTTCTTATAATAGTGTAAATGGAAATTATAAGGAAAGCCAGTGTATTTTTATGAGTCAAAGTGAGAAGCCAGTGAATAATTATTTATAAAGTTAGAGGCCAGTTATAAAATGCAAAGCTAGTGAATTACTAGACTAGTACAATTACTGACTTCCTGATGTTGTGCTAGTGTAGCTGAAGTTTAGCAGCAGTATCGTAAGTTGTAGCTAACGTGTACCCATTTAGTAATTCCCATTCTAGATGTATTATAGCTTAGCCAGCTGTGAGAGCTGTTTAACATTTGTCAGTCTACTGAGTTTATGCCCTGGACAGTAGGTCACATTCTATGGCAAACAGGCAAGGAGCTATAGACTGAGAAAAATAAAAAGTCTATGAGCCTTTTGAAGAGGATCTGGTGTATACCAGGCTGGGTGTGTGTGTGTGTGTCAAGGAATTTGGTAGGTATTGCACTCTTAAAGTAGAATTAAACCCAATTTTTATACTCCAGAATCTGAAAACAACCCCCCTAAAAACACCAATAAACTATAAAATGCCACTTTAGTAAACTGTTAAAGTAAATCAAAGCCTGTTAAGAACTGGATGAAGTATCTGTGTGTATGTGCAGTGTCCGACCACACCTCCTGACCTCAGTCACATGCTTCCTTGCTTTATCTGTCCTGTAAAAGGATTGGCTAGAGATTATTAATGGGTGTGACAAACTGTAACAAGTTTCTGCCATAGCTAAGGACTGAGCATGTGCAGAACATAATGGTCATTGACCAAACTGTCTAATACTAGAATGCTGAGAAGTAAAGCACAAACCATATGTTATTTAGGTAAATTTCCCAGCGCCTGTATCAAAATGAGTGATTACAGATTAGATTACTGGTTTTATATCAAGGTGTTCTGCCTTCCGGTTCAGTGTTGTTCTGTGGCTTTAGTTGCCCTTTAAGGTGGGAGTGTGCTGTAAATGCATTTTACTTTTGTAACTCAAAAAGTTTTGGTTCTATGTTTTAATTTATTAAACATTAATGTTAAATGTTCAATGTTACTGCTTTAAGTATGCTTTTAAAGTATAGTTCATTATTTAAGAATAAATAGATATTTACTTATGTGATGGCTAAGTGGATTGTCTAAGATACTGATCTTTCTAGACAGCTCTAGAGAAAGAAAAAAAGTGTTGATTTGTATTCACTGACTGAGTGTTATTAATACCTCAAGCTAGTAGCCAGCTGTGAAGCTAAGACTCCTCAATTAGTGTAATTAAATGGGGACAATAGCCAAAACATGTATATAGATTGTTGCTTAGAAATGTTATATCCTACATTGAAATAATAACTAATTGTAGTGGGACGATTATTAAAATGTATTTGAATGTATACTTTTACTATTATTTCCTTTATAAAGATTTTTTTTAAATATTAAAGGAGAACTAAACCCAATTTTTTATCCTCAAGAATCTGAAAACAACCACCCTACAAACACCAATAAGCTATAAAATACTACTTCAGTAAAGTATTTTTTTTATATTAAAGGAGAACTAAACCCAATTTTTTAGTCTTTTTTAGGTGTTCTGCCTTCTGGTTCAGTGTGCTTTAGTGGTCCTTTAAGCAACTACTAAAACATGCAAGATCTTATCCTTTCATATCAACACTAATGTAGCCTGTGATGTTTCCCATATTAAGCTGATCTTAAATTCTGCTGCTCTCTGTCCTTAAATTTAACCAATATATTTACTATTTCATACTATTGTGTGACTTTAGCTAATTAGATTTTGCTCTTTCGTTTCTGCAGATTGTATGGTGTGCAACAAGTGCAGGATGAGACCATTTTCTGGCTGCAGTTGTAGTATACAAACATCTGGAGGGTCTCAGGTTGGAAATTAATGGTATACAATCTCAGCAAAGTGCTGCAGATCATACAGCATGCAGCAGATAAGCAACTGTTTTGCTTCTATCTGTTTAGGCAAGAAGCAATTGCCTACCATCAGTGGCTACTAGGTGTCAATCAACATGGTGGCCAAAGGAAAGCAGCAGGCATATTATGATACACAATATAAAAAGAATGGACATTGTATAACCTCAATATATAGAGTGTGACCAATTCATAACATATATACAACACAGAATCCCAATGCACAATAAATTGCAATCATGGTGTATTTCCATTGAATTGGTAATTGAAAGCTTGTCCATCTCTATTACTATCCAAAACAAAAAGTATATTTAATTTGTTTAAGTTATTTCAAGTCCAGCTATCATGACTTGGTCCTAATATAAAAGTACTTGATTATGAGCTGAAATCCCTGCTTTGTGCCTCTTCTCTTAAGGACCATACACAAAAACAGCAAGCAAACAGCCATTTTGGGTGACTATCGGTTAATGTATGGGCGCTGGGCCAGCTGAAACTGCTGTTCGGTCAGGCTTTGTTGATGATCTGCCGGGTCGGATTATAAAGTTGCCCAACTGAGCACCCAAACACTTGCCCTAAAATGGCCTTTCGTACACCAACGTGCATGAAGTTTTAGGGATCAACTTTCTCAAATGAGCATATAACTTTACTTTGTGCAGAATACTTATTCCAAAGTGGCTTGGTCACACCTGTTATGTAGTGCACAATTTGTTGTACTTACACATTTAAGTGCCAAATTTAATACAAAAAAATCACAATACTAGTGCACTCTATAATTGATTTTATTTAGTGTGTGACACTTACAGATGAAGTGTTCTGCATGTGATGTTCATGTGCTATTTCTTCACTTTCTTTTGTTATTTTATCACTCAAGCTGTTAGTGGTCAACAAGAAAATAAAAAGAAAGCAGCTTCTTTACATCTAAATAATATTGTAAATGAACACAGACAAGCTTAAGTTAATGTATCATAGAACCTAGTTTCCATGGAAGATATATTAAACAGCCAGGCGAGTAACTACATAAACAACCCCACACCCCACCCCACAAAACTCTTAGGCAGACTATGTCAACCACAAAGCTTGCCACAACCCCTGCACAACTGTTTGTGGCAGTGACTGTGCAAACATCTGATAAGAAGTGATACCCCACCCTTCAGGGGATGTAATTATACCACTGTTTACAGCATACCTTTGCATTTATGAGTGTGTGTTTGAAGAATTGTTTAGTAGATAAAACTTTTAGAAACCATATTTCATACAGTATTTAGCAGCCTTTTATCACATTTTATTGTCTGAGACCTGTGAGATTTTAATCATTTTTATTTATTAACATTTATAGTGTTATCCTGAAGCAGCCATAAAGAAATAGAAAGTAATTCAGATGTTTATGTTGAACATAATCTCCCTCCTATCATGGTTATATCATTGTGGTACATATAACATTAAAATATAGAGCAAATATATGAATAAAAGTTATTTTTGCATCAAAGTTGCTTTACTGTACAGATCTCTATTTTTTAATTTTGTGTTTGAAAAGTGCATTTAATCATCAGCCACAAACAAAGATATACAATTATAAAGCATCACAAAAAGACAAATTGCTATTGATCTTTCTTTTTTTTCCGGATTCTGTTCTTATGGTAAGTCTATTTTTTTGCTTTTACAAATAACCATGTAAAATGCTTGCCTTTTATGTCCAGGTTGCAAAGTAGGTTGTTTGGACTTTTTGTAAAATACTTTATATCTCGCACCCTCCCTATGGAGGTACCGCAAGGCTCAGTACTTGGTCCTCTTCTTTTCGCCATTTACATCTATGGCCTTGGACAACTCATTAACTTATTTGGATTTCAGTATCACCTGTATGAGGATGATACCCAAATTTACATCTCTGCTCCCTACACTAACATCCCAGGTCCTCAACTGCCTTAGTGCTATCTCTACCTTCATGTACTCCCGCTTCCTGAAACTAAACATGAACAAGATTGAACTTGTCCTTTTCCCACCATCACATTCTGTTCCCCTTCCTAGTCTCACTATTAATATTAACAACACACCGATATCCCCATCTCCTCATGTCTGCTGCCTGGGAATAACGCTAAATTCAGATCTTTCCTTTAAACACCATGTCAACACGCTTACCAACTCCTGTGGGCTCCAACTCAGAAAAATCTCTTGTGTTTGTCCCTTCCTCTCGAAAGAAGCTACTGAAATCCTAGTCCATGCCCTAATCATTTCCCGACTACACTATTGCAACACACTCCTGCATGGTTTACCAGACAACTGCCTGGCAACACTTCAATCCATCTTAAAAAATGGTGCTGACCGGCTCATTCTCTTCTTGCTTTTCTAATTCCTCTCCTTTCTGTCAGTCCCTCCAATGGCTGCCCATCATGCAATGGATCCAATTCAAGTTGCTAATCATATTGTATAAAGCACTATCAAATAAATCCCCTCCATACATCTCAGAGCTGATCCACAGATACTGTCCCAGATGCAACCTCCGCTCTGTTAATGATATCCTCCTCTCATCCACCCTTGTCCCCTCTTCCCATGCCCATAATCAGGACTTTGCTCGTGCTGCCCCTCTGCTCTGGAACTCCCTTCCTCCATCCATACGTCACTCACCATCCCTTAATACCTTCAAACGTAACCTTAAAACCCACCTCTTTAGACAAGCATATAACCTGGCCTAGACATTACCCTTCTCACTGACCCAACCTGTTTCTAACCAACTCTTACAATCCACTGCCACTCTATTTACAGCCTACTGATTCCTGTGGGCAAAATTAAAAATCAATGACTGTGGGCAAAAATTATATACTAATGACTGTGGGAAAATTATGTACCAATCAACGTGGGCAAAATTATGAACCAATGACTGTGGGCAAAATAATGTACCAATCACTGTGGGTAAACTTATGTACCATTCACTGTGGGAAAGCTTATACTGTATAACAATTTCTGTGGGCAAAATTATGTACCAACTGCTATAGGAAAAATGCTGTACCAATCACTATGGGCAGACTTATGTACCATTCACTGTAAGCAAACTTATTTACCAATCATTGTGGGCAGACTTATGTCGAAATCACTGCGGGCAAACAGTCACTGTGTCCACCAGTCAGTGTTATGTCAGCCCTCCAGTTCACCAGTCATTGTTAAGTAAGCCCTCCAATTCACCAGTCAATGTTAAGTCAGCCCTCCAGTTCACCAGTGAGTGTTAAGTCAGCCCTCAAATTCAGTAGCAAGTGTAAAGACAGCCCTCCAGCCAGTGTTAGTTAATTTAACAAACAAACAATTTAACCAGCACACACTTTTTTGGGAAAAAGAACAGCAGGTGCACGCCCTTCTATTCACCTAGCATAGCACAGTGCAGTAATTGTAGCAAGTGTTAGTCAGCCCACAATATCCACCTCCACGCACACTTTTCGTGATGAACTCAAACCCATTTCACCGGCAGGGATGTAGGCAGACTTAAGTACCAATCACTACTGACAGACTTAGTGATTAGACTCGAACCTGAGTTTGAGCTGAACTTTTTGTGTTCCTTGATTCCTTTTTGTGTAGCCTTGATTTTCAATGGCCCTCGAATGTGTAGGTCGATTTCGGTAACACTCTAATGTGGCCCTCAATTTCTATAACCCTTGAATGTATCGTTCAATAACCCTTAGATGTAGCAGTCGATTTTGGTAAACCTTAAATGTAGCCTTCGATTTCAGTAACCCTCAAATGTAGTAGCCAAGGGTTCTGTAATTCTTGAATGTAGCCTTCAAATTTGGTAGAATGTATTGTTCGGTAACCTTAAAGGATGAGTGCTTTCTCCTGCTTGAGCCTCAAACAGTAATGCCTGTGAGTTCCGTGCACACACACACGTACACGGAACTCACAGGCATTACTATTTGAGGCTCAAGCAGGAGAGTGCATGGAACTCACAGGCATTGCTGTTTGAGGCTCAAGCAGGAGAGTGCACGACAATAAACTATCCGGGGCATTGTTCACCAATAGAGCATGTCAGAGGACATGCGGACATCCCTTAAGACTGCTTGTGAAGTTCTCATTCATCCAGGTCATGGTATATCTGTTGTATTCAATTAGATCAACTTGACTTAAAGTTTAGTTCGTTTTGCTAGTCAAGATCTAACTGAATACAACAGACATCCTTTGAGACAGGAAGAAAAGAAGTTAAGTCTTTAAGTTCAGAAATGGTTTTTCACTGTGAGAATGGTAAAACCATAGAACTGTCCTCCATTGGACATTGTTATGGCAGGATCGTTGGATAGTTTAAAAAGAAAGCTGGGTGGTTTCTGCAAACAAGGAATGTTACAAGTTACTGGTATTGATACATAAAGTAGAGTTGGTCCAGGGAAATTTCCGATTGCCACTTGGAGTCAGGAAGGAATTTTTTTCCTTTTCATAATTCTGGTGGGATTTTTTTGCCTTCCTCTGGATCAACAGTTAGAAAGAAATGTGGGTATTACTGAGTAAGTTGGACGTATGTCTTTATTCAACCTCAAATACTATACAAAAATGAGTGGCTTTTAGGGGCAAGTAAAATGTACCCAGAATTAAGGGCGTACCTGCAGGGCCCAGGCCCCCTCCCCTGTAAGAATGGAGGCCAGGCCCCTGACCCCCTTCCCCTAGCCAAGATCCCTTCCACGGTAAGCCGTTTTAAACAGCTGATCACGCATATGAATGAAACATACGTGCGATCAGCCGTTTAAAAGACCGGACCCAAACTTCCACAAAGAACCGGAAGTTAGGGTCCGGTCTTTTAACAGCTGATTGCACGTATGTTTCATTCATATGCGTGATCAGCTGTTTAAAACAGCTTACCATGAAACAGTTATTATTTTCAGAAAGTCCCCCGGTTATTATTTTCAGAAACTCACCTGACCTTTACTTACCTTCCTCTCTCCTCCGCTGTTCTGAACTGCCAGCAGCCGTGTCCGTGATTGGCTGCCTCTCAGCCAATCACGGAAGTGGCTGCCGGTCCAGCCCCCTGCTTGCAGTTTCATGCAAGCAGAAGGCCGGGAAGTGCGGCGGAGGAGAGAGGGAAGGTAAGTAAAGAGGAGTTTCTGAAAATAATAATAATGCGGTTGGGGCTGGGGGAGGAAGCCCTACAACATATACAAAATTTATAAAAGGGGTGGACATGCCCTTTAAGTTCTGTAGTTTCTAATAAAGTTTGTTTTACAGTTAGACTGGCAAGCAGTATATAACCAATATGCCTTGTAAAGGGCTTATACTCAGTTTCAAAGGACACTGAGTAAGTGTGAACACCTGTTGTCAGGACTATTCAAATGGTTTCAGACCATCTTGCTGCTCCGTGCCCTGCAGCATAAACAATACACAGATAGTCTGCAAAATCAACCAAGTTTTATTGTGACTTGTTTCGGACGATACAAGTCCTTGCTTGCGAAAGGCCGAAACATGTCGCAATAAAGCGTGGTTGATTTTGCAGTGGTGTCCCCTTCATTTACTGTATTTGTGACATAATAATTCAGCTAGGGATGGGTGTTACAGATAGAATACCTAGCAACTCACCCCCATCATTATTGGGACCTTCTGAGCTTCCCATTGTGTTCATCTGTTCATCAGAGTCGGGTTCCGATTCCTCCACCTTTATTTGTAATATTTCTGATTCGTTCTCTGGAAAATCTGCTGAAAAGAAATAAGCATTAGGGCACAGGCTCACACTGCGCATGCGTTTTTCCATTAGATATAGAAAAACGCATGCGACGAAAATGCGGAGCGCAATTGCACCTGAAAACACCCGTTTTCGGTGCGTTGCCGCGATTTCAATGAACGGAAAAACGCATGCGCAATTGCAAAAGAAGCGCGATAGTGTGGCCTAGCCCTATTCCTGCGTTTCTTAATAATAAGGCAAACATTACATCTTTGTGGTTCTGTGGGTTCCTCAACTCTTACAAGCATAAAACATATGTGGAAATGGCTTAGTAAGGCTGAGGCCACACTACAATGCACTAAATTGGCCACGCAATCGCGAGTGTTAGCGCACACGATTGTGTGCGATTTCTGTGCGTTGTCGCACGTTGCTCTGTGTTTGCGCATGCATTTTTGTAATATTATAAAAACACATGCATTTGCATAAAAAAATGGTGCACGCAAAAGTCAAACGCATCGGAAATCGTGGGAATTTTGCGTTCCCTCGATTTCCATTTTAACCAAAAATGCATGTGCAAACGCAATAAGTGCGTTCGTGTGGCCTAGCCCTTAACCTATCTAATCTACAAGGAACACTTTAAATCCCCCTATTGGAAAATGATCCTCTAGACATGCTGTAACTTTCATTCAATTCTGCAGACAAGAATGCTTTCACCTGTGTGCGACTGGCTTCACACATGACAGGCTCATTGCAACTTACACGGCAGCTGAAATAAGAACCAGTTGTTGATATGTGCCCATTGGCAATCAATCTCTCTGTACGGGGAGCGATTGTGAACACACATTATCACATTCACTATTAACTCAGTTTACTGACCAGTGGAATATTCAGCCAAAATCATTGGTTATTCAGCTCCAGGATCAGTCATTTCTACCCCATACACATGGCTGATCATTGGCTAATTCTGTCAGCCATGTGTTCCCAGCTTTAATAATATATGCAGAAGATTATCCCCGGTAAATTCTCCTGTAAGGTGGTTTTAGGGGGTAGACAGGGCTCCTTAAACCATGTTTTGTTATGTTTATTTTCTGGATTTCATCACTCACCAGCCTCAGAACCTGGATCCATTTCTACTGCTGTTGTGCTTGGGGGATCCTGAAAGTCAGAATCTTCCTCAGTTTCTCTTTTGAAAAAGGAGAAAAATTCAGGATTAATGCTATATTAAAACACATAAACCTTATTAAATTTACAGATGTTGTAAGATTGTTACTGGATAGGTCAGGGATATGATGTAGTGACGCGTTATAATAATGTATTTTTAACACAATATGTACAAGTTACATTGGTAATGTCCATGTGAAGATTCATACCAACAAAAACCATGTCTGCTGTGGCACAGTTATCACTTCCACCTCTATATTAATTATACTGTAGATTTCATTTCAAATTTTGTTTTAAAAATCAGTTTCGTGCCCCCTTAAAATAATGTGCCCTGCTCTTTCTGTAAATGTACCAAGCTAATGATTTTTACAACTTACACAACTAATCAAAGTGTATTTACACAACTTCAATGATATTGTCAGTCTAAAGTGTAACTACAAGCACATTTACATACCTATAGATATATGTTACCGAATCAAATGATTATCTATAGATATAGAAGGAATTTTCAAAAAACATCGTATCCTCTGTCTGCTTTAAACCAAACACACACTGAGGCAGCAATTGGTACATCCAAAAGACCCAACAAGGGATCCCACCAGCCGTTACAAGAAAAGAGTCATAGACTTACTACAACAGCTTCAAAAGGATAAAGCCATTGACCGAGCAATGTATCATCGCCTCTACCCTGGTGAGGCACATCCATGCATATATGGACTCCCAAAGATACATAAGGAAGGGGCCCCACTAAGACCTATAGTCAGCAGCATCAACTCGGTAACATACAAGGTGGCAAAATATCTAGCTAACATCTTAGGACCATTGGTGGGAAGTTCTAAGCATCACATCCAGAACTCTCAGGATTTCACCAACAAGATTGAAGATATAGTACTCGGTGTAGAAGAAACTATGGTGTCCTATGATGTGACATCTCTCTTCACTTGTATACCCACCAAGGAGGCTGTTGACATGGTGAGAAAACGGCTGGGCCAAGACAGCACTCTTACCAGCAGAACTGATCTCAACCCAGAACAGGTGTGTTCCTTGTTGGACTTGTGCCTGAATACCACCTATTTCAAATACAGGGATAAGTTCTATAAGCAAAAACATGGATGTGCTATGGGATCTCCAGTTTCACCTATTGTGGCCAACCTTTACATGGAGGAGGTAGAAACACAGGCGCTTAATACCTTTAAGGGCATAGCACCCAGCCACTGGTTCAGATATGTTTATGACACCTGGGTTAAAATCCACCAGAAGGAAGTACAAGCTTTCACAGAACACATTAATGCGGTGGACCAAAACATTAAATTCACAAGGGAAGAGGTACAAAACAACAAACTGGCTTTCTTGGACTGCTTGGTAGAAGTTAAGGAAAATGGTAAACTGGAAGTAGAGGTTTACAGAAAACCAACACACACAGATCAGTATTTGATGTTTGACTCCCACCACCCTTTAGATCACAAGCTGGGGGTCATCAGAACCCTGCAACACAGAGCCGAGAACATCCCCACTAGCACAGAGGCGAAGGCTAAAGAAATGAAACATCTCAGAGGAGCCCTTAAAACTTGTGGATATCCAGACTGGGCCTTTGTCAAAAGAAGTAGAAGGAAAGAAAAGAACACGAATACCAACAGTGAAGGGGAAAAGCAAGACAGGAGGAAGAACATGTTCATCCCATATGTAGCAGGGGTCTCCGAGAAATTAAGAAGAATTTTCAAAAAACATCGTATCCCTGTCTGCTTTAAACCAAACAACACACTGAGGCAGCAATTGGTACATCCGAAAGACCCAATACCAAAACACAAGAAAAGCGACATCATATATGCAGTGCAGTGCAGTGAAGAATGCTCTGATTTGTATGTGGGGGAGACCAAACAGCAACTGCATCAACGTATGGCCCAGCACAGAAGAGCCAATTCCTCGGGTCAGGACTCAGCCGTGTATCTGCATCTTAAGGATAAAGGACATACCTTTGAAGATTGTAATGTTAACATACTGGCGAAGGAACGTGACTGGTTCAAGAGAGGTGTTAAGGAGGCCATTTATGTGAAAATAAAGAAACCAAGCCTAAATAGAGGTGGGGGGGGTTCGACACCAACTGTCTGCCATGTACAATGCTGTTTTAACACCTTACTCTGGGCGTTCCTATAACACCTCTTAGCCACTATCTAATCACACCCTTAACACCTGGCTGTGATATGCTAATTGGGATTTTCCAGGGTACATAATTGCCACAGATTCTTGTACAAGTCATTCTGAATTGAGAAAGCCAGTCGGATGACTAGAGAAACGTCTTCAAGAACTACATTTCAAGTCCAGTTGATCTAATTGAATACAACAGATATACCATGACCTGGATGAATGAGAACCTTCACAAGCATATTCCCATTATTGTGTTGTCCACAACAAAAACTTACTCGCTGTCTTCCATGATTGGCTTGAGGAACTGAAGATCATTGAAATAGATAAAGGCACTTTTCCTGGAGGAGCGAGAGCCATTACGATTCTTTTTGGTTGGCGCTGCAAGTTCTGTGCGAAAATATTGCTTTAAGGTTACCCACCGTCTTCGAATCTCATTAACTGCAATACAAAACACACAAAAACATTTATTAGCCAATAGTGAAAGGAATTCACCCTTATCAAACATGTTAAAGGGCTGATGCATGCTGGAGAGGGAGAGAGAGCAAGCTCACTTGTGTTATTATGATATCTGATTTAATGTATTATCCCATACTTTGGATAAAAATTGCAAAAATTAAATAAAAAGTCATCCATAATGTTAGATCCGAGATCACCAAATGTTACCTTATCAAAGAACTATCACAGCTCTGCATCATGTCTTCTTTGGAAATGTTTAAGGACATCTATAATGGGTAAACTGAAAACATGTTCCTACTGCCACTGTACCTTTTATTATTCCTCCTAATTGTTCAGATCTCTATGGGAGGAGCATTGCCAGCTTGGATTTGTCTGTCACAATAAGTATATTAGCATACACAGCACAGGGAGTGGTGTCAAGTAGAGTAGGATGTATACATTTCCTAAAAGACTGCAGTGTCAGGTAAACAGAAGGAAGGAACTCATTACCTTGGGAGGAAAGGGGGTGCATGACTTGTTGCCAGATCATCCGATCTCATTGGGAAATTCTATCCCTTAAAGGGACAGTTCAGTGGAAATGATCAACATTTGTTAAATTGTTAGTTTGTGTAATGCCTTCTTAGTTATTCTACATATTATCTCCCATTTTGAAAAATCAGTTGATTTCATACCCCTTGCTGTTCCCTGCTGTTGACATTAGTGAGCTGACATTTCAGGTTCTAACGGTCCTTCTTCTTCCCAGGATGCACCACTTCCTTGGAATGTTCCTAACAGTGATTTCTACTGATTGGCTGTTGGATGGGTCAAAGATGCTCAGATCTCTACTGAGCAACTGAATCAACCCAGGCGCTGGGTCAAGGACAAGACCATAACGGTCTCTATTAGGGGTCCTGCAAACAGGAAGTCAGTATTTCGGTTGCATTTATTTATACACAGACACAATGCTGAATGGGCAGATTAAGGTCATTGGGATGGAAAAATACTGCTCTTTTTCTGAAAAGCATATGTATTTGCACTGAACTTCCCCTTTAACAGAAGAACAAAGGCAGAGAATGATGTGCTACAGACTAATTTAAAAGTAAAATGGTCCTTTAAGGAGTCTAGATTTGTGTAGAGCAGATCTACAGTTGCACAGTATAGATTTCAGCACATTTTTCTTATCTGTGTAGTTTTAGAAGGGGTGGTAGATAGTATTAAAGAAATTATAGTAACAAAACATGTGGTGCTTATATACAGTATGTGCTGCTACACATTATATAGAGTATATACATAATTCAGGAGTTAAATGGGATGATCCATGAACACTAAAATAGTAAAACATTTTCCTATAACATTGGCATTTTTTTTTATTAAACTCATGGTTTACATACCTCCAAAAAATCCCCTTTAAATGACAAAAATTTTTTGTGTGTGAACATTTGTGTGCAACCGATTAAATTTTATAGTATGGATAATTCATTGTTTATTCTATGAGGTGTGCTCCAGTGTTCTCCAAAGAAATGTTTTCTAACCAGATGGCATGAAAAAGTAGCCGGGTGGGCCACCCGTCTTAAAGGGGAGCTAGATTAGAAATTACTCTCTTCCTGACCAATAACAAGGAACTTTCAAATGAGAGTCAAGGACTCTAAAGGGAGGCGGGGTTGCTGCATTTTGCTTCAAGTAAAAGGTGAAACCAAACAAGTATCAGTTTTCATTGTAATGCAACAATCCCTATCAACGCACCAGGGTCAGTTGTTGCATTATTATTGCACTTGTGTAAGGGGACAGATGTAGGAAGGGGTACCCCTAAACATTGTGCATGTGTTTTACACTAAACTTAAATAATAAATAGCGTAACATTCTTCTTCCAGATCCCTAAGAGCCAAGTACACACAAGCCAACTACTGCTTAATTTTTTTTCTACCAAGTGATATCTCAGTATTCGGACAGTGAAAAAAGAGGATTTTTATGTCAGACTCACCTGTAAAATCCTTTTCTCTTAAGCCGTAAGGGGGACCCAGGTCAACGTAGGGGTTATACACCCTTTCTCCAGGAGCGTACACTTTAAGAACTGTAAGACTGAGGCTCCAGTGCTCCTCCCCTCAGTACAATACACAGAGCACCGGAAGCCTCCTCCAGTTGGTCCCAAAGAGGAAGCGTAAGCCAAATATTGAAAAAGGAGATAGTCCAGTAACAAGGAAATAACAAATAAACAGGCGAAAAAACATGCCAAAAAAACAATCATGTCAACAACAGGGAGGGTAGTACCTGGGTCCCCCTTACGGCTTAAGAGAAAAGGATTTTACAGGTGAGTCTGACATAAAAATCCTCTTTTCTCTTACAGCCTCAGGGGGACCCAGGTCAACGTAGGGGACGTCCCAAAGTCCCGAATTGAAGGGTGGGTAATCATAAACTAAGAATCCCACTTAGATCTCCGCAGTTCTAAGGATGGAGGTGCCCAAGGCAGTATCCTTGTCTGCAAAAACTTGGAGGCGATAAAATTTGATAAAGGTGGAGATAGACGACCAAGTTGCTGCTCGGCATATCTGGTCCACCGAAGCGCCATGTCGCGCCACCCAAGAGGCTCCAACTGCCCTAGTAGAGTGGGCCGTAACCCGCAAGGGAGGAACGGCCCCAACTGCCAAATAGCAGCGAACGATAGTAGATCTAATACACCTAGCCAGAGTTTGTGGAGAAGCCCTGGACCCCCAACGGGGCCCCGCCAGGAGAATGAACAGAGCCGGGGAAGAACGGAAACCTTCCGTGCGAGCCACGTATATCCTCAGGGCTCTCACTACGTCCAGACAGTGCAAATCGCGCTCTTTGGAAGAAGACGGATTCAGAAAGAAGGTCGGAACAATGATCTCCTGATTGATATGAAAAGCCGAGACCACCTTAGGCAAAAACGAGACATGAGGTCGTAGAATAGCCTTGTCCGGGTTAATTGACAGACACGAGGGATCCACCGATAAAGCAGCTAATTCAGACGCCCTCCTGATGGACGATATGGCCAGCAGAAACACCATCTTCCAGGATAGAAGCGATAGAGGAATCGATGGTAAGGGTTCAAAAGGAGGTCTTTTGAGGGCCCTGAGGACTAAAGAGAGGTCCCAGGGTTGAACCGGGGCACGAATGGGAGGGCGCAAGTGAGTAACTCCCTGCAGGAAGGTCTGGATATCCTTCCTGTTCGCGAGCTTTCTATGAAAGTAGATCGAGAGGGCGGAAACTTGAACCTTGAGAGCGCTGAGCGATAAACCTCCGTCATAGCCTTTTTGGAGAAAACTAAGGAGTCTGGACAGAACAAATCTGGAGGGAGGAAAACCCTTGGAGGAGCTCCACATCACATACTTCTGCCATATCCTGTAGTAAACCTTAGATGAAGACGGTTTTCTAGCCGCTAACATGGTAGGTATAGCCGATACAGGTATCCCTCGCCTTCTCAGTATGGCGGACTCAAGCGCCACGCCATTAAATGAAGTCGCTGAAGATCTGGATATTGGAAAGGTCCTTGTACCAGAAGGTCTGGTCGTAATGGAAGAGGCCACGGCTCCCCGACTGTCATGGATAGAAGGTCTGAGAACCAAGTCCTCCTTGGCCACTGCGGTGCGATGAATATCACCTGTGCTCGTTCCCGTTTGACCCTTTTGAGAAGCCTGGGTATCATAGGTGTTGGTGGAAAGATGTAGCCCAGCTGAAAATGCCAAGGTGCTACCAGAGCATCTATGTAGGCCGCAAGAGGGTCTCTTGTTTTGGCACAAAAGGTCAGAACCTTGCGGTTGGTTCGAGAGGCCATCAGGTCGATGTCCGGAGTCCCCCATCTCTGTGTCAGTTGATCGAACACCTCCGGATGGAGAGCCCATTCTCCCGGATCGAGTGTAACCCGACTGAGAAAATCTGCCTTCGTATTGAGGACTCCCGGTATGTATATTGCCGATATCGCCGGTATGTAGAACTCTGCCCAGGTTAGTATTCGATGCGCTTCTGTCATTGCCAGATCGCTTCTCGTGCCCCCTTGATTCTATCTATCTATCTATCTATCTATCTATCTATCTATCTATCTATCTATCTATCTATCTATCTATCTATCTATCTATCTCTGCTATCTATCTATCATCTATCTATCTAACGCTGCTATCTATCTATCTATCTCTGCTATCTATCTCTGCTATCTATCTTCCATATAACAGCAAGGGGTCAGGGACCTCCATATAACAGCAAGGGGACAGGGACCTCCATATAACAGCATGGGGTCAGGGATCTCCATACAACAGCAAGGGGTCAGGGACCTCCATATAAAAGCAAGGGGTCAGGGGTCTTCATATAACAGCAAGGAGTCACGGACCTTCATATAACAGCAAGGGGTCAGAGACCTCCATATAAAAGCA